>OX422221.1:45097345-45412345 GCA_949130495.1 Sambucus nigra
ATGAGGGAGATACAATGTATTTATAGCCTTGAGGCTGTACATGAAAGGTCCAATACATTAAATGATTTACATATGAAAGGGTAATACATTTAATGCAACGTGTGCGTCAAGAATACAATGGATAGTTGAACAGTTGTCCGTCTGATAATTAATGATACGGCCGAGATGCAGTTCGGACCGCCTTAGTTGCTTGTTGATCAAGGGTTCCTCGGAGTAGTTAGAGTACCTCGGTGCGTTGGAGTTCCTCGGTGTGATAGAGTTCCTCGGTGTATTCTTGTTGCTCGGAAAGAAACATGGCTGGTCGGGAAATGATCTTCCTCGCTGCTATTGTGCCACGTAGATTGACACGTGTCTTCGTGTTATTCGTCCATATCAGCATATTGATTTTGGTATCAACAGAAGCCCCCAATGTTTCATATTTTGAACTTTGAAGAGTATGGAACATTCTTTCTTGGTATATGGCAATATTAAATGTATTTCCCGGGTTTTAGGAACATTGTATTCAAATTTTCCTTCTTATTTCGCAGTTTCCGCCTTTTTGATAAGCGCTTTGATATTCGTGCAAATTTTGTCCTTTTAGCCGCCGGAAGTTTAGTAATTTCTTTTTGGTAATCATTTCTTTCGCCGCTTCCCAATGCAAAGTATTTAAACTTCTTTGGTAACCATACCATCGTCTACGTTTTTCATTCTCTGCATTCAAGCTTTCTCTTCTCTTCTTCTCTTGTGCGTTCATCTTTGTTTCCGTTCGTTGTCAACACATCTCCTTTCTTTCTGTAAGATCTTCTTTCTTTCTTCTGTATCTCTTTTATTCAATATGGTTTATATCGTGGAGTCTGTTGAGAAATTCCGTTCTGATTTTTCCATTCCTTCGTGGGTAACTCTAGAGGTTCTTTCTGAGCCTTTAGATTACTTTCGATTGGCTGAGGGACATTGGTTCCCCAGTCTTTTTATTGCTGAATGCGGTTTTTCCTTTCCACCAAACCCATTATGCCTTGAGTTTTGTCAATATTTTGATCTTGTTCCTGCAAAAATAGCCCCCAATTCATGGAGAATAATTAACGGGGTGCATAAATTAAATTTAACTCATGGGACTCGTATTGGGATCCCTGAAATTATGTTTTGTTATAAATGGGCCGTTCTAGATAATATTTATTATTTGAAAACTAGGTATTTGAATAGGGCTCTTGTAGTTAATCTCCCTGATTCAAATAGGGATTATTTTGAGCATGGGTTGGTCATAAAAAATTGGCAACATGCGCCTTTATCTGGGAATGAAGTATACAACGGTCCCAGATGCCCCCTATACGGCAATGGGATAGGTTTATTTTTCGTTTTATTTTACTTATGAAATTATGCTTTCATCCTGTTTGACAAAATGTATGACTGATATTCTATTATATATTTGTTTGCAGTTGATAGCAAAAGAAAAACTCCAAAAGAGTCAGAAGTGAATATCAAGCATTTGAAACTTATCTGGAATTTGCATAAGACCATTGCTGACGAGCATATTAGATCTGCTTCATATTTACTACAGTATAAGAGTTACACAACCTCTTATACTGCTCGCCCTGTTGAACCAGCTTCAACACCAGAAAGTTCATCTTCAGATTCTCATATCCCCCTATCTCAGAGAATGGGCAAGAAAAGAGCTCCTCCTGCTCTATTTGGTGACACTTCTTCTGCTGTTGGAGCCCAGAAAGGCAAAATTGATGCCCCGGAGGGGACTAAAAAAGTAGATGCTGGTTCCTCCAAAATTGCCGAGAAGCCCCCAGTGGCCCCGAGCAAGAGAAATGCTCCTGCTGATGTAATTGTCATCTCTCCGACCAAGACTTCTTCCTTGGTTGATGCTGCTGACCGTCCTTTGAAGAGATTGAGGAAATCATCCTCAGTTAATCTTGCTGGGACTGCATCTTCTCTACCCGCTGGTGGTAGTAGTGTTTCAAACATCCTTCTTCCGAGTTCTTCAACGAACTCAGTTATACCCGAGGTTCTCGGGGTTGATGAAAAAATTCCTAGGGATACACTGACATCCCTAGCTGCTCGTCATCTTTCTTCAGTAAATTTCTCATACCTTTGATCTTTCTTTCTTTTTCTTGAATGCTTGTATTTGTGTTGACTCTATTATTTTTCTTATCTTTCAGCTGGTGAACTGCTTCAATACCATCGTGAAGAAAGATCAAGTTATTAAAGCTTCCACTTCCTCGTCCGATGTTGACGATGCTTTGTTGGGTTTAACCCAATCTGTGAAGGAATCTCACCAACAGTACATCGAGGAGAAAACTGTTTGGGAGAAAAAATTGGCTGTGGCTGAGGCTGATAAGATGAAGATGGCTGAAACCTCCAAGAATTTGGAGGAGAAAATTAAAGATTTGGAAGTTAAACATCAGGAATCTGATGATAAATTGAAGAAGGCAGAAGAAGAAATATCTACTCTGCGAGATATTAAGGTTAAGAAAGAGGAACTGGAGGTGAAGCTCTCCTCGGAGAAATCGAGGAGAAAAGTTGCAATCAAGAAACATTTCAGTGTTGGTTGGGAGAAAGGATGGGAGAGAGGGATAGCTGCAATGACGTCCCAAGTCCAATATGGGGAGTTGAAATACTTCTATGATGGTTGGGTAGCTGCTCTGCAAGAGCTAAAAGTCCAAGATGATTCTGAGCTATTCCAACGGCATCTCCCTGGTCCTCCTCCACCAATTGTGGAAGAAGAAGAAGATGAACCTGCTTCAGATGAATCTTCCATGGCTATGGGCGATCAAATTTCTGCCTCTCAACCATCTGCCACCGAGGACATTTCCTCCATGCCTCCTCCTCCCGAGAAGACTTCTACCGATCAAGCTGTAGTTATCACCGAGCAACCGAGCTCCTCGTCCCAGCCTCTCGAGAAAGTCTTGGGGGACAAGGAAAAGGTGTGAAGTTGTTCGGCAGCCTTTCTGTATTTCCTTGTAATCGAACGATGTAACTTTTTGATGATCTAATAAAATATATCTTTGCTCATCTCTGTTGTTGATAACTTGTTTTTGTTGATTGTTGTCTTTTTCTTGTCATTAGTTTGTTGCTAGAATGGAATTGATCTCTTCTCATGATACCGAGCTGATGCAGCAATGTCATCAATACTATAAGGCTGGTCATACAGATCTTAGTACATCGGAAATTGTTGATATCCTTGGTCACGGTGCTTCAGAGCAGGCTATTGAAGCTTATCAATACTTGAAAGCTTTACTCGACCGAGCAGTGGCCAACAATGTCGCTTACTATCAGTTGATTGAAGAGCTTCATGGTTCCTTAAAGGATCTTCAAAATCAACATAACGAATCAATGGCTTTGTTACATGAAGATTATGAAAATAGATACCAGCTGCTCTCTTCAGAAACAGGCCACAAGAAAATCATTGCTGGGTATGACGTCAGGGAGAGGACCCTAAAAGGTGAAATTGAAGCTTGTAGACAAATCGCTGAGATCCTGGAGCAAGAAAATAACAATTTGCAGAAGAAATTAGCTCAGTATGAATCTGCTGCTTCATCCTCTACTGCATTAATACCAGTCACTGATGAAGGCTTCTCGTTCTTAGAAGTCGAAAATGCCAAACTGAGGCAAGAGCTGGAGGACTTGAGAAGATCTGCTATTTCTGGAACTTCTCGGGGACGAGGAAGAGGTTCTCGGGGGCGAGGAAGAGTCAGCCAAAATGTTGAGGAAGCTCGCACTCAGTCTATTCTGGAAACTCAAGCATTCCAGTTGAAAGTAAAAGACCGTGCTCTGATTGAAATGTCCAATAAAAATCTGTCTCTGGAAGATCAGCTGGCATCAACGAAATCTGCCTTGCATAACAAAGATCTCTTTGCCAAAAGCCTTCATGAACAATTGGATAGATTAACCTTCCAATTCCATAAACAGCCAAGAGAATTCTGGATGGCAGGATACAATGAAGCTCTCGTTCATCTGGATGCTCGCATTGAACATGCTAATAATGAAGGTTACAAGCAAGGATGGTTAAATGCATTGGGTGTATTAAAGTTGGAGCAAGGGCATTTTTTATGGGACTATCATGCTCCATCGTTATTAGACCTGCCTGTACCACCTTTCAAATTGGATATGGCATGGATTCCAGCTCGCTCCATTCCTCGCAGTCTAATTTCGAAATATCTTGGTGATTATAGCCTTCACTCCCAAGCTGAATTATCTCGTCCTGAGCATCTTTTGGATACACCTTCTGTTATGAACGTCAGAATGCTCAGAGATGTTAATTTCATCAATTCTCCCCTTTGCCTAGAAGACCCTCCTGCCGGCGAGGAACCTGTTTCTAAAGCACAGGGCAAAAAACCAATAGAATAGTAATGTCCATGTAATCAATTTTGTAATTTATTCTAGATTAATGAAAAGATTTTCATTTTCTGCTTGCCAATTTTGTTTTATCAAGCACATTTATATTTGTACATATGTATCTATGTATCTATTAAACAGCTAACAGTATTATTCTTCAATAAGCAACTTAATAAAAGATTACAAGTATTAGTAATGTTTCTCGATCACTTAATAATAAAGTAATGAGAAAATGTTCAAACTGTTTCCAACCAACCAAGGTGGGTGAATAATGTTTGTCGACCAAATACATCTCCGACGAGCTATACTTGGTTTGATTATAAAATTGCGTCCGACCAACTAAGATCAATAAGTTGTCCTCGCCGACCAACTACAGTTATTGGGTTTTTATCCCCGACCAACTATACTTGGTGTATTTTTTGAACATTTTGTTCTTCAAAGAACTCATTGTAACAATATTACCTCCCGACCAACATAAGTTGTAATATGAGAGTATATTTTTATCTTACCAACCGTGGTTGATCCTGCTGGTGTACACTTTTTGGCTCCTTAAAGCTTTTTTTGGCTCCGTAGAGCATATCCTCCTAACCAAAGGAGGTTGGCTACTTATAGCACTTTTTGCTCAATAGAGCTGTCCTCCTAACCAAAGGAGGTTGGCTCCTTAGAGCACTTTTGCTCCGAAGAGCTGTCCTCCTAACCAAAGGAGGTTGGCTCCTTAGAGCACTTTCGTTGTATAGTGTATTACACTAGTATTCCCCGAAAAACTTTCATCAAAAGGAAAACTGGTGAAACATCTTTGTTTTATTCATAATGAGAGAAATGCTTTACATTGGACATCATTGATAATACTTGCGCAGGTGTTCAGCATTCCATGCATTTTTAAATTCTTCTCCTTCTAGAGTTGCTATTCTGTAAGTTCCTGGTCGAACAACCTCTGTAACTCGGTAAGGTCCATGCCAGTTTGCTTCTAGTTTATTCTGCTTCTGAATGACCTTCTTTAGCACATAATCCCCTTCTTTTAAATCACATTTCTTTACCCTCTTGTTGTAAAACAGAGCTGTTCGTTATTGATAAGCTGCATTCCTAATGGCTGCCTCTTCTCTGACTTCCTCGAGCATATCTAAATCCATCCTTCTCATCAAATCACTGATCGGAGAATTGAAATTTAACACCCTATGTGTTGGTAGGCCCAACTCGGCAGGTATCACAGCCTCACCTCCAAATGCTAGCATATATGGTGATTCTCCTGTTGCTGCTCGGGGAGTTGTTCGATAAGCCCACAAAACTGACTGTAGCTCATTAATCCAATTTGCTTTAGCCTCACTTAACCTCTTTTTCAACCCATTTAGTAATGTTCTGTTCGTCACTTCAGTCTGCCCATTGCTTTGGGGATGGCCTGGTGCTGAATGAAACTTCAAGACGTTTGACTGATGACAATAGGTAGCAAATTCTTCATTATCAAATTGTGTTCCATGGTCTGTGATGAAAGCGTGGGGGAGACCATATCGACAAATGATATTCTTCCATATGAACTGATACACCTTCTCGTACGTCATATCAATTAGTGGTTCAGCTTCCACCCACTTAGTAAAATAGTCTACTGCCACGACGAGATACTTGAACCTTCCTCGGGTCGTCGGCAGTGGTCCAACCAGATCAATCCCCCACATGGCAAATGGCCAAGGTGATGTTATAGGTGTCAACAATGCCTGTGGAGTTCTTCGGATGGAAGAAAAACGTTGGCACTTGTCACACTTCTTAGCATAAGCTATACAATCAGCTCTCATCGTCGGCCAATAGTATCCCTGTGTCATCACCCTTTGCAGTAGGGTCCGACCTGCTACATGAGCTCCACAAGATCCTTCATGGATTTCTTCAATCAATTCTTTGACTTCTGATGGATGCACACATCTCTGCAAACCTTCCATAATTCCTCGTCTATACAAAACACCATTAGTTAACACATACCGAGCAACTTTATACTTCAATTTCTTGGCAGCTAGTTTGTCCTCCGGTAGTACTCCTTCTTCAATGTATGCTCTGATAGGATCCATCCAAGATGGTCCTAAATCAAGGGTAATAATCTTCATCATCAGATCTTCTTCTATGCTTCGACTTTCTAATACTTCAATTGGTATTGTTCTTCGCAGCTCGGTGCGCGTAGCTGACGCTAGTCGAGCCAATGCGTCTGCTCTGGCATTCTCCATTCTCGGTATCCTCACCAATTGAATAGCATCAAATTCTTTCAACAATTCCATCACTTTTGCATGGTACTTCACCATTAACTCTCCCTTCACTGCATATATTCCCATCATTTGATTCACAATTAACTGAGAATCACTGAAAACAATTACTTGACGTGCCTCCATAACTTTCGCCAAATGAAAACCTGCTATCATAGCCTCATATTCAGCTTCATTATTGGAAGCTTTGAATTGGAATCTCAAGGCGTACTCCATGTCAATATCATCTGGAGAATTTAAAACAATCCCTGCTCCACAACCAGCGGTGCAAGATGATCCATCTACATATAATCTCCATGTATGTAACTCGTCTTCAAATTTCTTATCTGTTAGAGTTCCTCGGTGAAATATCATCTGTTTTCTTTCATCATCCCCGGGTATCCTTCGTTCCTCGTCGATCATTTGTTCGTGCCCTTCCACCAATCGGAGTTGGTCGGTATTTAAATATGATGATTTTTCTACATCCACAAGTCCTTTTACCAACCTTGGTTGGTTTGGATCTGTGTCTGTCGATCCTGTATCGTCCACAGGTAGGTCAGCAAGCATCTTTTGCTCCTCGGGGGTATCAGGGTATGTGAACTCTGCTATAAAATCTGCCACGGCTTGCCCTTTCAACGATGTTCTGGGTTCATACACAATATCATATTCACCGAGTTCTATTGCCCAATACATCAATCTTCCTGATTTTTCTGGCTTGTGAAGGGCTTGTCTTAACGGCATGTCGGTATACACAATGATGGTATGGGCCTGGAAGTATGGTCTCATTCTTCTACTTGCTTCAATTAATGCCAGTGCCAATTTTTCCAGCTTTGGGTATCTGATTTCCGCACCTCGGAAGGCCTTGCTTGTATAATAAATTGGCTTCTGGACTCCATTCTCCAATCTGATCAACGCCGAGCTAACTGCATTTTCTGATACTGCCAAATACAAGTACAGCTTCTCTCCATTTATTGGCCTAGACAACAATGGTGGGGCTCCCAAATACTTCTTCAGATCTTGAAAGGCTTTCTCACATTCATCAGTCCACTCAAAACTTTTTCGTAGCATTTTGAAGAATGGGAGGCATTTATCAGTTGCTCGGGATACAAATCTGTTGAGTGCTGCAACTCGTCCGGTAAGACTTTGCACTTCTTTCTTCGTCGTCGGGGATCGCAGCCCTAAAAGAGCTTTGATCTTTTCTGGATTTGCCTCAATACCTCGTTGGTTGACGATGTATCCGAGGAACATTCCTTCTCGTACTCCAAAGGTACATTTCGTCGGGTTAAGCTTCATCTGGTATTTATCCAGTTGATCAAAAGTTTGACTCAAGTCAACCAAATGATCTGCAGCTCTCTTACTTTTGGTGAGCATGTCGTCGACATAGACCTCCATATTGCGGCTGATTTGTTCGGTGAATACCTTGTTCATCAACCGCTGATATGTTGCACCTGCATTTTTTAAACCAAAAGGCATAACGTTATAACAATAAGTTCCCCTTGGGGTAATAAAAGAAGTACTTTCCCTGTCTTCAGGCTTCATTTTGATTTGGTTGTAGCCAGAATAAGCATCCATGAAGCTGAGTAGCTCGTGTCCCGAAGTAGCATCCACTAGTTGATCAATTCTGGGCAATGGAAAATGATCTTTTGGACATGCTTTGTTGAGATCAGTAAAATCAACACACATTCTCCACTTGTTGTTCTTCTTCTTTACCATCACCACATTCGCCAACCAATCTGGATATTTCACGTCTTCAATAAATTGGGCTTTCTGGAGTTTCTCGACCTCCTCTTGTATGGCCTGGTTCTTCTCGGGACTAAACACTCTTCTTCTTTGCTTTACAGGTTTGATCTCCTTATTCACATTGAGTTCATGACATAAGAAGTTTGGATCTATCCCTGGCATGTCTTCATGACTCCAAGCAAAAGTATTCTTCCTGTTTCTCAAGAAAGTTATCAACTCCTGTTTTATTGAAAAATCCAACGACGACCCTATCTGAGTTATTCGCTCAGGATGCTCGTCGTCCAGGATAACAATTTCTGTAGATTCCACAACCTGTCCTTTAACGAGTTGAGATTCATCCCTAGGGTCAAGAGTTTCAATTTCTGTGCTTTCCTCCACTTGGTAAGTAGTAGTCTTTTTCTGTAACTCTTCAAGTTCCTCTTGCTCGGCCGACGAATAATAGCATTCCCGAGCTACTTTTTGATCACCTTTCATAATTCCTACTCCAAAATTCATTGGGAATTTCAAACATTGATGAACTGTAGATGGAACTGCTTCGAACTTCTTCAATCCAACTCTTCCCATGATGATGTTGTAGGCGGACTGCACATTCTTATCCATTACAAAAAAGCGTATTCTTTCCGTTCGACAAGCAGGCCAAGTTCCAATGAGTATATCCAACTTGATCGTCCCAAGTGGAAAAACTTTCTCGCCAGCAAAACCCAGAAGGGGTCTGTGATAAGGTTCTAACTGAGATAATTTTAAATTCAAGCTATCAAAGCATGAATAATACATGATGTCTGCCGAACTACCATTGTCTACTAACACCCTTGAAATGACCACATCCTTCATCCTCATTTTGATCACCAGCGGATCATCATGAGGGTAGAGAACACCTGCCAGGTCGTTTTTTAAAAAACCAATCACTAGCTTCTCTTTGTTTACTTTCCTCGGACGATCATCCTCGGCCAAGTTTATTCGCTGAATGTATGAACAAGCTTGAGCCTCTCCGAAATAAGCTTTTCTTTCTGCAGTAAGGTCTCCTCCTCCTGCATCTCCTCCTGTAATAACATTACAATCAAATGACCCAAAACGTATGGAAAATACCTCTCGTTCAGGTTTCCTTGGCTTCTTGGGAAGATCGGGGTCATCATCTGGATCCTCTTCATGGTCCCTCCTCTTTTTCTCCTCTGCACGACGAGGAGATCTGGATCTTTCTCTAGTTCTATCATCATTCTTCCTCTCACTCCTGCGATCTACGTACTTTGATAATTTTCCTCTTCGGATGAGTGTTTCAATCTCGTTCTGAAGGGCTATACAATTTTTTGTCATATGGCCATGATCTTTGTGAAATTCGCAATATTTGGTCTTATTCCTCATGTCGGGATCTGTCTTCAGTTTCTCTGGCCATTTGATTTCCTCGCTATTCCTGATTTCTTCCAAAACATGGTTAATACCCACTTTCAATGGAGTATAATTATCATACTTCTTTAGGGCTTCCAACTTCATCCTGTTATTCTTGGAATATTTGTCACCACCATTACTTTTCTGATCTTTCTTCTTAGAATTGTCGACCTCCACTTTAACTTCTTTATCCATACTCTTCTTCGCAGCCATAGCCTCCTCGGCATTCATGATTTTGGCCGCCTTTGCCATCAACTCCGACATATTTTTAGGTGGATCTTTAGCCAAAGTGTAATACAACTTGTTAGGCAGCAAACCACTCATCAAAGCAGTGATTGCTGTCTTTTCTTCATAATCTATGACTTCCAACTTTTCGTTATTGAAACGAGTTATGTAATCTCTAGTACTTTCACCTGATTTCTGTCTAACACTTAGCAAGTGTGCTACTCGCTTTACCGGCTTTGCTCCAAAACAAAAATTGCCAATAAACAACTCGGCCAACTGAACAAAAGTTGAAATCTTACCCCGAGGAAGATTATTGTACCATATCTGTGCAGATCCAGTAAGAGTTCCCGAGAATGCTCTACACCTCATCTCGTCGGGAACAGCGTAAATATCTGCAGCAGCTTGGTATTGTTCTATATGAAGTACGGGATCTGTCTTTCCATCGTACTTGGGAGTCACTACGGGTGCTTTGAATTTCGACGGCGTAGGGAAATCCACAATGGCTTGCACAAAAGGTGTTCCTTGAACAAAAGTTCTCTGTAGGGGATTTCTTGCCTTAGCCATTTCTCCCAGTCTATCCTCCAATCGTTGAATGGAACCTTTCCATGCTTCATTTCCTTCCTCGGGCCGTTTAGTCCGAGCAACTGATTGCTCTGACGTAGCTTCCTGAGATTTATCTCGACGAGTGTAAATATCTGCAGCAGCTTGGTATTGTTCTATATGAAGTACGGGATCTGTCTTTCCATCGTACTTGGGAGTCACTACGGGTGCTTTGAATTTCGACGGCGTAGGGAAATCCACAATGGCTTGCACAAAAGGTGTTCCTTGAACAAAAGTTCTCTGTAGGGGATTTCTTGCCTTAGCCATTTCTCCCAGTCTATCCTCCAATCGTTGAATGGAACCTTTCCATGCTTCATTTCCTTCCTCGGGCCGTTTAGTCCGAGCAACTGATTGCTCTGACGTAGCTTCCTGAGATTTATCTCGACGAGTGGTTGGTCGCGATTGCGCAGATCCTTCTCTTAATCCTGGTGGCGGTCGAAAACTTCTTGATGGAGCCCTAGGTGGATTCATGTTCCTCCTTGGTCCTAACCGACTGAAAGGAGATACTCTACTTAACCTCTCCAAAGCGCTAGTTCTCTCCGGAGAGAGAGTGATACGTTGATCTGTATCCGAAGCCCGTATTGATGAAGTTCGCCCAGGTTGATAAGAAAAATCATTAGACTCCTCATTGCGATATGACCCAGTGCGTCTAGATTGCGATTGCCTATGATCACTTCTTTGCCCTGAATAGGTAGGTGCACCGCCCTGAAGAGTTTGAATGAGTTGCCTCATGGATTCTTGCATGGCGGTTTGTCCTTGAGCCAGATTCGTTATAATCCCAGCCAGATCTGGGGATGTAGATGGATTTGGAAGATTTCCAGTATTTCCAACATTTCGATTACTGGATTCTGGATTATCAGCCATTGGTGATAAATGATTTTTATGAAAAACGATAATAACAGTCGTTTCCCACAGACGGCGCCAATCTGTTGATGTAAAAAACTAGATTGCTCTAATTATTCAATCACAGATAAATAAATAAGACAAAGATTTTTAAAGTGGTTCGGCTAGGAATAAAGCCTACGTCCACTGTTATGTTATTGCTGAGTGTTTGTGGAATTCTTGATTACAAGTTCTCTCAAGAAATTTCGGTCCCTTTGAATGAGGGAGATACAATGTATTTATAGCCTTGAGGCTGTACATGAAAGGTCCAATACATTAAATGATTTACATATGAAAGGGTAATACATTTAATGCAACGTGTGCGTCAAGAATACAATGGATAGTTGAACAGTTGTCCGTCTGATAATTAATGATACGGCCGAGATGCAGTTCGGACCGCCTTAGTTGCTTGTTGATCAAGGGTTCCTCGGAGTAGTTAGAGTTCCTCGGTGCGTTCTTGTTGCTCGGAAAGAAACATGGCTGGTCGGGAAATGATCTTCCTCGCTGCTATTGTGCCACGTAGATTGACACGTGTCTTCGTGTTATTCGTCCATACCAGTCATAAGTAATTACAACTCTCCCCTATCCCCTAACTATGAGAGGTTTACTCACTCATATACATATCATTTATTACAAGCAGTCTAGCTATCTCTCACTCTCTCACTCCTATATCTCCTTTCTACAACTCCTACTACTCCCTTTTATAGATAAAGGGAACTTACAATAACTGGTAACCGGTAAATAAAAGAGATCCGGTTTTGAAACATAATTATTAAAGGTCTATAGTCTTCGAATCTTTTATTTTTCTGCTTTACCAAAAGCAGGTTTGGCGTCTTGCAATCAGTCTTGACTCTTACTCCACTCTCCGTCTTCTTTATCTAAAAAGCAGATATGTGTGTCCGTATGGGACCGGTCTGTCTTTATCGATGTCTCTTTGCAATAATAAAAGGATTTAATGCAGAGCATCCTCAATCTCTAATAATTCCTCTTTAATCAAGGGTCCCATCTTCATCTTATCTGTGTCTTCTTCTTTCTTATCTTTGCTAAGTAGGGTATTGCTGAAAAATTCATCAATGAGACCTACGGTTTTAAGGCTGGTTGGCAAACCTATCTCTACCATTTCCCTGGATTCTTTCTTGAGCCTTCCATTGAATGGCTCATCTGCTTGGATTATTAGGTCTTCTTTGTGGTAGGCAGTGTACCACCTGTCTTATCCTGTTAATAACTCCATAATTTCTATGGTCTCCAAGGCTTGAGCAATCTGGAGCATGGATTTATTAATAATTAATTCTTTAGTTTCGTCTTCAGATAAAATCTCTACGTCTTCAAATATGTAATTGGAAAATCTAACAAGTCTAAATCCTTCGACTCTCATTCCTCTACAGGAACTTGGAGAAATCTGGTAGATTCTAGCAAATAGAGGAAGGAAGTCTTCAACCTTCTTGATATATTCATGGACTATTTTTCCAAGAACAACAGAGTCTTCAATGTCCTTTATCTGAACGAGTCCAATGAACCCGTGGTCTGCAAGAGTTATATGTGCCATTTCTGATTTTCCAAAAAGATATATTTTTGGAACGTCTTTGAAGAAACCTTTAATTATTAAGGCATCTCCATTTATTCCTGATAATAACATATTAAAATGATCAATGATGTTATTAGATTCTTTTTTAAAGTCTTCAGTTAATGGGAGATTATTATGACCAAATGGTATAACAATCTTTGTCTTAAATGTCTTTTTTTGGTAACAGAACTCAGTAGGTCTAGATTTGGAGGTTTCTCCAAGAGTCTGAGCATAAGTCTGCATCTGAGGTCTAGGCACAGTATTACCACTGATCTGGGTAACTGCAAGTCTTTGGGTCCTCATAAATCTGGCAATAGCTACCAAATTTTGTTTGAACTCAATCCAAAGTCTATTCTTCACGTTCCACCATACGGCATCTACAAGGGTATTTTCGTCTTCTGAGAATTCTCGTCTAAATTTGATCAAGTCTGGGTATCTTTGATCGGGTCTATATTGGGGGAAATACATTTTCCCAATGAGTCTATTTTGAGAAATAATCTCTTGTCTAGATTTTCCAGGGGGAACTAAAATATCATCGAAGTTCTCTAGGATAGGTCTTTCTTGAGAGTCTTGAATATGAGTCTGTCTTTGCGTTACACCAGCTTTTGGTCGTACGCGTCTAAGATAGTCTGCACTATCTTCTTTGTTCAGTCTATTTGCTCCAGAGGAACTCATATCTTCTAGGTCTTCTGTTTGCAACATAAAACATGAAATTATATTAGTGTTAGCAAACATTGGCTCTCTTGATATAATGTCTGGAATAGTATTTTTACTTCCCTTAATATGAATAACAGAGAAGTCATAACCATTAAGCATTTGCTGCCATTTTATAAGTCTATTAGTCCTTGATTTGGATAAATCCAAGTCTCTGAATTTTACTGCATAAGAAGAGTCTGTATAAACAGTAAAATGTTTAGGTCTAAGAAACAACACATATTTTTCTATTGCCCTTACTATTGCTAAAACTTCTTTTTCATGGGCAGTGTATCTTGTCTCTGGGTCTGTGAAAGTTCCAGAACTATGTCTGCATAGTTTCTTCTTTTTTATCTAATGATCAATGGCAAAGTATACTGCTCCCCATTGCTTATCAGAGGCATTTGTTTCTACTATAAAATGATCTTCTGCATTAGGCAGTTCAAGTAAAGGAATGTTTTTTACTGCATCTTTAATTTGTCTTATTACTTTAAAATCGTCTTCAGTCCAATAAAAGGGATTAGTTTTGTCTGTTCCTTTTAATTTGGATGTTAAGCTTTGCCTTTTTGAAGCAAGGTCTTTAATAAAGTCTGCAACACAATTAAGCAATCCTAAAACAGATTGTAATTGTTTTCTATCTTTGAGTTGGTCTGGGAACTCAAGAATCTTTTTGGTTATGTGTTCTGCTAGGGATAATTTTCCTTTATTAATATGCATTCCCACAAAGTCTATCTCAGTCTGAAATAATTGCATTTTCCTTTCAGAAATAACAATACCATGTTTATCTAATTCTAAAATAATCTTTTTAAGATGGTCTACATGCTCTATCTCAGTCTTACTAGCTACAAGAATATCATCTATGCAAACGAGATAGAATTCTGAATAGGGTCTAAATATATTATCCATTCTTCTTTGGAAAACTTGAGGAGCATTCAAGTATCCAAATGGCATGACAAGCCATTCGTATTTTCCTTGGGGCACACTAAAGGCTGTCTAAGTAATACTATCTGGATGCATCTTAATTTGCCAGAAGCCTGATTTGCAATCAAACTTACTGAATATTATTCTATCTTCGATTAAATTAATCAAATTATTCTTGTCTGGTATCTTATAAGAATCAAATTCAAAATTCTTATTTAATTGTCTGTAATCTATAACCATGCGTCTTTTTCCTCTTTTACGTTCAGATTCATTTTGAACATAGAATGCTAATCTATTATGTATACTTTTACTTTCTCTAACAATGCCTAACTTAAGCATTTCGTCTATGTCTTTCTTAAATTCTTCCCTATCTTCTTGTGAGTATCCTTTCTTATAGGTTCCACCATTAATAGTGGCGTCTGGGTTAATAGGGATGATCTCACAATAGCATTGGTCTTTATCCCACTTAGCGATGGGATTTTCTCCTAAGGTAGGCTCAGCTAGTTGCCTAATCTTCTCCTTTTCTACTTCTATATCCATTTTCTTCTGTTTGGATATGGTTTGAATCTGCAATAAGGTCTGTTGGGCTTGATCTAAAATGTCTTGTTGTATAAGCGTCATTTGCTTATAACACTTTTGGTTTGGACACTTACACTCTTTTTGTAAGGGTTTAGTAATATCTAGGGCTTCTTGTTGGGTTGTAGGTCTAGGTCCACCATGCTCAGCTGAAGAACTCTGATGTTTGATGGGTTTATAATTGGGCTTGACCTGCATAAGGTCAAAGGCAGTCTTATGATCAATTAGAGGGGCTTTAATATTAAATTCCTCGTGATCACTAATTAATATCTTATCGTTATACTGAGTATAAGGATGATATTTACTAATAAAGTCTTGTCCTAAAATAATGTTTCCTGTGAAACTAGGACGAGGATCCATTATCCAAAACCGATGATTAACGATTTTGTTGGTCTGATTTCCTAATTTAACGTAAATAGGAATAGTCTGGAAATATAAGGTAAATGGATCACCATTAGCCACTTTACCATAGATTTCTTGAGTACTTTCTAAAAATTAGTCTTCAGGGAAGGCATTAGCCTTACAAATACTCTGAGAGCACCCTGTACCTATAAAGGCTGAAAGTATTTTAGGATAGTCTTTATGTTGAACAAACAATTCTACAAAACAAGCATGCGGTTTAGTAGAAATTCCTAAATTGTTCTTTTCTAAAATAGATATTCCTTTCTGGGGTTTATCTATAAAATCTAAGGGTATTTGGTCTTCTGAACTATCATCAGAATGGTATTCGTCTAAGTCATAGGAAATTCCTTTTCCTTTGAAGTCTGCATTTTCTTGCAATCTTTTGGCTATATTCCTATCAATGTCTTGATAATAGGTTTTAATATCTAAGTCTATTTGAACGTCATACTGGCTAGTATAAATTGCTCTAAATCTAGTTCTCCAACAGTCTTCATGGTAGTGTAAATGACAAATAATACAAACCATAAATAACTCTATCTGGATATTCTCAAAACATTCTACGGATGTAAAGTCTTTTTTGCTACATTTCATCTCAAATATGCAATGATGTCTTTCATCAAAGTAACATCTAGGTATATAGGTTAGTAATTCAGGATTACTAACAGTCCATATTTTCTTCAAAAAGGGGCTTAATATACACTTATACCAAACGTCTTCAAAGTCTATATATTCATCATCTAGATTTCCTTGATCAGTCTGCATCATATATAAGTTTAAGGTATCCTGAGAGTCTTCATATTCATCAGTATCACTATAGTCTTCTGAATCACTGTCTGTGTAAACACTATAGATACTAGTGTTATCATCATCTTCTATGTATGATATTTCTATAGCATATACGATATCTAATTCTTGTTGATATTCATAGTCTAATATTGTATTAATAATTTTAATACTTTCTTTATCTTTCTTATTAGGGCAGTCTTTAGCAAAGTGTCCTTCTTTGTCGCAAGTCCAACACTCTTTGGTGGCATTCTTAGATTGAGCTACGTCTTTTTCTTTCCTATAATTAGGAACCTTCTTATATTTACTAGTATTCTTCTTAAAGTATCTTCTTTGATTAATTCTATTTTTCTTAGTTTTAGGATTATTTTCCCTAAAGGTAGTAGATTGTCTAAATTTGTATTTCTTTGGAAATCCTAAAGGTCTAGTCTTAAACTTCCTATGTTTCCATTCTACCTTCTTTTTGAATTTCTTAGATTCACTTCCACATCCCCATTGGATTGGAGCGATGTCTCTTTCGTCTTTGATTGGAGGGATCTGTTTGAAAGTCTCTTCTATTAACTTTCCTTGGGTTATATCACGTCTCTTAGATATGATATAGTCTTTGGCGAAATTGATTCTTTCACCAAGGGAGTTATTCTTAACTCCAGATACTCCTGGCCAATTCCTATATTCATTAATTAGGATTTGTCCTATGGCTGGTATCTTTCTAAAGTATTCATCTTTTAAGGTCTCTCCAAATTCTTTAATTTGGTAATATAGCTGCTCGTAATTATTGCTATATTCATTTATCTTATCTAACTTGCAAATGCTAAGGAGGGCTAACTTAGTTTTTGCTAGGTCTTGTTCATTGATCTGAGCTAGATGTCCAGCTCCAATGAATTCTGCAGTGAACAATTGAATATATTCTTCAATTGATCTTTCTTCTAGGTTTTCCTTCATCTTCTCAATCTTGGCTAAGGAGTCTTCATCTATAGCCTTCCTTAAACTATCTAAGTAGTCTTTTGCAATACCTCTAATGGATTGCTCAGCGTATTGCTTACATGAACTTGCATCTCATTGTTCATTAGATGCAAAACACATGTTCATCTGATTACGCCATTCTTCTAAGGCTTTCTTCCTATCTTGCACATTGTCTAGGTTGAGGTATATACCTACTGGATTTATGGCTTGGCTTGCCATAGTCTTAACAGGATTGAAACTCTTCTCACTAGTTGGGAAGTCTTTTATATAATCAGGTTTAATCTTTACTACGGTGCTTGAGTATATAGGAATATATATTCCTATTGGTTTACTAAAAAGTCTAGGAGCATCTTCTACCTACTACTACTTCCTATCTCTTGCTTACTAGGTTCTACTTGTGTAGCTGGCATTAGTCTTTGTTCTCCTTCTTCTATTAGTCTTAAGTTTCTAAGAAGTTCTTTAGTGTTCTTAGATTCTTTTAATTTTAATATGCGGTCTTGGGCTATCATATTAAATCTTTCTCTTTCTTGAAACCTAACAGAATGACTTTTCTTAAGGTTATCTTTAAATGTATTCATATCTAATTCTGAGGGTTCATGTCCAAAGTCTTGGATCCTAGCTTTTTCTTTAACTAAGTCTTTTTGTTCGAATGATCTTCTAGGTCTAATTATTGGCGTATGTTTAAGTAAACTAGCACTAGTCTTACTACTACATTCTCCTTCTGAAGGATCATTGATTATGGCTTCTCCCATATTCCTAAATCTAATTTCTTCGGTCTGGATATTCTTATTGGCAATCTTAGGGGGACCAAACTGGATGGTAACATTTCCAGTAACGTCGTCTTGATTAATAAACAAAGGTTTATTTTGTATAGTCTTAGTTTCTTGAAATTCTGGAAATTGCCAGAGAGTCTTAGCTTTCTCTTTCATAGGTCCAGTATTCTTAATACTGTAAGTATGATTATAGTCTGAAACATTGGTTCTAACTAAGATTTCTTCATTAAGTCTACCGCTAGGAATTCCTGACTGCATTCCTTCATAAGGAAATTGGGAGAACTTCACATAGCTTTGGAATTCTATATTTATATTAGCGTCTGGGATAATATAGTCTTCATAACCACTAAAATATAAGATTAACTTAAAATGCTTGGTTGTGTCTACGGTTACTGTAAATGCCGGAATGACATTAAAGTATCCTATGTTGTCTGACATTTCTAATTGGGCTATCCCAATAAGGCTTTTCTCAAAATCTTTCCATCTTTTGTCTACTAAACAACATAATATGTTAATATTATTTTGAGGTCTATGTAATCCTTGGATTCTTGCTTGAAAGAGTCCAAAGGTTAGGAATTGGAACTTCCTATCAGTTCCTCTAGATATAAGCCATTCTGAGTCATATACTTGAAGCTCAGTATAGGATTTATCTAACACATGATTTCTTCAATGGTAGGTCATGTTATAATTAGGAGTCTTAGGAGTGGCACCTTCTTTAAACAAGTCTATGTATCTAACGGCTGGAAGTTGTCCATTATGAATGGAATCTTCAACGATCTTCCAGTCAACTTCACCCCACTCTTTCCATTGGAGAGGATTGGTGAAATTTCTTTCTTTCCACCATGTCCTAACATTGGAGGATGAGTCCTTAAGTCTTTGGAGCATATGATTACTCTGTCCAATATTTGGGATAAAGCTAACTATCTTACTAGTCTTATCTAATCCATCATTTATGATTCGTTTACCTATTGTATTCTTTTCTCTAGTATCTATGGAAGGAGATTCTATAAACTTACAGGTGGTTACCTGTTTTTGTTCAAGTCTTTTTTCAATTCTTTCTAAAAAGTCTGAATAATCCTTTTGTCTTTTTATCTGGTTAAGGATTTCTTCTTTAAAATTCTTGTTCTCCTTTCTAGTCTTTTCAGAAGTTTCTTCACTATGTCTAGCTAGAGAATTAACGATGGGTTTACCAGCGTTAGTGATATAGTCTTTTACTTCATTATCTTTTTCTAGTTGTTGCATAGTTCTAACTTATATGGGTTCTACAGTCTTTTCAATTTTATCTAACCTAGTTAGAATAAAAGGAGAGTCTATTTCTGCTTGGGAAGGTTTATTATATACGGCCTTAATTCCGTTTATAATTTCACCGTATTTTTCTTCTACTTGGGCCATGTCTAGTCTAAGTTCATTAATAATACTATCCATTTTAGATAGATTATGTCTTTCCATATTATTAAGGTAATTTGCTAAATTCTGTTGGAATTTAACAAAGTCTGTATAGAAGGTGGTTAATCCTTCTGTCTTAGCCTTTAAGTCTAAATGCAAGTCTTTAACAAAGCTACTATTATAGTCTTGGGTAGCTGCTATAGATGTAGAAATTAAATTTAATCTTTCTAATATAAGTCTAGTTGCCTTAGCCGCGTTGGCAATCTCATTTTCATTTATCTTGTAATAAAATCTATCGTCGTTTATTTTTTCTAAAATTCTTTGATAAAATTCGGATAAGGTCTGGATGGAGAGGTCTTTTGATACCTCATTCCAGTCTGATCTAACTATCTCCATTAGGAAGATAACTATCAAGTCTAGGGATAAGCTTAGCTTGTTCTTTAGTAAGTTTAATTAACTCACTGTCTTGATTTTTAATTAAAGTCTTAATTTATAAAATGTCTTTGTTAAGGACTTCTATATGATTAGTCTTAATATTTATTTCTTGTAACACGTGTACTAAGTCTATTGAGATTTGATTATCTATGTCTAATAATCTTTTAGAGATATTTTTTATCTCTGTTTCTAAAGTATGAGTGTCTTTTATTAATTGTCTTAATATAATAAGTATACACTTATTTTGGTCTATTATACTATTAATGGCACTAGCAGTGACTTGTCTACTGTCTGCGTGTTTGACTGGGATATGTTCAATATGTGAACAGTCGTCTATGTGTGTAGTTAAACAACCTTCTGAGTCTAAATCAGTTATGGGTATAGGTTGGTAGTCTGGGTTGGATCCAAAAATATCTTGGTAAATGCGAGGGATAAATCCCAAGGGCATTAAAGTCTTTTTAGCGTATGTCTAAAAGGAACGTCTTATGGCTCTGATACCAGAATTTGGGTTTTGGTCGGAATTTTGTGAGGTTCTAAAATCTTTAAAGTCTTATAACAATTTTGGGTCTAAATTGTAAATCTTTTAATTATATAGTCTTGAACTAAGTTTTTAGAGTAAGACAAGAGGGGGACCATCTAGAGTAAATAACAAAAGTCTTTGGGACCACGAGGGGACCACTTTCGGGATAAGGACAAAAGTCCGCACGAAAAGTCCGCACGAGAAGTCCGCACCTGAGCCTGGGTCTATATATATATATATATATATATATATATATATATATATATAGAGAGAGAGAGAGAGAGAGAGAGAGAGAGAGAGGTTTTCCACCCTACCTCACTTAACATACCCATTTTTTTAAAATAGTAAAAAAATAAAATTTTCAACCAAATTTGATATACGTGATTTACATAGCAAGAAGATCATATAAAAAACATCAAATAATTCAAACCAGAAGTAGTTGAGTTGATGGAAAAAATTTAAACAGTCAAAATGCACATATATAAGCACTTTTCATTTCAGCCCACTTTCAGGTTCAGCCCACTTTCAGGTTGAATTTTTTGATGATTTTTTTGTCAATGATCTCCTCATTATGCGTGTGTACTGGATCTGAGATATGAAAGAATAGATAGAAGATGCCTTGAATTCTTATTTCCAACTTAAGATGTGAGAAAGATAGAAACCTCTATTTATAGAAGCTAAAGTAAAAACATGAAAAGCTAAAGTACATGAATGAAAAAGTAAAAACCTAAATAATTGATATGATACCAACCTAACTAACATCTAACTAAACAACTTCAGTCATGTTCTTAACATCCCCCCTCAAGTTGTACGTGGATTTACCAAAAGTAATCTTGTTACATAAGAACTGAAATTTTGGAAGAGTGAGAGCCTTGGTGAATATATATGCAGGTTATTCTTCAGATGGAATGTACTAAACTTCAAGTTGTTTTGAGGTGACTACATTTCAAACAAAGTGAACATCTACTTCAATGTGTTTGGTGCAACAATGGAACACATGATTTGAAGCTAACATTTGAGCTCCTTGATCGTCACACCATAATACATGAGTATGAGACAGTTTCAGGCCTAAATCTGTGAGCAAGGATTGAATCCACACTAGTTTAGTTCTTCTTGTTGACAATGATCTATATTCTCTTTCAGTCCTTGAGCGAGCCACTAATTTTTTCTTCCTTGATCCCCATGTAATCATATTGCCACTAAGGGTAACACTAAAACATGTTGTAGATTTTCTGTCATCGAGTTTACAAGCCAGTCTGTATAAAAAAAAACTTTCAATTGTAAGATGAGGAGCTCTTTTGAACATAAGACCTAGGTATGTTATGCCTTTAATACATCACAATAACCTTTTGCAGGAAAATTAATGAGTAGTGGTTGGATTTTGAAGAAACTGACTCAACTTGTTAACAGTAAATGATATATCAGGTTTGGTTAATGTGAGATATTGAAGAGCCCCAATGATACTTCTATATAAACAGAGTATTATCTTCTGGTGAAGTTTGTGGCCAAGACACATAGGTTTTTAAGTAGATTTAGTTGAGTCCATATTGGTGTGAGTGAGCAAGTCAAGGGCATATTTGGTCTGGCTAGGATAAAGACTTGACGTATCTCTAGAAACTTCAAAGCCTAAAAAATAAATAATAGAGCCTAGAGTTTTAAGAGAAAATTAAGTATTAAGTTAAATGATAAGGCTATGAATGAAATATTTATCTTCTCAAGCAATCAAAAAATCATTAACATAGATAAGTATCATAATGAAGGATCCATGCTTTCTGCAGTAGAAGAGAGAAGTTTCTGAAACTGAATTGATAAAGCCCCATGACATAAGAACATTTTTTAGCTTATAAAACCATGCTCTAGGAGATTTTTTAGCCCATATAAGGCTTTCTTCAACATACAACTCTTCAACTTACAAACATGTGTTGGAAAAGGAGATATCTTCAAAACCTTTTGGTTAAGTCATATCAGTTTCTCACCATTAAAAAGGCATTATTCATATTAATTTGCTAAATATCCCATCCATATTGAACATCAAGAGTGAAGATAATACAAATGGTAGGGTCTTTAACAACAGGACTAAAGGTATCAAAATAACAATGTACATGTGTTTATTAGAATCCCTTAGCAACAAGTCTGGCTTTGAATTTGTCTAAAGAGCAATCGGTCTTGAATTTTATTTTTAACACCCATTTGTTTTCTACAACATTCTTGTGTGGAGAGTAAGGAACCAAGGACCGTGTGTTATTTGCATGTAGCTTGATGTTCAGTCTCCATAGGATTTCAGTCAAATTTGGTAGCTAGACTACTAGGATTTCAGGCATGTGTATATTTAAGTCTTTTTTATTTATGTATTGTCTTCCCTCATACTTTGGTAGCTAGACTACTAGGATTTCAGTCAAATTTCTAATTATCACGAGTGTATTTTCGATATGATGTATCAGTGAAGAAGTAAAGAAGAAAATTTACAATGTCTCTCATGAGAGGTACTTCAGGTTTGGATGCGATATTGATGAGGATACATCGAATAAGCTTGAAAGTAGATCTCCATTGCTTTTACGGAAATGGTTCCAGGTAATGTTATTACTTGTGCTGTCAAGGTGCCAAAACCAGAGAAGCAGGGGCATGAAAATAAAAATGGATTGGTTGCAAGAAATGTTGAACCTGAGGAAGACCAGTGCCCTGTTCGAGATGTATCATCGCTGGGGGAGAATTCTGTGTCATTGGTTTTGCAATCTGACATCTTCATTAATTTCGGCAAATCATCAGAGTTCGGAAGAGGTAGAGAATATTTTACATAGTATACAACTTTTCTTTCAATTATAAGTCAACTTTTCTTTCCTTTTGTTTAGTGAAAGTATGCTCATGGGTCAGAATTGCAATGGGATACCAGATTCCTGGTATACGAGAAAAAAATGTGGAGCAAACGAAAGTCGAAACTGATTTAGCCATCAGCTCAACAACAACAGCTGCTACACCATAAGCAGAAACAGTAAAGCCCAAAGTTCCTCGCAAAGTGCTGGGAAGACACTCTTTTATATGTTTGTATCAGGGGGGGTGCTTGGATCCCTTTGGTTACTCTGGCATGTGAACGAAGATGTTAGTTTGAGGGGGGAAAGAAACACTATCAAACATTTATGATGAACGTGCTCGAATGTTGTAGCACTCATGAAGCCTTGTTTGGTTTTGGTGATGTATTTTCACCTGGGTGAAATGTAAAATGGTGAAAAGTATTTTGACTTATTCGAAGTTAAAATTCTGGTTCATATCTATAAATGTACACGCTATAATTGTGTATTAATGGGCAAAATAGTGAACAAAATATAACTCTTAATACATTTCATGAAGGTGAAATTTTTATTACTCTGAATCTAATGGGGCCTTAAAACTTCTTTTCCACACTAATGTGTGTAGCACAGTGTAACATACTGTTTATATTATTTACCAATGTGATGATTTGGATCTTGGAAATTTTTTCTTGATTTTTCACAGAGAACATTTGGAGAATACACCGAAATAACGGTCTTTGAGAGGCCATTGACTAGGGGTGTTGCCTATGTTTTAAGGGTTCCTCACTCTGAGAGGGAGCAATTTGAGAAGCAGCAAGGATGGACAATAAAGAAAATGGAAACTGAAGATCAAACTTTAGTCCAAAATACTGCACCCCAGAAAATTTGGATACTTCACCTATTCAAGATTAATATGCGCCCGTTATATTTTCTCAGGAAACTGTCTCCCATATTGTTTCCATAGATATGATGTCCGAAAAGGTAAGCCTTACTAAAAAACTTATCTCCTTTCTTATTATGTTACTTCAAATTTATTGAACAACTTTTGATCATTCAATTAACTTCTTTTAATATTTCTACACCTGTTACATGTAGTCATATTGAATACATCTCACATAGTCCTATTGGCTTCGAGTAATATATGTTTCACATCAGAACTAAAATGGTGAAAAATATGTCACGTATTAAATTTGTTTCAAATTACATAATTATAGCATATGCGATTATTACAATTTTATACACAATTTTTTTAACTTTAAATAGGAGAACATACTTTTCATACTTTCCACAAAATTACATTTCACTAACCAAATCAATGTTTTAAACTACGGCCATGCAAGGTGTCTCGTTTGGTTCCAAGGTCGAGTTTCACATCGCGCAAGCAATTTGTGCATTTCAGTTTTGTAATTAAAAAACATATAATAAATACAAATAAATGAATAAGTTTAAACAATCATGAATTTTAAACAAGTGGACATCCCAGATTTAGAAGTTGTGCTTGTTAATAATTATTGACCATAGTGGATTTCCTAGATTTAGAATGAATTCTAAATTGTATATTTTCGTCCATGCCCAATGGTATATGAATTGCATATCAATATTCAATCACAACTAATTTTCATTTTGTTTGAATTTTTGGTCGTAGTGAAATCATATCATAAGCACAACTTCAAGGTCAACTTTTGGTGCTGCTACTGGGACTCAAAATCTGAGTAAGTCCACTGAGGTCATTCTTTATTGCATAATTTTGATTTTTTAATTGCATAATTATAAGCACACAACAGTGATATGGACCCTATCCTCCCAATCAATTGACATATATATAAAACAGTCCGTCGGTTGGTTTCTAGACTGAAATGGAGCATCCCTTGTTCTCTTTATGCAATTTCAATGATATAGTATTGTATTGTGTTTATAGAGGTCATAGTTTCTCTTTATTAATAGAATTTTTAAGTTATTAGACTAAATGTACATATTTTAAACTCAAATCTACACAAACATAATCAAAATAAAGTTGATGTAGTGTACGTGACTCGGTGCCAAGGAGAACTCTGCAAGTTTGCCTCTTTTTATTTTTGGTAACAATATGCAACTTCATGTTATTTTAGGCTTCAAAATGTTTGGTTGGGTAAGTCTAATCTATAAATTTACTATTTGAGCTCTGCTTTTTCTGTAGGCATATATTAAGCACTAGACGCTCATGAACTTTTTTGACAAAGCTCCTACGGTTGATAAGGATGCATTTGTAGCTCCCAACATTTCCACTTTTTAGTTTATTTTTATTCGATATTCATTTTGTATTTGGCGCCCTGGATGGGTTAAGTTTTATATGTATAGGATAGTTGAAATGTCTGAAATATAAATATAATTTGTCGAATTTTTTGAGACTTGTATAAAGCTGACATTAAATTTTTTAGATTTGTTACATGTTCATGGCATTTCATCTACTCCTCTATTTTAGTTCACTTTTTTTATTCTACTATTTTTTTAAATATAAAGATATATGTAACTGCGATAAGCAGTGACACATTTACCAAATTCAACATTTATAACTTCAAATAACAGTCACAAATTTGTTACTACTGCCAATTTTGTAACCACTATTATCAGTTACAAATATAATATTTATGGCTGCTGTTAGCAGTCACAAATTCAATATTTGTAACTGTCGACAATAATTACAAATATTATATTGGGCTCACCAGTCATAATCCCCATAGGGGTTATAAAAATTTATGACTAATGTTAGGAGTTATAATTTTTCTTTTGTCACCTCCTAAATTATGACGGTAAATAGCAATTATAAAGGTCATTTGTGACTACTAACATCACTCACAAATCTCCCATTTTTGTGTAGTGATTATCTAAGTCAGTCTAATTCAACTTCAAGCCGAGTTACGAATAACGTAAAACTCTTATCACATTGTAAAGAACCAACACTGTGCATATCTATTTTGATTATTCGTAACATCCCTATGTTAAAATCACAATGAAAAATATCTAATACAACTTGGACCAAACAAGTCAACATCATATAGAACTATGGTAGGTGATTATATTTCACTATTAAATTCAAGCTTATACCTTTGAATGACTACATTATTTATGTGATAGCTCATGATCTTTTGTTCTCATTTATTAACTATTTAGTGTAGTTCACATGACCAAGAATATTGATTCAATCTTTATCAAATTATACTCTAGCCAGCCAAAACCCGACAGCTTATGATTTCAGTTACTTTTCCCAGATTGCAGTAGATCACTACATCCTATTAAAACCTTGATTTTATTTATTACCCTGATTACAGTAGATCCATGCATCTTATTAAACCTTTATTTCAATATTTTACCCTGACTGCAGTACACCCCAATAATTTATAGCCATTATCAGTGAAACCCTTAGTAGCATACCTTACGATTCAGGGATTAGAACTCAGTATACGACGACAACTCTAATTGCCATGTAGGACTTAGATGTTGAGTGCGTAGTTTTTATTTTCTACACACATATGGGTACCGCTCTAGCTAAGTGTACGAAGTCATTATATTATTCCCTAATTATTTGGGATTGTTTGTCCAAAAGTTTTGGACAATATTGTAACGGTATTACTACACATTTGTAGCCCATATAACCAATAATTTATGGGTTATCTTATTATACTATAAACACTTATGATCACCATACTGTTCTTTTAAATACCACAAACTTTAATATACCCTTGTTTAGTACCGTTGATATTTCATTTTTGCTTTAGATTACTATACACTGTGTTACATTACCAGCATTTCAGTCCCAGTTATGCCATTTAAACATATTCACATATATACATTGTTATAAAAATACAATTATCTACTTGGCAAAGTTTTACTTATTCTTTTCCTTCTAGTTATTTTAAACAGGTACCCATAATGTGCAGTTCAGGATAGACTTATATATGAAGCTCAGGAATAGTGTTGGTTAGAGAATATTTATACGTGAATGATTGTTAGTCAGGAAGTGAGGTATGTATATAGCACTGTACAATTGAATTTTTTTTGTTGTAATACTATGATTTATCAATATAATTTCCCCTTTTGAAAGAATGATGGTTTAGCATTTATTAGGATAATCCTCCCACTTGGGAAAATGGAATGTGACACGCCACCACCAAAAATACCCCTAACAAGAGAAAAATAAATAAAGGGGTTGCTTGCCTCACCCGCCTCTCATCAGTGACATCAATTTGTATGGCCATCAAGGTGTCCGTCAACACAGATATTCTGACTGACTTCCCTGAAAAAATTCGCTCAATATCTCTTAAGGAAGCCTGAATCACAACCTTAGAAATGTGCAACATCCAGTCCACTATGATCTTATGACCCTAAGACTCCAACCCTATCAACCGATGCACATCCGTTAGGGTGATCGTCATATCTCCCATGATCAAATGGAATGTATGAGTAGTGTCCCACCACCTTTCACCAAAAATGCATTGCACCGCTAAAGACCGCAATGTCTCATCCAAGGCCTGCATAAGAGGACCAAACCTGATTGCCAATACCTTCAATGTCATATCCTTAGGGAGATACTCCCACACTTTACTAATCCCCATCGAACCTCGAGAGTGGATGGCCGACGAATAAACATCCACCTGCACACAAGCAAAAATTCTTTAAAAATCCCCAACAAAAATAAAAATCATGTAAGTAATAAACTAAAAATAAGTGCAAACACTCACGTAACCATTTGGATTATTCACCCTCGAAGAACGATGATTCCCAAGCTCCATCGATAAGACCCTCTCATCAAGCACGTTCTCAAAATTATCATATGTGTTCTCACTCGCAAGCACTAGTGCCTCAATATCAGGCCACTCTATGCCGGTCCAGTCATCGATAGCCATGAAAGGGTTATTCGCTATGCCTTCTATAAGTTCTTTAGAAGAAAAACATCTAAAACTAGTTGTGAGAGAGAGAGAGAGGGAGAGAAAGAGAGAGAGAGATAGAGAGAGAGAGAGAGAAGAAATTTCACTCTTTGAAGATGTAAAAAATGAGAAAATCGACCCCTTTTATAAGGGATAAGGGGAGTATGCCGATTGAAAGTCCCCTGTCCATGCCCATCGAAGGTGACCTTTCACCTCCCTAATAAACTAAAGAGTCTGTGCCCTGCACACCCCTGCCTATTCCTATCAACAAACCATCATAATTTTATCACAAAATGCTAAAAAAAAATACAAAATTTGCCCAAAAAATTTAACAAAAATCTCACAAGGGTTAAAACTTCCAAAATCATCCAAAACACTATTTTTAAAATGTTAGTCCATTTTTTCAAGAAATACAAAATTCTTTAAAAAATATGGAAAAATATCTAATCAACATGTGCCAGTGTCGGAATTCTCACACCCCATTATAAACAGAATAAAAAGTGCACCGCCTGTCGTGTCCACTAATCATCAACCGCATTTATCAAACCTTATAGGTGCAAAAAATTGGCTTCGACCCTCTAAATTAGGTCGCTTCCAATCTTTAGTTCCATAGAATTAGCCTCAACCCTCTGAATCAGGTCACTTTCACTCTTTAGGTTCATAGAATTGGTCTCGAGCTCTAAATTAGGTCGGTTTCACTCTTTAGGTCCGCATAATTTTCCTTAACCCTTTGAATTAGGTCTCTTTCACACTTTAAGTTCACATAATGGGCATCTACCCTCGAAACTAGGTCATTTTCACTCTATGTCCTCATAATTCACCTCGAGCCTCTAAATCAAGTCTCTTTCACTCTTTACGTCCAAAGAACATGCCTCGACCCTCGAAGGCTTTCACTCTTTAGGTCTGTAGAATTGTCTTCGACCCTCAAAATCAAGTCACTCTCACTCTTTAGGTATGGTCCGCAGAATTGGCCTCGACCCTCTGAATTAGGTCGCTTTCACTCTTTAGGTCCGCAAAATTGGCCTTGACTCACTGAATTATGAGCTTTCACTCTTTAGGTCCATAAAATCTCCCCCAGCCCTATGAATTACGACATTTTCACTCTTTAGGTCTGCATAATTGACCCAGGCCTGCATAATTGGCCTGGGCCCTCTCAATGGCATGACTGTAGAGTGGCATTTCCCCAATGGAGTGCGAAAGGCAGTCTTCTCTACATCCGTCGAATCCATCTTAATCTGATTATAGCCTACGTACCCATTCATGAAACTATACATCTCATGTCCTGAGGTAGCATCAACTAAGATGTCTATGCTGGGTAGAGGAAACTCGTCCTTGGAACATGCCCGATTCAAGTTGTAAAAATCCACGCAAATTCAAATTTGGCTCTTGTCCTTCTTTGCCACATGGACTATTCTAAAGAGACACACAGGATGCTAAATAGGCTTGATGAACCCTACCACTAATAACTTCTCTACTCCTACCTTTATCTACAGGCCGAGTTCAACCTTGTATGTAATTATCACTTGCCTAATTGGAAGAGCAATGGAAAGAACGTTTAATCTGTGAGAGCTCTCTTTTGGATCTATCCCTGACATCTCCGTGTATTTTCAGGCAAACACGTCGATGAACTCTTTAATCAGGTCGATGATCTCTTCCTTCTGTTTTTGATCCAGACTCTTGGAAATTAGAACGGGTCTACTTTCACCCCCTTCTACTCCTAGGTTGATCTCCTTTAAATCTTGTAGCAGTTCCCTAGGCCCATCTTGCATGCACTCTGGAGCCTCTTATGGTTCCTCAATATATTCAATGATGTGGGATTCATCCACAACAAAACACTCTAGTGCTGGGCCAATGCTCTCATACCAGAACACCGCACACGTAGACCATTATAAATGATATATGACTCTCCCATCAGGTAGGACCACTTTCTTGCAAGTTTGAGGAGGTTTAACTACCTCCTCCACCTTCGCCTCGCCTTTTATTTTTGGTATCACCCTCCCCCCAAACGACCGTGGACGGATTTCTTTGGCTGGGCACCACCTTTCCTCTAACTTTCTTGTGTAATTACTCATTTCCTCGTACACTTTTATGTAGAATGTCGCATCCACCAAATAAGAATCCTTAACAGAAAAGGGCTTTGTGTTGCTTTGATTATGATCTTTGTTCCTCGGATATTTTCTTTTGCACATTGATGGTAGGTGGAGGGTATTATACCATGGGTATGCATCCATACCCTTCCAATGAGCAACTGGTAGCTGGTATTAGCATTGATGACATGAAATTTGATGCGGGAACTGAAATTCCCCAACTTGATTCCCACGTTCACATATCCGGGGGATTGCATTCTGGCACTGTCAAATCCTGAAATCACTAGTGGTACATGCACTATCTTATCTTGATCGATCCCCGTCTTATACAATGTACTAATTAGCATAATGTTAATAGATTCACCTCCATCCATTAATGCCCTGGGGAATGAAACTACATTGATCATAGTTGTCACATAAAATGGTTGCTTATGGAAGTAAGGCATCTGTTTATCGGCCTCAGAAAATACGGCTTCAGAAGTATACCTTTTGATCAACCTTCCAATTGGCCCCTATCAATTTAAGGAGGGATCTCCATGTTGTTGTACCGCTTCCAAAATTTTTCTTGTTATGACTACTCTAGTGCCATACTTCATTCCTATTTTGTCAAAGAACCACTTGAACTTAAGGATCCTCGTTATGGCTTCGCATTCAAAATCTACGCCCACTTCATATGTCTGGGCATTACAAAGGTACTCTGCCTCAGATGTCCCCCCCCCCCCCCCCCAATCCAGAGCAAGGATGACATCCACTTTGCCCTCTAGGAGGTTTACCTACTCAATTTCTTCACCTCCATTCTCTTCTTGGCCTGGGGTGAAGAACCACTCTTCGTGCTTCCTCTCTAGCTCAGTTCTTGATTTGCTTCTTAGTGATAGTCGTTCCAGCCCTTCACATATTTTCTCACCACTTTCCTACTCCATCAGATCTTGAGTTACTTCTTCATCATACGCTACTACCATATTGGCAGTGGCATAATGATGAGCTAGAAATGATTTTTCATTAACATCCATAGGAGGTATCTGCAGAGTACCATTGGCCACTTGTTCGCCAATGATCCTCCTTAAGTAGTAACAATCCTTGATGGAGTGCTGCACCCACTAGTGTAACTCACAATACTGAATGTTGCCTTTATTAGGTGTTGTTAGGGTTTCACCATTCAAGTGAGGGGGACCTGCTACCCCCTCTCATACCAATGTACGTTACCAGTCCATAGCTTTTGCTATGCTACAAGGTAGCAGTGGTGTAGCATCCTCTCCGAACTTTCTCTTGTTACCTAGGTTTTTGTTCTTAGAATTGTGGTCTCCCTTTTTCCCTTAGGATTTCCATCCACATAGTTAATTTCTTGTCTCCTTGAGACTTGAAAGAAGTCGATGGAACCTGTGTCCTCCAACTCGAGGACCTCAGCATGATTATCATGGTTATATTGCTTGCAATCATGTTGAACTCTCAAAAGGTTCCATCTTTGTTCTTATTAACTAAGTGGAGCTTGATTTCCTCCAAGAGCCCCTCGACACAGATTTGAAGCATCCTTAACTCTACTACCTCCTCGTGGACATCCAATGCCCTCTTGTGAAATCGTTTCATATATAGCATTAACTCAACCCTAGGCTTTTTCACCTCTTGTGCGAGGTGTCTTAACGTGAAATCATCCTCCATTATAAGGAACTTTTGGAGGAATTGTCTGTGCAATTCTTCCCATGAGGGGATGCTATTGGGTGCCAAGTGAGAATACCAGGTGTAGGAATTTCCTTTAAGGGTCTTGAAGAACTCTCTTAACCTCAATTTTTTGTCATTTCCATGCACTCCTAGGTACTCAATGAACCTCTTCACGTGATCACTTGGGTTCTCCCCTTTTCCAATAAACTTAATGAACTTTGGTGGAATATACCCTTCTAGGTATGGCTTTTCATTCACAGCCTAAGGGTAGGGATCTTACAGCTCCTCATACCAATGAGGTGCTTCTCTCTGAGAGGATAGACCCCACACTTAATTTTAAATACCCACCCTCTCGGTTTAGAAAGAGTCATGATCCTTATTCTATACTTGGGGATCCCGCACTAGGTGTCAAGACTTATGCTCAACTTGAGAATATGGTTAGATACTTTTGCTACACCTCCTTAGTAGAGCCTAGGATTATGAATGAAGCACTCAAGGACTAGCATTGGATATGCACTATCAAGATGAGTTGCTTCAACCTTATAAGAATGATGTTTGAGAGTTAGTCCCCCAACCTAGAGAGACTACTGTGATTGTTACCAAGTGGATTTAAAATACTAATATGGATGATAATGGTACCATAGTTCATAATAAGTCTAGGTTAGTCGCTCAAGTCTACATGCAGATTGAGGGTGTAGACTTTGATGAGACATTGACTCATATTTCTAGGCTTGAGTCTATCTGCATAATAATCTCCATAACATGTCATCTACGGTTCAAGTTATACTCGCTGGATGTCAAGATTATCTTCCTTAATATCATTCTACTTGAGGAAGTGTATGTGGAATAACCAAAGGGGTTCGAAGACTCAAAGCACATGAGATACATCTTTTATCCTAAGAAGGCCTTGTATGGTATTAATCAATCAACTTGTGATTGGTATGATAGGCTCACTTATTATCTCTTAGCTCGTGGATTTAAGAGAGGGAGAGTGGATAAGACGTTGTTTGTGAGGTGAGAGAGTGGTGCTTTATTGGTTACAAAAGTCTATGTGAATGACATAGTATTTAGATTCACGTGTTCCCAACATGCTCACACGTTTGAGAAGGAGATGAAGAGTGACTTTATGAGCATGGTTAACGATCTTGCGTTCTTCTTAGGTCTCTAAGTGATTCAACTTGAGTATGCGATATTCATATCAATCCAAATATGGTAGGGACCTAGTTAAGAAGTTTGGTTTAGACTTTGCTAAGAACTCACACACCCCTATCAGTACATCAACTAATCTTATTAAATACACTTTCGGTAAGGATGCAGATCAAACCCTTTATAGGTGCATGATATAGGTAGTTTTCTTTACTTGATTGCTAGTTATCCTGACATTTCCTATAGCGTTGGAGTTTGTGTGCATGATCAATCATTCTCGAAAGAGTCTCACTTGATCTTATTTAAATGTATCATCGAATACATGAATGTCACTCATTCTTATGACTTTTGGTAGACTTTTTATACCGATGTTTGTTTTTTCGATGCTTTGAATGCCGATTAGGCCGGGGATGTTAATGGTTGTAGGAGAACCTCTGGTGGAAGCTTTTACTTTAGAAGTTCTCTTATCTCTTAGTTGATCAAGAATAAAAACTCCTATCTTTGTCAACGACGAAGGCTAAGTACATCTCCGCCAAGAGTTGTCACACACAACTCTTATGGATGAATCAAATGTTGGAAGATTATCGGATTTCTCAAGGCACAATGACTATTTCATGTGATAATGCGAGTGCAATTCACATATCCCATAATTTGGTTCAACATTCTCACACGAAGAACATTAGGATATGTGAGCATTTCATTTGTGATCTCGTTGATGATAAGGTTATGTCCTTGATCTTTGTGAGCACCGAAGCCAATTACGCGATATTTTCACGAAACCTTTGGATGCACTTAGGCTCGAGAATCTTATGAAGTCTTTGGGTATTTGTTCCGTTGATTGAGATAATGTACTTTATCTACTGCAGGGTGATTGTCATGTTCACATCATTTGTTCTTATTGCTAGATTGTATTTCTATTGTATTTGTCTGTTTATACATGCTTTTACTTTGAGAAAGTTTTAAGAAATCCAATAAAGATTTTATTTTTGATAAAATTTAAAAAAACAAAAATATTTTTATTTTTTATTTTTCATTATATATGGATGTGCATTTAAGATGTTCAAATCACCCCTTCATTCCATCCATTCATGTGACTTCTTCATTGTGTTTTGATACATGGCTTCATTTCTTTAATATGCTTAATAATGTGTGGCTAACATTTCAATATTTATTGATGATTACTTTCTTCATGCTTGACTTTTTATCACCTTTATTGAACACATGCATGGACTTTTTTAACATTGTACTTCCTTATCATATGTTGAATACAATGTTGTCATCTCAATAGTGTTTAATAACAAACCAATTGTATAAGAGATAAGTTGTGCTTATAAGAACCATTGCCCAAATTTTGTTTCCCAAAAAAATTGTTGTATGTTAAGAAATGGAAAGGGGCTACAAAAGAGAAAATTCTATTTGCATTAAAAGTCAACATTTGAAAAAACAACCTAAAAGATTAATGACACACAAAAACAGAAGTGCCAAGGCCCTTTTTTTCATTATTGCTTCGCTACACATGAGCATTAATATATCTTCAAAATTTCGAGAGTGTATTCTTAAATATGTGAGATTTTGGGGGTGTTATATAGTAGAAGATCAATGGGTTTGCACAATGGATTCTCTTGAAAAACATTAAATAGTTTGGTGTAATTATTTTGAGAAACATTTAAATTCATGGAATATTGCAATAAGTCAAGTCAATTTCAATTATGTTCAACATTCTTACACCTATGGTTGAAATTAATTTTTTTTTTTAGAAGTATCTCATAACTTTGTACACCTTTGTTACGTATGCTTATGTTGATTTCTTGTGAAAATGTTCACATAAATACATATCGCTTTCATGATTCGGATATTTTAATATTATTCCATGATGTGATGTATTTGTATAAATATGTACTTTTTATACATATACTCTTTATACTTGAGAAAATTGAAAATTTTCTAAAATTAGTTGGCATGCCTTTTGTAAGTTCATCGCATGTGCTTTAATAATTAGCTTTGTGATGTTATACGGGTGATGCTTATGATTCATGCTTAGTTTCTTACCCTTTGTCTATTATGGATGAAAGCGGGGAGAACAAATTGAGTGGAGGGGGTTTATTTGTTTTAAACTCTCATATGCATCACGATATTTCTTTTCTCTCATGTGTGTAGGTCGTTCGGCCTTGATGATGATTTCATGGACTGCACAAGATGAATACTTTCAGTTGAAGACATTACATTCATTCATTTTCGTTTCTTACTTTGGGGGGAGGGGGGCATTAGTTGTATTAGTCGTAGGAATCAATTTGTATCAGTGAGAAATCTAGAGAAATAAAAAAATATAGGGATTAAATTATATTTTACAGGAAAATATAGAAATATGAACGGAGTCGGAAAAATAGTAGATAAGAACCCTAAGGATGATATCATAACAGTTTTTAGTAAATACTTATACTTGTAAAACTAGTATTATGTTATAATATAATTAATATTATTAGTGCTTATGAACCACAAGTAGGATTAGATAAGCACACTAAAGTACAATTTTGGGGACAAATGGCAGAACTAATTCAAGAAATACCCGTAGGTGAGAAAATCTATAAGGGGGAGATTTTAATGGCCATGTAGAAGAAGGTCATATAGGATATGAGATAGTGCATGGAGGATATGAGTTTGAATATAGAGACGATGGTGGAGAGTCTGTCTTATATTTTGCAATGACTTATTATTTTATACTAGTAAATACATGTTTTAAAAAGAGGCTTGAATACTTAATAACTTGTAAAAGTGGAAGGCATAAAAGCCAAATAAACTTTTTCATTGCTAGGAAAATAGATCGATTAACATTTAAAGACTGTAAGGTTATATCAGGAGAGAACTAAACCTCACAACATAGGATAATGGTGTTGGGTAGATATAATAAAAATCAATTATGAGTGTGAAAAGAGAAGATTAACCCATGAACTAGGTGGTGGAACTTAAAAGGAGAGAAATTATAACTACTTAAAGATAAAATATTAAATAAAACATCATTGAATACCGAAGATGAGACTAACATAAAGTTGGATAAGATATCCACATGCATTAGGACAATATCGAAAGATTTTCTTAGAGAATCAAAAGGTAGGGGGAACAATCTAAAGAAACTTGGTTGTGGAATGAAGGAGTACAAAATATAGTAAAAATCAAAAGGAGTGATTTAAAACATGGCAAACAACTAGAAATGATTGCCTCCTCAAAACATTGAAATTTGATGGCATCAGTGCTAGCCTCGTCCTTTAATTTTTTTCTCCTCCTTTTCCTTGCCGAGGGCAACATTTTATGACCACCTAGTCATCTCTCTCTTGAATCTTGCATATGATTTCTGTATCTCGTTAGCAGACTGCTTCAGATGCTCATTCATTTTGATGTTTTGTTGTGATAGTCTCTCTCCTCTCCTCATAGGCATGATGGTTGATCAATGCTTTATCTCTAAAGATTGTGGCAATCATTGCACTCTTAAAGAAAATACAAATGGATCAGCATGTAATAAAGTATTTGGCAAAGACAAATGAGCACAAATTTAGAGAACTTACCACTAATAGACGATGTTGAACTAATCTCCATAGAGCATCAGGTTTAATGGCCCTCAGAAAATCGAAGTCTTTTTTATGCTGGTGGAAACTAAGAAAGTTTGTAGCATTATTAATATAATGGAAGATAGAGTATGAGTTCAATCGTGATGGGATTTTTAGGATCAAACTTGAAATCCTCAACCTCACCATAATAGGATGATAACCCTGGTCCACGAATTAGTTGGGAGAAGGGTGTCCTCCCATCTGTACCCTCTCCACAACAAACCCATATGGCCTCACCTAACGTAACCTTAGGACTTTTGGGTAGTGGGAGCCTCAAGAGGTCTTTTTATCATTTGTAATTGGAGGATCAAAATTCACGGGATCTTTTCCCTTGGACATGTACCTAGGAGCGGCATCAGGTTCGGCCTTCCTCCGAGCATTAATTTTAGCTTGCTTTCTATCCTCGACCCTCGTTTGATCATCAACCTTATTTTTAGCTATAGCTTCCACATTGTATTTCCTCTTCATTTATTGCTCAAGTTTTTTTGACGTCGAGCAACCTCCATGGAAGTATAATCACTTGCCCAAGGTTATATCCCACAAGAATGTTCGAAAATAAAACCTGAGTTAGTAGGAGTAGAATTTTCAAATAAGTTTAACAATTAGTCATGTTACAGTACATAAATAGAAGATGACCTTATACAATAAAATCTTCTCACGCACTTGAACTTTATCTTGAACCCTCTGGTTTTCTTCAACGGGGCCTTTTACTACCAAGGGAATCAATGTTTCCTGAGGATGAGAGCCACCAAGAGGAGTGTGATACCTAAGATTTATGAACTTGGATACTGAGAAGAGATTCTTAAATTTTGGGGGTCCTAGAAAGCAAAAGATTTCAACCACATACAATAGTGCAGATGGTGGTACGGGAGCTTTCTTCACTGAAAAGGTTGAACAAAAGTATTAGCACAGTATCAATCAAAGGAAAATCAGAAAGCAAATGAAGAAAAAATATTTACCAATTTCGTTCACCCCACACCAATTGTCGGGATACTACTAGATTGACTCTTCTTATGTGTTTAGAACTCCCATTTATCCTTAAAAAATGCAAGTTTATTTTTCCAACTATGATTGCTCGTCTAAACATATTTTACCATTATCAGATGTGACCTCATGGGGGCAAAGTAATAGTTCCCAGGAGTCTTGAAATTGTCCTGTATGCCATGTACGAACCTAAATATATCCCCCATAAGATCAAAGTCGGTTCGTGATTGCTAAAACACCGTTGCCCAAAGATTTGTTTTGTAGGCATTGGGTGGAAGTTGGGAAGGATAAACCCCATAACACCTTAGGATGGACCTTAAAATAGGGTATAAGAAAGGTGAACCCCAACTTGAAGTGCTCACAGGGGGAAGAAAATCTCATCTACATTAGGACTATCGTAAACACTCTCGCTACAGTTAGGAAGCCTTATCGTAATAATGATGAGGATGCCATACCAATCTCTCAAGTCATCCAACTCATCCTCAAGGACATCACAGTCATGCCATCTAGCTTTAGTCTTCGCAGGGTCATAGGAGTCAGTGAAACTCCAAAAATTGTTTTCCTCGATAGAATATACATCTACAAAAGATGTGGAAGGTGCAACTCTATCAAACATGACTATTTCAGTCGAAGCATCCAATTTAATATTCAATATGTCTAAAACCGAGTTGGCTAAATTTTTACCACCAGTTTGGTGCTCAACTTCGTTAATTATATCTGGCTCTATGAACTTAGGACTATGATACTCCACATCCAGAGGCTATATAGAAGATCTAATAGATGATTGAGATTGAGGGTATACCGAGGATGAGAAGAACTATCCTCAGGCCTGACTATACTTAGGGTAACATGAAATCTTTTTTTAGAACCCCAAGAAAAACCCTATCCAACCTCTAAACATACTTTAACCACATATTTACCAAAGAGTAGTCACTCATAATGGTTAAATTGTATTTGAGGGATGATCAGGGATGAAAAGGATGAATTTTGTGGGTAAACAAAGGCTAGGGGGATATTCGGTTTTAGAAAAGAAGAATTTGGGCAAAACGAAACCCTACAATACCTAAAAGCCTTAAAATTGAAAAACCCTAGGCCAATCAACTTAACGGCCACCTAAGATGCTTAAACTCCAATTAGAGGTTAAATTTAACAATAACAACAAATCATAAGAGAATAGTAGAAATTTAAACTGAAAAACCTAAGAAACCTACATAATAGAAAGAAGTTTATCTTAAATAGTGTAACCACAAAACAACTCAAAAATTTCTCAAGCCCTAACAATGAATGCTCATAAAGGTGAAAAATTTTAAATAGAAAGATTTTTGCAGTTGGAGCTAGCTAGAAATGGTGAAAACAAGCAAAGGTTAGCGGAAGACTGGAAATATTTCCACTCTCTAGAAATATCTCGTAGATGGAAAGAATTATAAGAAAGTTCAAAAGATTTGAAACCTATATGTTTATACATTTTAGGAAGTAACCATTACCCCTATTAAAACAGGGCTTGTCATCACACTTGAAAACGGGGACTAACGCTTTGCAGACTGACATACACTACCCCAGGCATGTGCTTTATAATTTCACAATGAGCCATTCCTAGCTTTTGACATTTGTCAAGCTCAAATTTGAAGGAAAAAATTCACAAGTCAATTCGCTCCTCGCTCACTGAAAATCTTCAAAGACGACCAAAATAAAGGAGGTCGTAAAAATTCCTCAGTTAACACTTCACTTACTCAATCTTCTGAGTACATGATCAAAAGATACAACACTTCAAAGAATCTGCTGAAATCCTCAATATCAAGCAAAGCCTTTGGGTATTTTTTTGAACCATGAATGTTGTATGGCTCATGGACCAATCAGAATATGATAGCTTATTTAATTTCTCCTTAGAAGGAGGTTTGCTAAACTACCCACCTGGTCGACCAAGGCAATTCTGGCAGCCGTAGTATCACATACAGTGATTTTAGCCTAGCTGGATCATAGCGGTTTAACAACACTATATAAATCCATCAAAGTAAGAATGTACTATGTGATTGGATGACGTTAGTATCACACCCACATGGGGGAGATATGAAAATATTCCCCCATGTGCTTTATAATAAAATTGTGATTGTTCTCCCACTTACAAGTAAAATGTGTACTTGACTGTCTATAAAGGCATGCACATGTCTTTCTTTATTCTCTCTCTTCTAACAACCTATAAGTAGCACGTTATCCCTCATTGTAAAGGGATAGATATATTATTTTCATACCATTATATTATCCATATCAAGAGTGAACTTGTGAGATTATAACTTCCATTCTTTCATGGCTTTCTACCTATGAATCATATAGCCATATTTTTCCTCGTTATGTTAGTCTCATCTTCACCATGTTGCTAATTATACTATTTTATTCTTTAATAAAATTTCTCTCCTTTTAGGTTCCACTACCTAGTTCCTGGGTTAATCTTTTCTTTTCGTTCTTGCAATTGATTTTTAACATTTATCCAACACCATTATCCAATTATGTTGTGAGGTTAGGCTCTTTCCTGGAATAATCTTATTGTCATTACTCATTAATCAATATTTCTTATTAGTATTGAAAATTGTTTTTGACTCTTATTTGTTCCACTTTTAAAAGTTAAATGTTTAAGCCTATTTTCAAAATATGTGTTTAATAGTACAAAATCATAAGCCATCCCAAAATCTAAGATAGACCCTCTACAATCATTCCTATTTTCAAAACCATATCTTCCATGCAGCATCTCATACTTTACATGATATTCTCTTACATGCACATTAAAATCTCCCCTTATATAGATTTTCTCACCTATAAGAATTTCTTAAATTAGTTCTCCATTCGTTCCTGAAATCGTACTTTAGTACATTATTCGAATCCTACAACTGCTCATGTGGACATAAACATCTCTTTGGGCCGAACGATGTAAATCTGGTTTATTTTCTTTCTCTCATATCTCTCTATTATTTGCTCTAGGTTAGTGTTTTTATGATTATATCTCTTTATATGTTATTGTTTACAATTAGTATATACTTGCTAAGACTAAATTCGTATGCTAGATTTATATGTTTGCATTCATAAATCAATCCAAATACATCAAATACTTAACAAAATAATTCGGTATAAGTCCCACTAAACCCTTTAGCACACCCGTGAGTACTTCCAAAAATATGATAGTGATGAATCTGTAAATGATGTTCATAAGAAACTATTTCATGGCATGATTGTAAGTCCACTTTATAAGTCAACTTGACATCAAGTTTACAATTTGTTTATCTGATAGATATCGATGCCAACCAAAAGAATCTAATTTAATTGTTATTAAAAAAATATTATTTTAGCCACTAGGAACCACTACTCTATGGATTTGGTATCCTAAATATACATGTCTCAATTTTACAAGCTAGTTGGATGTCGACTGGGCTAACTGTAAATGAGTCAGAAAAGTACAAGTGGGTCATATCTCTTTCTCGACCACTCACTTATTTATTAGACAATAAGAAAAAATAGCTAATTGATTTACTTAATGTCATAAGCGTAATAAATTGTAGTAGGTATTGATGTGCTCAAAGCCTAAATATCAAGCATCAACTGAGGTATTTTCTGATATTTTTTTTACAAAAACATCCATTCTTTGTGATAACACAAGTGCAATTTCAATAACCAAAAATATGTGCAATTCCAAAATCAAATATATGATATCAAATATCATTTTGTGGGACCGTGTCAAAAAAGGGGATGTGGAACTTCATTTTGTTTCCATCGAAAAATAACTTGCAGATTTTTTTACCTAACCACTCTCCGAAGATAGATTTTGTGTCATCTGTCGCGACCTTAGAATCACAAGTCTTCAAAATATAATATAATTTGTTTCTCGAACACTTCTTGTGAAGTTTGTTCCTTTTAATTTCCCTCTATATTCATGAATGCTAAACCCATACACTTGGTAATTTTATATCTGATATGAGAAAAATCAAAGCTAAAACAAAGGGGGAAAGTATTTTCAAACTCAGGCATCAAAGAAATGGGGAGACTTTCAAATATTTTCAGTCTATATCAGTTTAATTGTCATCATCGAAAAGGGAAAAAATGTGAACCAAAATTTATTTTCAAGTATAATGTTCTTATATGATGACAAATACGATTTATATATGACATAACATTACTATCTTGTCCCTAATGTTCTTGAGTTAAAAAGATGTACTGAAAACATGATGAGACCTAGGAATCATGCATCAAGAACCTCAAGGGAATCATCCTAAGAAGATACATATGATCAATATTCTCAAGCAATCAAAATCAAGACCATCACATACCGTTCATGACTTGGGAAGAACCAAGAATACATTATGAACTAATAAAGAACAAAACAAAGTCTTGATAATCATCCACACCTAATCAATAATCTCATTCCCGAATGTTCATAATCTAAGAAGCAAAATGAAGATCCATGCATTATCAATTCTCTATAAGTTCAACCTTAAATAAGCACACTTAGTTTATGGAAAATATCAACCTAGTCTAATTCAATCGAGCACCAAGAGAAGTTCATTTATCCAATCATACAAGAAAATATCTTAATACATATTCAAAGTAGAAGAGGCATCATATGTTCCATATAGACCAAAGAAATTATCAAACTCCAAAAGACCTTCCAAGAGGTTTGAAGAACTTTAGGGGTGATTATTATAATGTAAATGAATTTGTATGATATTTTATTTTTTCAATCCAAGCCACCTAAACCTTCCCAAAAAAAAGAACCATGTCAAAACAACAAGAACAACATTATAAGGAGTTTTAGTCAACTAAGAGTCAACCCAACTTTGAGGTAGATTTGACTCAACTTTAAGGTATAGCTGACTCAGAGTGCTTATTTAAGAGTGAACTTGAATGAAAACCTATTTAGAGTGAGTAATTTGAGTTGACTCAATGTTTATTAATAGAAAATTTTCTTACAGCTAGTTTTCCAATTTTTATTTTCGTAAGACCCAAAACTTACCATACTACCATCCAATGGAGAGTTTTTCAGAAGGACTATAAAATGACCCTTTGGGTAGCTTCCTCACCTCATACATAGTAACATCTTTGGAGGAAGATTCCTCCAAACTCATGTCCTTTGCTGCGGGTGAGCTTGATGGTGCCACAACTTGCTTCGGCACCACATTTTGTGACAGAACCATCTCTGCCAGAATTGCTGCTAGAGTGCCTGCCCCTGTAGGCAGCTACTGATGCTACACAACCTTCACCCAAACTTGATTGTTCCACGTTATTTTTCTTTAAGAAGTTAAAAACATGCTCATAAGGCTCATACCTGTCATTAGAGCTGCTTTCGATGAGATGGTTTACCCTCCCTGAGGAGAAGGTGTCTTTGCTCCGGTCACCACCACATCTTCCTGAGTGGTCTAGTTACTTTGGGTTCCATTCCTAGGTGGAATGTCTTAAAAACTATCTACTTAGAAACATTGAAACCTTCTTTTTCCATGGAAGTGAGGACACCTCCCCAGCAGAGTCGCCAAATGTAAGAGGGTAGTGTAACTGGTGTCTGGTAAGATACTGGAACGGGTGAGGCATGACCCACTTCAATGAACTCTGCCTTTAGGGTTTTGAAGAACTTCAAGAGAAACACCTAGTAAAATCTTCTCCTTTTGGTAAAAATGGAACCAAAGTAAAAACTACTCCCTACAAGAAGATGAACTTCACAACAATAATAGTAACTTTTTTTTAGAGGAACTCTTGAGAATGATCGCTATCATCCTGGAGTGAACGAATAAGGCACTTAGTAGTTAGAGAGAGCAAGGAGAGAACACTAGGAATCTGGGTGATTTTGACAATGTAACAGTATGACTTGATTTCTGATTGTGATTTGACCTTGCACAGGGGTCCTATTTATACTTGGGCACTATGGATGATTTGAAATATTTTGGGTGCCAAAACTGAGGGGGTTAGTGAGGGACAAGGTTTGAAATGTTCCATTTGTCCCTACCTGTGCGCAGTCGCCTGTCCCCTCTAATAGGTGCCACTGGATGTAAACCAAAGTCTAAAAGCAAATATGTTTTCACTTGTGGACAAATATATGATTTGGTAAATATATTTTAAAACGTTAACTTATTGTACAAACTTTGTGAACTTAAGGAGGGTCTTAAGGATCACCTCCTCTAAATCTTTTATAAACTTGAGGAGAGGCCTGAAGGACCATCTCCTCTAAAATCACTTTATAAAATTGAGGAAAGGTCTCATGGACCACCTCCTCTAAAATCATTTTATAAACTTTAGGATAGGTCTCAAGGACCATCTCCTTTAAAGTCATTTTAGAAACTTGAGGAGAGTCTCAAGGACCACCTCCTCTAAAATTATTTATAAACTTGAGGAGAGGTCTAAAGGAACACCTCCTCTAAAATAATCTTATAAGCTATTCATTTCTTGTGAGTAACATCTTGGTTGCTCACTTTAGTTATGGCATGGTATGACTGTGTAAAGACTGAGCAGCATCTTAAAGTGCTAAGTGGTTATGCTTGTTCAATAAACCATGTTCCTCAGCCACCAAACCAAAACTCCCAAGAGATATTAACATGCCTTTTTAGCCCTGCTTGCTCAACTAGGCTACATGTATAAGAAAGTAACATATCAGTAATTTAACATATATTTGAGAAATAAATCTTGTGGAGGAGGTCGCTCTAGGTTGACCTCCTAGCCCACTGGGTTTTTCAGTGAGAAATTTGGACTTCTGGGGACTAGGAGCTCCTTATGGTGGGACTCCTCGCCCAAACTTTGTTCCTATAATTTTGAGCATTAGGGAATGAGGATCCCCTTGTGATGGGCCCCCACACTCTAATTTCATTGTTGTACTTTCTGAGTTGTTTTGCCTTGCCCAAGTTCCCTTTTTGTGAACTCTGATCTTTTTGGGAAGCCCTTCATGGTAGGTCTCCTCGCCCAAGTCCAATCTCTTTGAATCTTGGGCATCTAGGGACGAAGAGTCGTTCCTGGTGGGCCTCCTCACCTAAGTTCAATTTCTGTGAATTATGGAATTTTGGGATGAGGAGCCCTTCTTGGTGAGCCTCCTCGCGCAAGTTTTATTTAGGTGAACTTTGGGTAATTTGGAACGAGGAGCCCTTCATGGTGGGCCTCCTCGCCCAAGTTCTATTTTTGTTAACTTTAAGTTTCTTAGGATAAGAAGCCCTTCCTGGTGGGCCTCCTCGCCCAAATTTAATTTTGTCTTGGCTAGGGAACTTCTTTGGGGGGAGGGGGGGGGGGGGGAGGGTTTCTCATGGTGATGCCTCCTTCGCCAATTGGTCCTGCTCACCCAACTGTTTGGGCAATTAGGTGTGTACCCCTCTACAGGGTTTTAAGGATTAAACCTTTTTTTGCCTTTTTTAGGTTTATGAAACTATACTTTATGTGTATAAGAAATAAAAAAATATATTATTTAGACTGAGAAAGTTAGAATGAAACAAAATATGTTGAGAATAAATAAAGTGTGATGAATGATACTAATTAAATGAGTTTTATAAGGATAAAAGTAAACCTTGTATGAAACTTTGCTACTAATATGAGGTGAAGTGGATTGGTTTTTTATGGTGATGGAGTAGTGGTGAAGTGGTGGTGAAATGGATTGCAAAGGTGTGGTGAAAGTGATACATGAAAAGGTGGAAAGAATGTTTGGAGCATGATATTATTGGAAAATGGCGCACTGATTTCGAGGATGGGGCTTTTCAAATCTAAAAAAAAGGGTCCCCTTAAAATGTTGTCATGGCCTCCTTAAAAATTAAAACTTTAGGGTTAGGGGGTCTACTAATAGGAATAGGCATATGCCTGCCTATTGTCATTCCCTTTGGTTTGCTGTCCAACTACAGTCCCCCTATGCCGATAGGCAGATGGCCAGGGGTGCCTATAAGCAGTCCAAAAGGCACATTTTTGTAAAAACGGGAATAAAATGCAAACCATAATTCTTAATCATGGACGGCGGGACCGTTGGAAACGTTATTTAGAGACTTAAGAAATTTCATTGAGTTACTCTCAGGTTCGAGAGTCGACAAAGGTCAAATGGTCCTCAGAAGAGCCCGATTGCCTTTAGGATAGGATTTTGAAGTAAAAGGGAAAGTACACACGAACCGTAAGGTCGACTCGTTCACAATATTGACCATTATAAAGGGTATTCCGAGCCTTATGAAAATATATTAAGCTACTCTCGATTCTGAGAGTTGACCAAAGTCAAGTGGAGCTCGACAGTACCCAGTTGGATTTAGGTGAAGGTTTGGAGTAGCATCTGAAGTGAAAGGGTGAAATGGATGGTGTTAAGGACCTAAGAAGATTTTTTAAATGGTACAGGAATGAGTTGTTTATAGATCCCCTTCGTGGGTGAGCTTGGGATAATCTAATGTCATTAAAGGATAGACACCTCTGTGGAGAGTTACGAGTGTCGAGGGTAGATGTCAAATTCTGAGGATCGAAAGAGGGAAACTGACCTGATTCAAAGGGTCGAGGCCAATTATATAGGCCTAAGCCAATTCTATAGACCTAAAAGGTGAAAGAGACTTTGATTCAGAGGGACAAGACCAATTTTGGGGCCTAGTTCAATTCATTATTCAAAAATTTTGTACGATTACATTGGCATAGGGGCTCAAACAACTTCCCCTATCAACCTACTCCTACCTTCTTAAAACCAAATAAAAAATAGTCCCACTACATTTAAAATAATCCATAAATTATTCCCAAACATAGAACCACACCCATTACAAAAGTTTCACACATCCTACCCACAGTTGCCAGAATAACCAGCCACATCATCACCCACATCCTGGGGTCCCCAAACTCCCCCCGCCTAAATGGAGTGCCGCAGACGCTCCATAGAGCGATAAGATTGGACAAGCTTGGGGAAAACCACAACACCTCCCTCCATGGTTTCAAATATGGTGAACCACCTTTGCCCAGTCTCCATAACCAGTATCTTGGCAACTATATTTATCCATAACCACTTCATGTAGTTCCCTGAGATAGCCAGACAATTCCAACAGTCTGGGATGGATGGGTCGATGGTCGGAGATTCTCCCATAAAGAGCCAAGATGTATGTGCATACGCTCTGTCAGGTCCTCCACAAGAAAGAAGTCCAGTGTACATGGTGGAACAATTTGTTCCCAACTACATTGGCGCAGAAGTGGCTAGGGAAATTAGAAAGAGGTCTGCCGGAGGCCTACCAACCAAACATAATGGTACTCCCCGAGTTCCAGAATGACCAATAGCTCCCCCCACTAAGACACTGACCAACGCAAGCCTCGAGCCCCTTGCCCCATGAACCAGTTTTCCCAACTCTCGATGTCTAGGCCTACATTGATAAAATAGCGTGATAAGAAGTTTTGCACCGCCGACAAAGGATACTCAGGTGGGATTGCCATACAGAATAACTTTGACAGCCACATGAATAGAATTACAGGGTTACCCCTCAAAAACTCGGAACGACCTTCCTGCTAGGCATCCAGACCATTCAAAGTCTCCTCTAGTATCACCGCCATAGGATTGCAACAAAATGACATCCAAGAGACAATAGCGACAAGTTGGGGGTCCACTAGCATTTCCCTTGTTACCATCAGAAGTTTTGAAACTAGGCCCAGAATGATGGCTCCAGCATATCCAGCATTACCAACATCCTGCAAATGTACAGACCGGAGCACCGCATGAAGAGAAATCATTCCTCTCGTGACCAACGACTAGGATGTCGAAGGTGAAATGTGGAGAAATCCTCCCAATAGCTCCCTAGGGGACCGAGAAAAATCAGGCATAGCCACTGCAATGCTGGGGTTTACCCCCAACATGGAAGAAAACTCTTCATAGGTCAGATAAATTTTGTCCAACCTGAAGGGAAATGCATGGTCTTTAGGGTACCACAACTCAACTACCGCCATCCGCATATTCCAATCTATGGGGTGGTTGCGCCACAAAAAGACTCACCTCATGTTGACCGCGTCATAGTCAATGTTGTAGGAGCACGTCGCTTCCAAGGTTTCAAGGTAGTTTGCAAACTCAACACTAGTAGGGAGAGCCATATCACAAGGTAAGAAGATAGTGAGCACATAAGAATGTGAAGAAGAAGGAATGTGGAAGTGTGAAGAAAAAGGCTCCATCCACACCCCTATTTATACTTGAAAAATCTCAAGCAAAGAAAAGAAACCCTGCATAAATCGGAAGAAAACTTACCCCGTTAAGTACTAGGAAATCAAAGAAAGTGCAATCAAAGCCTTGGGTTAATTAGACCAGATTGACATGTCGATATGTAGGTGCCAATCAGCACACCCCTATTTTTGAGAAATGCCCTTTTTCCTTTTTTGTCAAAATAAAAAAAACTCAATAGAAATACTTTTTATTTTAAGGGAATTCCAAATTTCCTTATCCTTATGTTTTCACTTATCCCATTCTCCAATCATTTATAAATTCTTTTTATGGTCTTAGCAGCAAAGTAAAGAGCATATGCATTAGTCGCTAAAAAAAGAAATTAAACAAAAAACTTCATTTCATTTGCATAGATATTTGTTGTGTTACATCATTTTTGCAGGAAAAATAAAAAATACAACGGGACTCAACCCAAACCCACCTATTTTCTCTCTCTCACTCACATTTTCTCTCTCTTCAATCACTCTTAGTCTTCTCTCTCTCTCTTCTCCTTCTCTCTCTCTCTCTAAGAGTCTCCTTCCATATGGCGCATTCTCTTCCCTCTGTGACGAGATGATGTGCCACCACTCCCCGAGCCAGACCCTTCCTCAAACGAGGGAGACGACACCAAACAAGAAGGAAATGGAATCACATTCCGAATGTGTAAAGTCATCGAAGATATTCAATCCCTAATATCCATCATCCAAGTGGTGGAGACCCGGATGTACTGAAAAAGAAAACATAAAAGATCAAATCAGTTACTCTGAGGCAAAGGAAGAAATCGGGAAATCAAAAGGACAAAGGGATGAAAAAAATACCTCAGTTGAAGGACCTCCTCTGTCAAGCCCAAGTCCTTCGGATCCATCACATTAGGATAGTGCACCACACGCACCGACTTTCCATCTTCCCATCGAATGTTATAAGTAGGAGTGGTCAGTCATATAAAAGGAGCCTCTGAAGACGTCGCCGTTGCTGATGTCGATGCACCGCTTGTGCTGTGGGAAGACCCCACCAGTCGACTCGAACCCGCATAGGGAAGAGGCAGCATGTCATACATTACCGCCGTGTTAGTATATAACGAGTAAGGCTCACCTATCATCGCCGCTACCCGTGCATCGTCCGATATCTCCCGCACTTGCCTCATGAATATCGGGGGCTTCCTTGCTCGCACCGCAACCTCATCCTCCATAATCTGTCGAACTACTCTCCTAAGGTACTAAGAGTGGTTAAACTCATTCCCCAGCAAACGCCGCATCTGCGCAAGTCCCCCAATCAACCCTGTATGCTGGATAGCCTTCCCACAGGGATAGAAGGTCACCTGCCAATTCCCTAGCAAGGGCAGAAAGATCAATATCAAGAAAAGATCATTAATGGAAAGACACTCTCAATAGAAAATAAGAAGGACTTACCAGCTCACTCGCCAGGCCATTCAAGATCTGACGCACTGCCTCCAGAGAAAGGGGCATCTTCGACTGCGATCGGACTTCCACCACCAGTACATCAGACAGAAATCCCCAACAAACTCGTCCTTCCAAGTCATCAATTGAGTGTTAAACCCAATCACCTCATAGAACAACCTCTGCAAAGGACAAAGGTCATCAATTAAGAAATCAAGAATAAGACGCATAAAGGAAAAATGCGAATGCATAATGGAAAATGCGCAAAATAAATAATACCTCAAGAAGATATGTAGCCCCAGTAAAAGTGTGCCGGCAGCACCAGATGAATGCATCAAGAGAATAATAAAGGGTAGCCAAGGTCAGGATCCCGCAGTCATAAAGACGAATGTTCGAAAACACCCTCAAGAATGGAAAAACTCACAAGTGGACGACATCACCACTCGATGCCACCAAGAAAACCCCCTAGCACCAGCAAAATAAACAAACAGGCCATCTACCGCACATGCCACCCATAACTCTTGTCAGTCCTCCTCCTCAGTAATAACTCCCTCGGAAGAGACAAACGAAAAGAGTCCCCAGAGACCACCCTCTCCACATAACCCAATGTCGCCGTCACCGCCTCCGGCGTCACCCTCAGAGTCCTATCCACCTCAATCTATGCCCCTCGCAATCCAGCCTCAGTAGCTACTGCAAATCTATGGGAGTCACCGTTATCGCCCCAAAGCCAAAATAAAAGGTGTGGGTGGTGTCCCACCACCTTTCCCCCAGAGCACAGAGAACAACTGTAGAACGGGGCATCTCATCCAAGGTAGATGTCAGTCTCCAAAAAACGACTGATGACACCATCTAATGCACCACAAATGGAAGGTGCACCCAAACGTCCCTAAGCCCCGGCGTCCCCCGGGCACACATAGTCAATATAGAAACATCATACTGTTAAAATCAAAAAGCTAAAAACTTTTGTTTAAATTCAAAATATAAGGAAATATCGCCAAGAAAAAAGGAAGAGAATACCAAGGGTCATCAGTGCTTACATAACCATCAGGGTTCACCACCCTAGAAAAGTGATAACATGAAGGATCTCATAAGAGAGTCCGATCATCTGCTACTAGCTCAAATGAGTCAAAAGAGTTTTCGCTACCCAAAGCAAGGGGCACCCTTGCCCCCCATTCCAAGCTTTCCCAATCGTCAGCATCGGGCCACGCTATGTGTGTTGCGCTACTTGAGAACTCAACCATATTTTGACTTTAGAACGTTAGAGCAATTCACAAAAGGTAATTGCAGAAGAAGGAAAGTCAGAAAACTGTGAAAAAAGAGGAGAACCCCCCCCCCCCTTTTTAAAGAAGGGTAAGGGGCATGCCGATCGACATCTTCCTGCTACCAACTGATCGACATTGTTCCTCCACCTACTCGAGATACCCCAAAAGACCATACCACTGCCGTTTTGCACTCTTCCAACCATGCCAGTTGACACCCTCTTTACAATTTCGTACAATAACTCCTAAAAAGGCCAGAAAATCCTGAAAAATCCTTGAAAAATTCCCCAAATTCCCAAATAAATCTTCACCAAGAAAAAATATTTTTACCACACTCATTTCCCTGGAAAAACTCTTATCTCCCAGTGGAATTCCCAAAATCAATTTCATGTCTCCCTAATAATGTCTTCAAAATACACCCCCAAAACCAAGAAATTCCCCAACTAAATCTAACCCTCAGATCATTCCCAAATCCACTGCGCAACCTAAAATCGAATTCTCCCCCACATCCTTAGTAGAACTACTGGAGACATATCTCCATTGGAGTCTCCAAATTTCCCCAAGAAAACCTAAGCCCGCAAAATTGGCTTTGACCCACATAATTGGTCACCCATACTTAAGCCCAAAGAGTTGGCTTCGACCCATAGAATTGGCCGTTTATGCTTAAGCCCGCAGAATTGACTTTGACCCACAGAAGTTGTCGCTTCTACTTAAGCCCTCAGATTTGGCTTTGACCTGTATAATTTGTCACCCTTATCTTAAGCCGATAAAATTGGCTTCGACCAACAGAATTGGTCGCTTCTACTTAAGCCCCCAGAATTGGCTTTGACCGACAGAATTGGTCTCTTTTACTTAAGCCCTCAGAATTGGCTTTGACCCTCAGAATCGGTCACCCCGATCTTAAGCTAGCAGAATTGGCTTCGACCCACAGAATTGGTCACTTTCATTGAAGCCCGTAAAATTAGCTTCGATCCTCAAAATTAGCCACCCCTACTTAAGCTCGCAAAATTGGCTTCGAACCTCAGAATCGGTTACCTCTACCTAAGCCCACATAATTGGCTTTGCCCACAGAATTGGTCGCTTGTACTTAAGCCCTCAGAATTGGCTTTGACCCGCGAAATTGGTCACCCCTACTTAAGCCCGCAGAATTGGCTTTGACCTGCAGAATTGGTTGTTTCTACTTAAGCCCTCACAATTGTCTTTGACTCGCAGAATTGGTCACCCCTACTAAAGCCCACAGAATTGTCTTCGACCGGAAAAATTGGTCACCCCTATCTTAAGCCTATAGAATTGGCTTCGACTTGCAGAATTGGCTTCGACCCTCAGAATTGGTTGCTTTTACTTAAAAACTCGTAATTGTCTTTGACTTTCAGAAATGGTCACTTATACTTAATCCAATAGAATTGGCTTCGACCCTCAGAATCGGTCATCTCTAACTTAAGCCCTCATAACTGGATCCGACCCAAAAAATTAGTTGCTACAACTTAGGTCCTCAGAATTGACCTCGACCCGTAGAATTGGTCACTCCCTACCTTTGACCCCATTCCTTGCCCTCTTTAGGTCCTCAGAATAGGCCATCCCCATCAACCCCTTAGGTCCTTAGAATGGACCTTGACCCTTTGAACCAGTCATCCTCACCCCTCAGGTCCGTAGAATTAACCCCATTCCAAAAAATCATGTGGTGTCTATTCGACGGCTTTTGCTTGTTCCAAACTCACCCATCGAAGAGCTCTATAGACACCACATTATAAGAAACCCTAAGTAACTCCTTAGGTCCCAATCACCTCCTGATTTCACTACAAACCATAGGTCGAACTCTGAGTATCGATCTAGAGGCCATTGGGTTCTCCTGGGCCCCGTTTGACTCCGGTCAACCCTAACGTCAGAGTGACATATCTTTGAATCCTTGAAGGGCTCAGAATCCCCTTTTCAACGGTCTGTCTTATGAATGAATCGGCGTAATGGTTCAGATGAACAGACCATTTTACTATCGAAAATCAATTCGAAGGCTACCGGGCACTCCCGGGCCCCGATTTGACCCCAAATAACTTCATTGTCACAGCAAAAGCTCTTTGAATCTTCAAAGGGAACTAAAACCCCTTTCCAACAGTCCACCTCATTTCGTAAAACAACATAAACATTCAGACTAACAATTAGTTTTCCCCCAAAAATTGATCTGGAGGCCACCGGGCGCTCTCGGGCTCTGTTTGACCAAGGTAAACTCTTCATCTCAAATGAGAATAAATGAATCTACGAAGGGCACTGAATATCCTTTGAAATAGTCTACCCCGTACTCGATTCTGACTTACGGTACAGACGAACGATCTGGTTTACTCCGAAAAGTCACCGAGTGCTTTTGGGCCACGGTTGACCAAGGTCAACTTTTTTAACAAAGCAAAACTCTTTGTAATATCTAAGTACATCTCCTAAACTTTCCACCAGTCCACCTCGTGCTCGATTCTAACTTACCATGCGGACGAATGATCCATTTTCGTCCGACGATCTCCTGTCAAAATGATCGACGTGCACTTCCGAGCCACATTCGACCCAGAGTAAACTCCCATACCTGGGAGCGGTACAACGACTCTTGAAGGTCTCTGAAGTAACTTTCTAATGGTATGCTTCATGCGCGATTCAAATCAATGAATTACATTATATGACCATTTTCCAGGAAAATCTGCATAAAATCGCCAATTGGGAGGTCCAATTCCCTGCCTATCAATACTATGTTTAGGGTCACCTATCGATAGGGAGGACTAGGGCTATGTTGATCGGTAACTCCATGACCCTATAAAAGGAGGGCATGACCTCACTCCCAAGGGACCAAGACCAGAGATCCATCAGCATCAGTGATCTCAGCAATATTCTCTCAAAATCAGCGAAGTTCCTACATGTAAAGTTCCATTCAAACTTCCATTCCCATCATTTTCATACCCATTTTAACAAAATCTCATTCTCTCTCATCCAACATTCATCTCACATTAAAGGGAGCGCATCTAACGTCAAAGATCAAGCTTCGAAGAAGGTCCAATTCCTTATTTTTGCATAAATCTCATTAGATTCCTAATCTAGTTCTTAATCTAGTTCATACACATTAATATGTACATTTTTATTAGTATATTACACATACTATTTTCTATAAAAAGAAAAGGGTTACACCCATAAGTTTCGAATGGATTTATCCATCACACTTTTTCAAAACTAAAACATATTTTTCCACACATAGATATAATAAACCCCACCCCCATGCCGCATTCGAACTACGTGGACTTTGATGCCTTGATTGGATACGTAGTCATTTCGAATTAAAATCCGAGACTCGAGTCCAATTTTCCTTATTTCCTCACATTTATCATTATCTTGCATTAATATACATATTATGTCTGTTAGCGTTTCATCCAATACATATTATCATTTCATAATAACGATCAATATCGCGATAAATGCATAAGCAATATTTTCTCTATATATTATTTTGGGAACATTCCTATGGATGACTTCACTCTATCTTTCACATGGTATGAATTGAATGATTCCGATCTCCATTATATATGCATGCACTCACACCTCACGAAGAAATAAAGGAAAACTACAACACAAGCCCATGAGAGACCGAAAGGGTGGGGTGGATGCCTAACACCTTTCCATTTCGTAACATAGAGCCCCCGAACCTTCGAACTATTGGTTTTGTAAGCATCAGTTTGTCTTTGATGCCGCTCTCTCAAGGCGACAATATGTTCTTTTTCCTTTTTATGAAAAATAGGTTGGCGACTCCATCTCTTTACATTTACCCTACACCGACGACGACCGAAGCATTCCTAAGTTAAAAAGGGGCATAAGACCTTTCAAATCCCCGCCTCGGTGCGTGATCTCAGTCGGGATGTCCACACCTCTAGTCCATCAACTGAAAGTGGATGAAGAGTTATTATCCTAGCTTTATTGAAGGTTCATTTATCTCAAAGAATTTTAATGGCTTTCTATAGCACTAGCAAAGTTTTTTTTTTTTTTTTTTTGTAAAAAAGATAGAGCAACACAACTTTGTAAACAATAGAGAAAATGAAAACAAATGAATAGCAACTCTTTTTTATCATTGCATGAGGATTCTTATTTTGTTTGTTTACCTACTGCTTGAGGTAGATCCATTAGAATATTTTTTTTATAAACACTCTCTACTAGCCTAGAAAAGGGTCCAGGATAAGGAGAATTTTGTTCATTACACTTGGGGGTACATCCACCCCGAGATAAAAGTATATTGATCAAAGTCTATCTAGCCATGTTAGAAAAATGATTTTAACCTTGTCACCAGACCAGTAGGAGGACATCCTCCAAGTCATGGTAAAAAAAAATATAATAAATTTTTTTACAACAAAATTGCCTAGAGAATAAGTCTTAATCTCCATTGTCAAAGAAAAGCTATACTTAACCAGTTCACAAAAAAAATTGTAGAAAAAGGGGACCTATATCCTCCTGCTCTAATTTTTTTAGAGGAATAAAGGGTTCTTAACAAACTTTTTCAAATTAAGGCCCCGTAGACCAGGGGCTATATTTCTAAAGAAGATAGTCATTTTTTATTTATAAACTACCTCCAAAGTTTAAGGGAAGGAGAAGAGATAACACTCTTCTCCTAGTTTTCCCGTAAGAAATGAATGTGCATAATAAAATGCTCCCGCAGTTAGAGGGGGCATCTCTAAAAAATGTTAACTTGCTCAGATAATATGCAAGTACCCCGCAGTTAGAGAGGACATATCTAAAAATATTAACTTTCTTAGATAATATGCAAGTATCCCACAGTTAGAAGGGACAGATCTAAAATTATTAACTTGCTCAAATAATATGCAAGTACCCCATAGTTAGAGGGGGTAGCTCTAAGTATTTAGGCACGCTCAGATAATACACAAGTACCCCATAATACATGAGGCAGTTCAATAGATTAAGTGGGCACAGAAAATTAGAGCAGGCCATAGTAAGCAGATATCAAAATCTAGATAGAGGCAGATAATGAATTGCATGATAAAAATCAACTGAGTACTTTTCATTAATAATGAAAAAGTTCTTTACATATGAAAAGTGTAAAAAAGTATACGTAACAAGACTATCTACTCACTAGATAAAATAAAATATATATATATCCTGCCAAGAGCGCAAGTTTGTGTAAGAAGAACCATCCTCCTCAATAAGTTGCTCCTCTAATATAGCCATCCAAGCCGCATCCCCAGCATCACCACCCTCTAGCTTGGCTAGGAGGGACTCAATTTGAGTTTGAATCCGAGTTGCCTCAGCTTGACGCTATTTCACCCTAGCCTGCCTTGAAGTATAAAGCTTCATCATCTTCCTAAAAGCGGCACTAAGAAAGTGACGAACTGAAGTGTCAAGCCAATCCAGCTGGAAGTGATAAAAGCACTGAAGATCGTGAAGAGCCTGGAGGAATAGCACAGCCCTCTGAGTGTTCATAGCAACATGAGAGGTAAATAAGAAACCATGAATATTGTTGGCCAGGGCCTTCAGGTTGAAGATTGTGACGCATCAATGTTGAGGACGCTCTGAGAAGTAAAAGTCTCAGGGTGGTGCTCCACAAGCATCTCCAACACCTCTCTCTCCTGTGTGCGGAACCAAAAAGGCATTTCTGAATGCCACATGAGTCTCTACCTCTATATCATCATAGCCTGTTGTAACACCCCGTATTTTTAATGATTTTTAAATAATGGATTAATTAAATTAGATATGGGAAATAAATTGATAATTAATTCGAATTAAAACAAATATTAACTAGAGAGGCAAGGTTTAGTATTTATTGATGTGAATTATATCGAATATTACTGAGTGAATAAAGTAATATGTGATTACGAAAATATTAAAGTTGTCACGAGTGAAAAATACGACACTTACGATAATTAAGTCGGGATGCGCATGTCAGTCATGTCGGTATGCAATTTAGTGCGATAAAAAGTAATTAATTTTAAGTCATCAAAATTGTCATTTTGAGTGCGCCATTTAGTCTGAAAGGCTCGAGATAGTTTAAAAAGTCTATCCAGAGGTTTAGTTTGGATCTTGGGGAACTTTTACGTCATACCAGCACCCTGGAGGGGCAATTTGGATGTTTACATTTTTTAGGGAATTAAACCCCATGAATTTTAAAAAGTTATATCAGGTGAAGATTTCTGACTTCTAGGTTTATCATTTACCATATTCACATAATCCATTAGAGGAGGAAGGAGAACCACCCCTAAGGCTAGAACCATCATTCCTACACCGTTCACAGCAGCAAGGCCACCACCGTGTAGATTGGAGAGCGAGGATCACAACCATAACAACTACACTAACGGATCAAACCTTCATTTTATAGGCAAGTGTTTAATCTTGTAAATTTATAGCATATATAATATCCATGTTATAGTAGGTTGAATTAATTATGAAATTCATGTGATTTGAATGAACTTTGAAAGACATATATCATTATCTTGGGTGAAATTGATGTAGAATAGGATCCTCCATTTAGTTAGAAGGAAACCCAATAAATTATGTTGAATCTTGATGAAGAAATCCAGGATTTAATGGCTACAATTGAATTGTAGAACAATTTCTTGAGTTCGAAGAAGTCTATGAAATTGGGTAAATTAGACCGTCGTTTGAGAAACTATTTTAAGCCGTTTTGGTGCAAAATTGGCTATTCTATCATATTTTCCTCGTAGAAAATCCTGTTTTCTGCATTTCGTTCTCTAATACATTTTTTCCAAAACGACTCCGAAATGCCTCAAAACTGTACTTTAAAAATCTGGGCAGATTCGTGGGGTAAATTTTAAGAAATGTTATTTTTAGTTGTTATTCCGTTGGAGGTAGCATAGATTGATTGATTGTGATTTTTGTTGTATAATAAGGATATCAGGCCTAAAGTGGAGATCTGTTTTACAAAAAGTGAGACGAATAAATATTGGGATAATTGATAAAATATCCGTAACTGATAAATGAAGGAAAATTCGAGAGGGGTGATGTAGCGATGAGTGAAACTATGCTTTTGACCAGTAATGATGATGGGAATAACTTTAGAAAAAAAATAATAATGAAGGGATAACTAGGGCCCTTAGAGTTATGTGAAAATTCATATAAATACGATGAGAGGTATAATTGAAATTTAATAATAAGTAGGATATTCGAGAGATAAATATAGTACGTATAAGATTTTTGATATGGGACGTGTGTATACCTATATCGATAATATATATAGGTGGTATGAGTGTCTATTGCTTGATTTAATATGTGTATTGACATACCTATGTTGCTTGCTATCGGGGGAAGTTGTGAATGAGACTGTCTTATCTTGAGGAGCCTTCGGGGGGATATTTGACTTGTACCTCAGAACATAGGACTTAGGTTGGATTACCATTTGTGTGAACAATGGTATTGAATGGTCATTTGGGTGCGTATGTATGTGCGTAACCCAAAGGCTTAGGACTATGTTCACCTCCAATATGTGTGATTGTTATTTATGGTTCGAGAGAGATAAAGAACCAAGGGTCCTTGTTTAGTACGTGATGTACCGGGCCTTGATAGAAGAGCATGCATACACCGCAGCTTAGCCTCGCGGTGCATTATTAGTATATATATAATAGAGTGATATACATATATATAGTTTTGAAATATTCTACCATGTGAATGTAATAGATAAAATGGATAGTGAAATCTAAAATAACCTTAATGTGTGAGTACTTAACTTTAAACGTGTAAACTCTCTCACTCGTGATAAAAGATGTGAAAATATTTATTGACGTATTACATGGGAAATAAGGGTAGCTATTATGAGATAATAGATTTGAAGATTTATGAGTTTGAACTATTTAGGCGTGACAACAGTAACTAGAATGGTTTAGCGGTACGTTAGGTGTGCACACAATTTGATAGGTGAGAATTCTCAAGCGAGAGCCCGCATAACTAACATGAATATAATACCTACTTTTAAGTCTTTTTAATACTTGCTAAACTGTTTTAAAATATTTTCAATCGGGCTCAGACACGTTTCTTGTAAATGTATTTTCTCTTGTACAATCCATTTTAGGTGTCCAATTACAGGGACGCCAGACATAAGTTATTGGATGATTTGACGTGCTGTAGCTATTGTAAAAGTTACAGGTCCTCGATATTATACACCTCAACATCTATCCTTTTAGCTTTCGACGTAGTTATTCTCCGTTAGGGCACGTGGCCCATTCTTAGTAATTATTCATTTATGAGACATTGTACTCTTTTATTTCAATTGATGGTATTTGGATTTATTATTCGATTAGTGTTATTAAGACATTTGAAATGGGATGTTTATTTAAATATTGTTTATTCGGTTAGATGGTTTCTCATTTATTATTGATGTATTCATTAGTATTGTGAATGTGATCAATGGTTTAAAAGGTTGAATAATAATTTAATGTGTAATTTTTTTTTAACACTAGCTTAATTAATTATTAGGCGATTAATAAGTGTTTTTCGACAGTGATGTTATGCGATTTACACTCTTCTTCGATTTAGTATAATTAACCCAATTCGTATGTGAGTTATACTTTTATTTTTTGAATTTCGAGACGAAATTCCGTTGTAAGGGGGGAAGTATGTGACACCCCTTATTTTTAATGATTTTTAAATAATGGATTAATTAAATTAGATATGGGAAATAAATTGATAATTAATTCGAATTAAAATAAATATTAACTAAAGAGGCCAGGGTTGGTATTTATTGATGTGAATTATATCGAATATTACTGAGTGAATAAAGTAATATGTGATTATGAAAATATTAAAGTTTTCGCGAGTAAAAAATATGACACTTATGATGATTAAGTTGGGAGGCGCATGTCAGTCATGTCGGGACACAATTTAATGCGATAAAAAGTAATTAATTTTTAAGTCATCAAAATTGTCATTTTGAGTGAGCCATTTAGTCCGAAAGGCTCGAGATAGTCATAAAAGTCTACCCGGATATTTAGTTTGGGTCTTGGGGCACTTTTAGGCCATACCGGCACCCTAGAGGGGTAATTTGGTCGTTTGCATTTTTGAGGGAATTAAACCCCATGAATTTTAAAGAGTTCTATTAGGTGAGGATTTGTGTTATATTCACAGAAGCCATTAGAGGAGGAAGGCGAACCCCCCTCACCAAGGCTAAAACCATTTACCATTTACCATATCCACAGAAGCCATTAGAGGAGGAAGGCGACCCCCCCCCCCCCCCCCCCCCTCCCCAAGGCTAAAACCACCATTCCTACCCTGTTTACACCACCAAGGCCACTACCGCGTAGATCGGAGAGAGAGGATCACAACCATTTTAACTGCACTAACAGATAAAATCCTCATTCTATAGGCAAGTTCTTAATATTTCAAATTTATAGCATATATAATATCCATGTTAGAGTAAGTTGAATTAATTTTGAAATTCATGTGATTTGAATGAACTTTAGAAGACATATATCATTATCTTGGGCGAAATTGATATAGAATAGGATCCTTCATTTAGATAGTATGAAACCCACGAAATTTTATTGAATCTTGATGAAGAAATCCAGGTTTTGATGGTTATAATTGAATTGTAGTATAATTTCTTGAATGCGAAGAAGTCTATGAAATTGGGTAAATTAAACCGTCGTTTTAGAAACTATTTTAAGCCATTTTGGTGCCAAAATGGATATTCTATTAGCGTTGCCTCGTAGAAAATCTCGTTTTCTGCATTTCGTTCTCTGGTACATTTTTTTCCAAAACGACTCTCAAATGCCTCAAAACTGCATTTTAAAAATCTTGGCAGATTCGAGGGGTAAATTTTAAGAAATGTTATTTTTAATTGTTATTCTGTTGGAGGTTGCCTAGATTGATTGATTGTGACTGTTGTTCTATAATAAGTGGATATTAGGCCTAAAGTGGATTTTAGGTTTACATAAAGTGAGATGAATAAATATTGGGATAATTGATAAAATATCCGTAACTGATAAATGAAGGAAAATTCGAGAAGGGTGACGTAGGGATGAGTAAAACTATGTTTCTGACCAGTTATGATGACGGGAATAACTTCTGAAAAAAATAAGAATAATGAAGGGATAACTAGGGCCCTTAGAGTTGTGTGAAAATTTATATAAATATGATGAGAGGTATAATTGAAATTTAATAATACGTAGGATATTCGAAAGATAAATATACTATGTATAAGACTTGTGATATAGGACGTGTGTATATCTATATCGATAATATATATAGGTGGTGTGAATACCTATTGCTTGATTTATTATGTGTATTGACGTACCTACGCTGCTTGCTATCGCGGGAGGTTGTGAAGGAGACAGTCGTCTCTTGAGGAGCCTTCGGGGGGATATTTGACTTATACCTCAGAACATAGGACTTAGGTTTGATTGCCATTTGTGTGAATAATGGTATTGAGCAGTCGTTTGGGTGTGTAAGTATGTGCATAACCCAAAGTCTTAGGACTATGTTCGCCTCCAATATGTTTGATTATTATTTATGGTTAGAGAGAGATAAAGAACCAAGGGTTCTTGTTTAGTACATGATGTATCAGGCCTTAACAGCAGAGTATGCATTCATCGCAACTTAGCCTCGGGGTGCCGTATTAGTATATATAGTAGAGTGATATACATATATATAGTTGTGAAATGTTCTACCATGTGAATGTAATAAATAAAATGGATAGGGAAATCTAAAATAACTTAGTTGCGTTAATAGTTGACTTTAAATGTGTATACTCTCTCACTCGAGATAGAAGATGTGAAAATATTTATTAACGTATTATGTGAAAAATACGGGTAGCTATTATAAGATAATAGGTTTGAAGATTTATGAGCTTGAACTAGTTAGGCATGACAACAGTAACTAAAATGGTCTAGAGGTACGTTAGGCATGCACATAAGTTGAGAGGTGAGGATTCTCAAGCGAGAGCCCGCATAACTAACCTGAATATAATATCTGCTTTTAAGCATTTTAAATACTTGATAAACTGTTTTAGAATATTTTCACTTGGTCTCTGACCCGTTTCTATTAAATCTATTTTCTCTTGTACAATCCATTTTAGGTGTCCAGCCATAGGGACGCCAGACATAGGCTATTGGATGATTTGACGTGTTGTAACTATTGTAGAAGTTACAGGTCCTTGATAATAGATTCCTCAACATATGTCCTTTCAGCCCCCAATGTATTCATTCTTATTTAGGGCACGTTGCTCATTCTTAGTTATTATTCATTTATGAGATATTGTACTCTTTTATTTCAATTGATGGGATTTGGATTTGTTATTCGATTAGTTGTATTAAGACATTTGAAATGGGTTGTTTATTCCAGTATTGTGTATTCATTCAGATGGTTTCTCATTTATTATTATTGTATTCATTAGTATGGTGAATTTGATCAATGGTTTGAATGGTTGAGTAATAATTAAATGTTTAAAAAAAATTTGACACTAGCTTAATTAATTATTAGGTGATTAATAAGTGTTTTTCGACAGTGATGCTAAGAATGAACCAACTGGATATTCTGATTTAATTTAATAAAGGAGTGATCACCCAGTATTTAATTTGGCGGGGTGTCACACATGTGTTATAAGACTCAAGCTCTGAAAGAGGAATAGAAGATTCCTCACCGGAACTGGCATCACTTGTGGCCTCTAAACTCAGGTCGGCCTCACCAGTCATCTCAGCTCGTTCACCAACCAGATCCTGCAGAAAGAAAGGTAAAAAGAGATAAGCCATAAAGAAGAGAAGAAGCAGGTGGTTGAATACCCATGCTCAAATAGGAAAAAAGATTTTGAAAATCTTACCCCATAGCCCAGGGGAGTTAATATGCTATCACCAAAATGAGGAGGCATCATATGTCCCTGAGCACCAGCCTAGTAGAAAATAGGCAATAGTTAGCATTCTCTTTTTCCAAGAAAAAAGAGAAATGTATTAACTTTAAGAGACAGAAAAAACCCAGGTATGGCAGTTTAATACCTGAGGAGTGCGGGTCAAACACTCACTATAGCTCCCGCAGAGCTAGGGACGGTCGCCTCAGTGACCTGAAAATAAGGAAACATCAACGTGAAGGTGAGCCCACTTGCACCGTAAAAGAAAGAAGAAAAGGGGGAGTAAAGAAAAGAGTACAGTATGACAGTATAATACCTCACTCGCAGTAACTCCCTCTAATAGTTTCACAGTCAGAGGAGAAATTATGGCACTAACCTAAAAGAGGGAAACATGTTAGTGTCAGTAAGTACTTACATAGAAAACGTAAGCTTAAAGGTTCAGGGAGACCAGGTGTTTACCTGGGAGCTCCCCACTGAGCACCCGAAAGAAACCCCTAAATAGCAGGAGCATGAGTGACACTAACCTGTGAAATGATAAAGCTAGAGGGTGTCAATAAACTCATACATAGATAATGTGGGTCGATGAAAAGAAGAATACGTGACATTGTACATATCGGAGTAGACTCTTTCGAAACACTGACCAGATCCTCTTTAGACATAAAAACTGGTGGAGTACTATCCTGAGAGTTCAAATATAGGTCTCACAAGTAAAGGGACCGAATCTATAGATATGTTAGAAGAAATTACAAGATATGTTGATATGTAATTAATATCGTAAGTATATGTGCAAAGATTAAACATACCACTGAAGCAGGTCCTGCAGAACTAGGAACAGGCCCCTCAGACAAGGGGACTTCTTCCAGGATGGCTGAGATAACTTCCCCTATAGAAGATAAAGGGAAACTCACAGGTGGTGCCTTAGAGTTGTCTCTACAACCCTCATCACGAGCACCGCAGATGAGGAGGTCTCACTAACACCGCCCTGGGAATGGAAGAAAGATATGAAAAATTATGAGTTATTCATAGTAATGAAGAAAAAATGTATAGAAGATAAGCAAAGACAAGTTAGAATAATTATCTGGAGAGGTGCTATAATAATGCCTCCCATAGAGACAACAACTATAAGATCTTCCTTAGCACTAGTAGGGTCTACTGAAGGGGGAACCCAAAAAATAGGCGGTGAAGTCGTAGTGTTGATCAACTGGAATATAAATAAATAGAAACAAGGTATGAGAATAGAATCCTAATGGCAAAGAAAAAGATGAGTCAAGGGACGAAAGGTTTGAAATAGGTGTACCTGAAGTTGTTCTAAAGAAGAAGGAGGGAAGATGACCGGCGGGATAGTCGCGGAAGACGCGCGTGAACTAATCATTGCAAAATTGTTAAAGAACGAAACATGAATAAAGAATGAAATGGAGCCTAACATGAATAAGTTTTACCTGAGAGGTGGAGCTAACATGTGTTACAGGCTCACTAGACGCAATAGTGAAAACTAGTCGGGAAGAAATAGGCTGAATATGAGGCCTATTATCCATGGGCATGAAGACCCGGGAGATGGGAAATATTCCCCGAAGTTGATATAACTGGGGCAGTGCCTACCATAAGTGGTGCTATTACCTCAGTAGAGGATGGGCCACCGGACGAGGGTCCCTGCAATAAAGAAAAGAAAATACAATACAATCATAAAATGTAGAAAGTTTAATAGAATAAAGAAAGACGATACAGGACACAAACTCAAAGTACCTCAGGCATCCCGATGGAAGACCCTCTAGCCACAGAAGAGGGGGAGGAGAATAAAGGAAGCTAAGAGAAATAATCACCTATCTATATGAAAAAAGACTTTAAAAGATATGCCTAAAAAATATAATAAGTAAATGAAAAGGACTCAGGAGAGTTAATGCTTACCTGGACTGAAAAGGAGGACATGGAAGAAGTCCTCGCTGTCATCGGGAATATAGTAGATAGTTGCAAAAGTTAGAGGAGAGCATAGACCATATTAGTAAAATTGAAAAGAAAAGAGAATAATGACTGAGTGGTGGAAAATGACAAATCTCCCAAGATAGGTCCAAAGATGAGACTAACATAGAACTCCTCGCCCTGAGAAAAGTCCCCGGGCAGGAGGTGGAGGTGATGGATTACTCACCACAATAGAGACACCCTGTAAATGTCACAATGATAATGACAATTCATATTTAAACTGTGCATATGTAATGGACAATAAAATAGTACACAAGAGGTTAAGAGAAAAGGCTTACAGTGGTGGAGCGGGCAGTCTGCCCATATGGTAGATGCCCAATAATAGGACTGTTGGTATATGGAGAGTCTATCATAACGCCCTCGCTAGAAGAATCCCCTGAAACTAGTAACAAAGAAGAAATATTGGGGTGATGATCATCATAAGGATTAGTGACACTCATATCATTCGAAGAAGAATTGTCATCATCATAGGAGGGAGTGCTTCAATAATCAACTAGTTCCTCTTCAAATGATAGAGAAGGGGAACTAGTAAGTGAAACACAACGAAGTCAGTTTAACTAAGTAAAAGGGAGTAAGGTGTAGTAACTTCGCCAATGGGAATAAAAGTAACAGCAGGCTCTTCAGTTGATAACATAAGGAATTCGTATCCCTGCTCTTGCATAGTCCTGTATGTTTCCTCCATCTGAAGGTCATCAGTATCAGACCCTTGGTGTGGTGCAAGAGAGGGAGAAGCAACCCCAACACTGATCTTCTTTTTCTTCTTTGATCGATGTGGTTCTTACTTCGAGGGGGAAGTGGGAGCAACAACAACAGTAGTGGTAGTAACAGTGATAACAGGGTAGTGGTAACTGGTATAAAGTTAGAAACATCCACATCCGGATGCTTCCTCTTTTAGGCAGCAGGGGCTCTTGCTTTACCCTTTGACTTGGGCTTATCAGGTTGAGGCTCAGGTTATTTAGAATAAATAGACTCGTCGATCAAGGGCCTCACTAAGATTGGGGTCAGCTAATCGAGAGGATCCTTGGGGATAATTCTCCGATGCTACTGTGACTTTTGTGTCCTCTTGCCCAAGTACCAGTCATTGTTGGGAATTGTTTTGAAAATAGTTTCATGAGGGACATCCCTCTCACAGTTTTGAATCAAGAGGACCTACCTCTTCCAAAGGGGAAATCATGAGCGAGTAAAAGAAGGCAAGTAATCTAGGGAGGGTAAGAAGATCTTGCCCATGTGGCTAACTCTATCAACCACACCCTCAAATGTGAAATTGGCAAAAGTCTCAAGGTATAGCTCGGAGGGGGAGGTGCTCAAAGGATAAATAGGAGTATGAACCCTCTTATCAAAACCAAAATGCCTCCACATTCTTTCAAAATGGTAGAACTCCACACCTTGGCCCAGGTCAGTCAGAGATGGTAAGGCATAGGGAAGAAGTATAATGATCATAAAAATATGGGAAGCATCAGCAGGACAGTAGAAGGTGCCCACAGAAGCAAAGAATGAGTGCTAAGAAAAAATACCTCCTACAGTCTTGCAATAAGTCCTGAAGGAAACCTCATCAACATTGTATATCAAAGACCCTAGATAAGTCTTAGAAGTCTTCTTGTGCCATCTTATAGCACGAGCAACCTTGCTGTGACAAGCCCTAGACTATGGGGAAAAGTTAGGAAATCTCTCAAATAAAAAGGACATGATGATGAAAGTATTAGCAAAGTTGATAGCATCATAATTACCACAAGAGTGCTCAACATCCACATGATCCATGTCTAACTAAGTGTATAGAGACCCCGTTATTAGAGTTGCGAGGGTGAATTCCCTCCCTTGAGCAAGCCTCACAGAAAGATTGAAAAAATCTCATGAGGAGAATCATCTGGCCTCCCAAGAAGAAGAAACCTACCCGGGAAGGTGACAAACAATGCTGCCAAGTGTTGGGGGAGTTAATTTTTGGTCCCTCCTGACTCCTCAAGGTCCTGCTCGAACTTTCACCCTTGGTAGTTGCTCAAAATCTTTGAATGAGTATCTTTGCCACTTGGTGAAGGAATGTTTGGTGGTCCCAGTTAAATTAATTGCTATATGTTTCGAGCACTCACCCAAAGTAGATTGGAGAACCCCCACCATTTGCTCCTTAACCCCATCCTCAAAACCATCAGTGAGAACATGGTTCCCCAAGTAGGGAAGAGCGAGAAGCTCGCAAATATCTTCCAAAGTGATGGTAAATTCCCCCTATCCAGTAATGAAAGTGTGATAAACCCTACTCCAGCGAGAAGTTAGTAAAGTAAAATTAGGACAATACTTGGCAATGGAGAAAAACTTGAGACTCGCAATAGTAGTCAGAAGACCTAGCCCCTTAATAATAGCTCTGTGTGAGGGGTGGACAAGACGTGATCCACCCAGAGACCTCATTCCTCTGTGGCACCCCCACATACCTTGACCTCAATGTTGGAATGGGGAAAGTCACCCATGTATACTCGCGCTCTAAGAATGGAATCAGGAAAAAAAAATGGAAAAATTAGAAGACTCGCTTAAACCACTTGGAGTCGCTCATTTATCTTGGCCACAAACTCCTTCTCAAAATTTGTAAACGAGGTCATGAGAGTATCCTCTTTGCCAAAGTAAGGCACCAGATTATAAATTCTAAAGGCCCTTTATTGGCTAGCAACTAGGTATTCCTTTTGAGATTTTGAGTAGGCAACATATGAGGAGGTCCCTATTACGAGCATCCCAATAGACGAGGTCGTCCCCGTCGTGAGCATCTCAGTAGATGAGGAGGCCCTCCTCACAGGAATCCCAGCAGATGAGGAAGATCCCTTTTTAAGCATCTCAGTAGTCAAGGAAGCCCCCTAATGGGCATCCCAACTGAGTAGCCGCCAAAATCCCCAGAAACAGTGTCCAAAATCCCAGAGGTGATAGCATTGGCTCCGGTGGCCAAAACCATCGAAATAGTGATGGAGATAGGTACCACATCTACAAGCACCTCGCTAGTGGTAGTGGAGATGGCCGTAGAAAGTTTTAAGAGGATGAAGATGCCATTTGCAGTGAAGAAAAAGGGAAGAAAGGGAGGTGGCTATGGAAGCTTTCAATTTCTTTTCTTTCTCTCTCTCTCTCTCTCTCTGTCTCTCTCTGTCTCTCTCTAAAGATCTTAATGTTTGAAAGAAAAACTAAGGTAAAAAATAAATGAAGTTTAAAAAGGGTTTTTATACCCTCTTAAACCACATGCAGACTGCCAATAGAAAATAGAGAAGAATATTTCATCAATGATGAGATGTGTGTTCCCCATCTGACACGTATCACCTCGAGACCATAAAAGTGGGATGAGATGACAGGCCTAATTAATGCAACAGTATCATCATGAGATTGAGTTAGATTGTTCATATTCTAAGAAATAATGAATAATTGGATAAAAAACCATTGGTATACCCAACACACAGATTTTTGTACGAGGGGACTAATGTAGAGGGGTACACACCCAATTGCCCAAACAGTTGGGTGAGCAGGCCCAATTGGTGAAGGGGGCTCACCATGATCAACCCCCCTCCCCCCCCTCAAGAAGTTCCCTAACCATGACGAAAGTAAATTTGGGTGAGGAGGTCCACCAAGAAGGGCTCCTCGTACCAAGAAACTCAAAGTTCACAGAAATACAACTTGGGCAAGGAGGCCCACCATGAAGGGATCCTTGCCCTAAAATACCCAGAATTCACAGAATTTGAACTTAGGCGAGGAGGCCCATCGGGATGAGCTCCTCATACCAAAATGCTCAGAATTCACATAGATTGAATTTGGGTGAGGAGGCCTACCATGAAGGGATACTCATCCCAAAAATATCAGATTTCACAGAAAGGGAAATTAGGCTAGGAGGCCCACCATAAGGGGCTCCTCATCCCAAAATAACTCATAAAGTACAACAATGAAATTAAAGCGAGGAGGGCCATCACAAGGGGATCCTCGTCCCCAAATACTCAAAATTATAGGAACAAAATTTGGTGAGGAGTCCCACCATGAGGAGCTCCTCATCCCCAAAAGTCCAAATTACTCACTGAAAAGAACTAGTGGGTGAGGAGGTCCACCTATAGTGACCTCCTCCCCAAGATTTGTTACTCAAATATATGTTAAAATACTGATATGTTACTTTCTTATATAGGTAGCCTGGTTGAGCAAGCAGGGCTCAAAAAGGAAAGTTGGGATCTGTTGGGAGTTTTGGCTTGGTGGCTGAGGAACAATGTTTATTGAGCAAGCTCAACCACTTAGCACTTTAAAATTGAGATAACACTAGGAAAAAGACCCTAGGAGTTACACAGTCTTTACACAATCATACCCAGTCATAACTAAAGTGAGCAACCAAGAGGTTGCTCACAAGAAATGAATAGTTTATAAGATGATTTTAGAGGAGCTAGTCCTTGAGACCTCTCCTCAAGTTTATAAATGATTTTAGAGGAGGTGGTATTTGGGACCTCTCCTCAAGTTTATAAATTGAATTTAAAGTAGGTGGTCCTTGAGACCTCTCCTCAAGTTTAAAAAATGAATTTAGAGGAGGTGGTCCTTGAGACCTATCCTCAAGTTTATAAAGTGATTTTAGAGGAGATGGTCCTTAAGGCACCTCTACTCCAGTTTATAAAAGAGTTTAGAGGAGGTGGTCCTTGAGACCTTCCTCAAGTTTACAAAGTTTGTACAACAAGTTACTGCTTTAAAAGATATTTACAAAATCAGATATTTTGTCCACACCATAGACATATTTGCTTTTTTACTTTGGTTTACACCAGATGGCACCTGTCAGAGGGGACAGGAGGCTGCACACAGGAAGGGACAAATGTAAGAATACTAAATTTAAGAATGTCAAGCATAAGAAGACCCCAACTGGGAATGAAAATGAGACAACAAAGGCATGGTCTAGGAGGTCAATTTTATTTAACTAGCCTTATTGGAAGAATAACCCGGTACGCCATGTCTTAGATGTGATGCATGGAGAGAAGAACATCACTGAACATATTTTGGGCACATGCCTTGGTGTGAGTCATTCAAAGGATGAAGAAAATGCACTAAAAGACCTTAAATCATTGAAACTTAAGCCACAACTATGGTTGAAAGAAGATAGTAGGGGAAGGACAATAGTTCCCCCTGGTACGTTTACTTTGACGAGTGAGGAAAGGAAGGTGCTTTTAGACACAATATATAATTTGAAGGTTCCATCTAATTTTTCGTCCAACTTGCAAAGGATTGTGAATTATGCTACCTATGATTTACATAAGTGTAAGTCCCATGATTGGCATGTGATCATGCAATTGGTTCCTCTATTGTTTAAGCACTGTTTCTTCAAGCATAATGATTTGCAGAGCTATTATGCAAATCAGTATCTGCTTCTCACTTTTGTGTGAGAAGGTAGTCAATCTAGAACACATAGTGGCGGCAAAATGGCGGTGATCGAAGCGATTTGTGTGTTGGAGAAATACTTTCCCCCATCATTCTCTGACATAAGTGTTCACTTGTTGGTACACCTATGCGACGAGGCACTTCTTTGCGGTCCAGTCAGATATCGGTGGATGTATCCGTTTGAAAGATGTATGAAAGTTTTCAAAGATTATATCAATAATACACGATACATTGCAGGATCAATTACAGAGGAATACATCACCGTGGAGTCTTCAATCTATACTCGGGAATATATGCCTAATTCGACCAACGTTGATGACATTGACGAGTTCGTCGGTGAGGGTGGTTATGTGATGGGTAAATGAGTGAAATTAACGAGTTTGGAGCATGAACAAGTAGCTCTTTATCTATTTGACACACATGAAGATGTCGAAGAATGGAAAAATTAAGTTTAAATTATTTTAAGTTTTATATTATTTTAGATTATTTGATACACGATTAATTTTGTAATACGCTCGCCACATTTAATTTATGCATAAAATATGAAGCCTGTGAAAACAATAAAAGACGAAAAACAATGGCACAATCAGATAACGAATTTAGGCTGTTGTTGTCACACGAGGTAATTATAATGAAAATGGATGTTATATAACGTTACATTACAATAAAACTTTACAACTAAACTAATTAATTTATCTATATTCTCATCTCTTAAAGACGGGTGATGCGACATCAAGGCTTGCTCGTCTAGCCACTGGACCCGTTCATGGCACACGAGTACAAAAAGTATTGATTGAACGGTTACGTATTCCGCATAGGGGTGTACGAGGAAAGTACAAATGTATAGAACTCGGGCATTTCATACAAGGATCTTACTTTCTTTCGAGCGAGCGCAAAAGATAAAAACCTCATTGAAGCTGAAATGACTTACTATGGTGTAATTCAAAATATATTTGAATTGGACTATGTAAGATTCAAAGATGTTGTATTTTACTGTGATTGGGTAAGAGTTGAGGATAAAAATGCTTGTACAGTTGATCCTGGCACTAATTTGATGATGATTGACTTGCCCAAGTTGAAGAGCAACAAACATATGAGCGATGAGCCGTTTCTTTGTGCATTTCAAAAGGTCAAGCAAGAGTTTTACTCGGACTATATCAACAATGATCCGTGGTCAATATTCCTACATGAGCCAAAACGTCTAAACAGTAGTGTGGATGACTTGGCTGCTCCTACTGAATATCAATCCATTTTTTATGACAACTCGAATTTGAAACAATTTTTAGATTTGTAATAAGTATTCCAATTATCGGATAATAGTTTAATGCTTTTATCGGACATCAATTTACTGCTTTTAATTCATTTGTGACTGATCATTATCTCTCTTTCTCTCTTTCCTTTGTATATGTGTGTGTGTGTGTGCGCAGGTGTCTGTGTGGTGGTGGGGGGGAGTTTTCATCTATTTTCTGAAATTACCTCGTGTCACGACCCATTCAAGAGTGGCACGACCACTTAAAATGTTTGTATTTCTTCTAATTCATTTGTATTCTACTAATTCATTTGGATTTGTACTAATAATAACATTTTTTATAGAAAATATCTCCTTTAAGGATTAAGGCAAGGATGATGATGATGACTTTTTCAGAGCTCGGCCGTATCGAAGGCGACGATGACTCCTCAGCCCCTAGGCTCCCTAAATGGGGCAAATTGGGAATGGTCGTTGATAAAAATATGAGCATATTGACTAGATCCCTCGAGCTAGTTAAGACGATTATCAGCCCAGGGTACACTAGTTGGAGGGAGGTGCCAAATGAGCTAAAGTTAGCTATTTGGGCGGCACTACAGGTAATGTATTTCAATTTCAATTTCAATTTCAATTTCAATTTCAATTTATTCGCGACTAACACCTACATTGTTTTTGTTTTGTATTTGTTTGACAGGAACAATTCAACCTGCCCCCAGAACTCCGTAATTCCGTGTTGGACCAGTTGAGGGAGTAACACAAGATATGGAAGAAGAATTTTTAGAACCGGTACTTTGGGAAGACCCGGGAGTCCATTATCAAAATTCATGAGTCCATCCCGCCGAAGGAGACGATCGCATTGGCACAGTGGTAAAAGTTTATTGACAATGAGATCGAGGAGCGACAATGGGAATCTCGCCAATTAGGGAGGGAAAACCGAGCGAAAAAATGGGCATGCACTACTCTGGTCGGACGTCTTACGCCGAGGTGGAGCACATGATGGTAAGTTTTTATTTTTCTATAATTATAGAAATATAATATTCTGCATTATTTTACTTTGCGTTCCTTACTAATTTTAAATGATTTTATTTCATGAGACGGAGAATGGCCCTGGGGGTAGACCACATTGGCTTGATGCCTATGTGGCAATTTAGACAAAGAATGGCAAGGATAAAGGGGTGTCCTTGAGTGTCACGGCCACGATTGTAAGTAATTTGACGATTTAATTTTTGTGAATTATGTTATAATTTTTTATTTACTTATTTAACTAATTGTGTGCTTTTTGTCGTTTTAGGTAAAGCTTAAGGAAGTACATGAGTCGCAGTCTGATGCCGACAAGACATCTTGGTCCACGGACGCACTCAATCAAGTGCTTAGAATTGATCGCAATGGGAGGATTAGGGCTATGAGCTCGAGGGTGGGAAAATCTAGGATCACCGGAATGGAGACGAGCAACATCGAGTTGGCTCGTCAGGTGGACAGGTATGACGTGAAGCTATCAAGGTTGGAGGCGATAGTCGTAGATATGTACGCATTTATGAAGCGTTAGTTGGGCGAAAATGGCAAAGGCAAGGGAAAGGGGAAGGAGAAGGTGGTGGAGGGGGAGGGGGAGGGAGAGGGGGAGGAGGATGAGGACGAGGACGTGGACATAGATTCTTCATCGTCGATATGCGCGTACTCACCGCTTGATGATCAACTCCCCTACTTGTCTCCCGTCCAGCAGCCTATGTCAATAATTGGTTAGCCGAGCATATTTTTATGTGACATATATGATGGCCATCGGATATCGAGGGGGTTGAGGGACCCGAATACCATCGAGGGTATGCCGTTTCATGGACGTAACCTTCAAAACATCGAGGCTAAGGTTCTCGTCACACATGTGATACCCACAAAGGAGAACTTTGTATTGTGGTTGCGCAAACAATGCAGCGTGACACATATTGAGGGGTGTCTCAATGCCTATATCGTGTGGCCATCCTTCCTCCTCGAACCTGCCCCAGACACTATGTCGTGACATTATTTGTATCTATTTTTATTTGGACACTTGGATTATATTTAAATTCTTTTGATTTGGACATTTGGATATGGAAATATATATGCAATGAATTGGTGCATTCTTTCAATTTTATTTGGATATATGATATTTGAACATGTACAATTTTGTAATAACAGGTACAAATATATTGTTGGGAAGTGGCAGTGGCCAAACTGCCCAGCTGATTTTTTTTAAATTCTGCCGAGATTTGTCATGGTCATTGACCATGATAATTTCTAAAGGTTGCCACGGGTTTGTCACGGTCTTTAATCGTGACAAATCTTGTTAAGGTCAAAGAGCGTGATAGGATCGGGAAAAGTCTAATGAACTTGTCACGATTATTGACAATGATAAGTTCGTGACAACAAGGTTGTCACCCCCAGAATTGTCACGATCATTGACCTGGACAAGTTGGACTTATCACGGTCAATGACCGTGACAATCCGACAGATTTGGTGTAGTGATCATCTCACCATAGGGGTAAGAGGACGCGCTGTAGGGATGGAGTCTCTTAGAGAGAGAGAGAGAGAAAGAAAATTAGGTTCGGGCTGCGTCCTAATGTTTTATTTTTTTATTTTTCTTATAAGATATCAATGTAACACATAAAAATAATTGCAAATAAAAATGATGTTCTTATTGATTCCTGCTTCAGTGATTAATGCACATGCTCTTTTTACTTTGCTGTAGAGACCGTAAAAAGAATTTGAAAATTGATTTGAGAGGGATTTTATTTTAAAATGGGATAAGTAAAAGCATGACCAAATTCGGAATTCCCTTAAGATAAAAATTATTTTTATTGGTTTTTTTTATTTTGACAAAAAAGGAAAAAGGGAATTTTCCCAAAATAGGGGGTTTGCCGATTGGCATGACCCCTGTCCTGCCTATCGGTATATCAGTCCAATCCAATCAACCCAAGGCTTTGATTACATTTTATTCAATTTCTTGGTACTTGGTGGGGCAAGTTTTACTCCGATTTCTGCAGGGTCTCTTGTCTTTGCTTGAGAGTTTTCAAGTATAAATGGGGGTGTGAATGGGGATTTTTCTCCTCACACTTTCATTTACTTTATTTCTCACATTCTTACTTGCTTATCATCTCTATGTTGTGCAAGATGGCTCTCCTTGGTAGCATTGAGTTTGCCAATTACTTCGAAGCCTTAGAAGCAATGTTTTCTTACAATGTTAATTATGACGCCTTTCACATGCGATGAGTCTCTTTGTGACGTAACCGACCCATTGAGTGGAATATGCTTGATGGCGGAAGTTGAGTTCTGGAACCCCGAAGACCACGTCTTTCGCTTTGGGTTGGATGAAATTCATCTTACCTACTAGCAATTTTTTGCCATGCTGGGGATAAATCCCAGTGTTGCTGCGACTTTGCCTGAGTTTTCCCATTCTCCCAGGGAATTATTGGCTGGACTTCTCCATATATTGCCTTCGGCAGCCAGGCCATTGGTTACGGGAGGAATAATTTCTCTTTCGACAGTGTTGTGATCCATGCATTCGCAGGATGTGGGTGATACCGTCTATGCTGGGGCCGTTATTATGGGCCTGATTTTGAAAGTGTTGTTGGTGACAGGGGAAACACTAGTGGATCCCCAACTTGCGACTATCGTTTCTTGAATGTCATACCATCGCAATCATACGGCGGTGATAGTGACGGAGACTTTGAATGGTTCCTCTACTGGCGGTGCCAAACTTCTTCTTGCGCTATTTCATTAGCATAGGCCTAGACTATAAGAGTTGGGGGAATTGGTTTGTAGAGCACGAGGCTCATGGCTTACACTGGTCAGTGCCTTGATGGGGGAGTTATTACCCATTCTGGAACCCAGGGAGTACCAATATGTCCGATTGGTTGTCCTCAGGCAGAACTCTTTCTACTTTCCCTGGCGACTGTTGTGCCAGTTTGGTTGGGAACAAATCATGCCACCGCGGGCACTAAACTTATTTCTTGTGGAAGACCTGATAGAGCGTATGCGCATGCAACTTAGTTCTCTGTGGGAGAATCATCGTCTGTCGATCCGTCCTTCTTAGTCTGTGGGTAGAGTGTGTCATGTCTCAAGGGACTACATGAAGTGATTGTGGAAGAAAGTAGTGTCCAAGATGATGGATGTGGAGACTGGGCAAAGGTGGTTTGCCATTTCTGATTCCATGGAGGGAGGTGTTGTGGTTTTCCCCAAGCTTGTCCGGGATTATCGCTCTATGGAGCGTCTATGATACTCCATTAAGGAAGGGAAGGTTTGGGGACCACATGATGTAGGTGATGATGGGGTTGGTTCCTCTAACAGTCGCGGGTAGGCTTGTGTGAGGCATTTGTATGGCGTTTCATTTTGTTTGTGGTTATTTTGGTTATATTGTGTGAGAATTTTAGGAGTAGTTGGGTTTGGTTTTATCTTGGTTTTTTAGGAAGGTAGGTGTAGGTTGGTAAGGGAATTCATTTGATTCCTTGTGCCGATGTAATCATACTGAAATTTTGAATAATGAAATAAATAAGTTTTTGATCATCTAGTTGCGCCTTTTGATGACCTTTACATTTTGAATTATCTATATCAATCGCTAATTCATACATAATCCTTTTGTTCATGTATATGTTAAAATGAACTGTCGTTCTCGGGGATAAGAAAAGAATAGCATTTTATGAAAAAGAAGGGGGTCGTGCTCATGTAAGGCACGACAGTTCATTTTCTGAGGTTTTTGAAAATTTTGTGGAAAATGAATTGTCGTTCTCTAAGGGTTTTGAAAATTTTCTAAAATTTATTTTTTGAAAAATAAAAGGGGTTTTATAGGATTAGGCCCTAGGTAGTTTTTATTGGGGGGAATGAAGAATTTTTTAAGAATAGAAGCGAGATGAAAAGAGTCGTAGCACGCCGAGATTTCGTACTAGGGGTAGAATTTCTTGAGACGGTCCAGGTTGACTGAACGCGCTATTTCTTCTCCATCGAGGTCGGTGAGCACAGCGGTGCCACCTCACCGAATCTTCTTCACGATGTACTGGCCGCTCCAATTAGGCTTGAATTTCCCTCTGGGGTCCTAGATGGGCTATACTATTTCTTTGAGGACTAAGTAACCTTCTTAAAAATCGCGATCCTTGACTCTCTTATTGAATGATCGTGCTATGCGGGGATGGTACCCTTATATGTGATATAGAGCTTTCAGCTTTCTTTCGTCCAAGAGCTTTCAAGCATTATGCGTAGCAAAGGGATTTCCAGCTCCATAGGTAGGACCGTTCCATGCCGTAGACTGGAGAGTAAGGGGTAACGCTAACAGAGGCTCTAACTGAAGTACAGTAGCCCCAGAGGGCGTAAGGGATTCTATCGGCCCCATTTTGACAACTCTCGGTCATCTTGTTGATAGTTGCTTTGAGGCTCTTATTGGCTACTTCGACTGATCCATTGGTCTGATGTCGGTATGGAGAAGATTTATGTCTTTGAATTCCATACTCATCGACCACTTCTGTAACTTCTACCTCGAAGTGTAACCCATTGTCTGATACCAACTCTTGCGGCCCCCATATCGACAGACGTTTTTCATTATAAACTTGACCACCTTCTTCGCATTCAGAACTACGCATGACTCAGCTTCTACACATTGGTGAAGTGGTAAATGGAAACTAGGATGAACTCATGCCCGTTGGATGCTTTCGGTGTAACTTTCCCTATGATGTCAATGCCCCATGTGGAGTACGACCAGGGAGAAGTCATGTTGTACAATTACCACAGGGGTAAGTGTTGTAGATTGGAAAATTGTTGGCATTTACGTCATCTTCGAATGTAGGTTGTGTAATCTAGAACCATGTTAGTCTAGTAGTAACCTTATTGAATCATTATTTTGGTGCGCATATGGACATTCATGTGGGGTTCACATTCCCCGCTATGGATTTTTTACATCATTTCTTCAATATCAGCCCCTGCGATGCAGTGAAAATGGGTTCTATAAAAGTTCTCTTAAACAGTGCTATATCACGAATAATGTACTGGGCAGCCAGTCTGCGGAGAGTTGCTCGGTCTTTCTTGTCAGATCCTTGGGGATACCTACCATGTTTAAGGAGGCACCAAATATCATAGTACTAGCAGCTAGCTATCTCGGGATCTTCCATCGTGACAAGCTTAATGTGGTAGCAGTGGGTGGGTTTGTCTTATTTTTGAACAAGGACAGGGGCCATGGTTATTCTTTCAGGCATGTCAATCATAGAGGCTAAGTTATAAAGGGCATCGGCTAGTTTATTCTTTGTTTGAGGTAAGTTGTGGAAGGTGACTTCTTGAAATTGGGAAGCTAGCTCTTCTAGGTGGGCATGGAAGGGTAAGAGTTTCTCGTCCTTGACTTTCCATTGTCTAAGTACTTGACCGATGATGAGGGAGGAATCTTCATAGACATTGAGGTATATAATTAATTTCTTAAGGGAAACTTTGAGGCCTATTGTGCACGCCTCGTATTCAGTCATGCTGTTAGTGCAAGGAAAATCTAATTTGATGGAAATAGGAGTGTGAGAGTCATCAGGGGCAATTAGGAGAATCCCAATGCCATACCCTTTATTATTGGCAGTGCTGTCAAAGAACATTTTCCATCGAAGATATTCTTGGGAGGTACAAAGGATATTCTCATCAGGGAACTCAAAGATCCATACATCATGATATCAAATTCAGCTAGGAGCATCAACCAACGGGGCATTCAGCTAGACAGGGAAGGTTTCTCGAGCAAGTACTTTACGGGCTCCATTTAGGATACAAGCTTGATGGGAAAGGCGAGCATGTAATGCCATAACATTGGGTAACCCAAATAAGAGCGACACATGCTTTTGCCAAAATGGTGTAGTTAACTTCGTAACTGACCAACTTTCGACTAGTATAGTAGATGGCTCTCTCTTTGTGGGTTTCTTCGAGGTATTGGGCTAGCAATGCCCCAACGACAATATCTGTTACGATTAAGTGTAGGAGTAAGGGAAGATCGGGCTGCGGTGGCATGAGCACTAGAGGTTGGGTTAGGTATTTCTTCATTCGGTTAAAGGATTCTTGGCAAGATTTGTTCTAGACTTTGGTTGAATACTTTCAGAGGATTTTGAAGATAAGATCACAGATGGAAGTCAATTGGCTGATGAACCGACTTTCTTCTCCATTCGAGGTGGTGGCATCTCAAGTATGGATTTTAGCATGGCAGGACCTGCTTCTATCCCTTTCTCACTAACCATGAATCCCCAAAGTTTTCCTTTAGTAACACCGAAGACATATTTTTGTGGGTTGATCCGCATCTAGTATTGTCGCACTCGCTCGAAGAACTTTCGGAGAGCGAGAACATGGCGCTCCGTAGTTTTGGACATGATAATTATGTCGTATACGTAGACCTCGACTTTCTTGTGTATTAGATCATGCAAAATAGTTGTGAAAGCTCTCTGGTAGGTAGCCCCTACATTTTTTAGACCAAATGGCATGAAAGTGTGGCAAAATTTTCCCCAAGGGGTGACGAATGCAGTTTAATCTTGGTGATCTGGGTGCATCTTGATTTTATTATATCCAAAAAATCCATCAATGAATGACTTGAGAGCGTGATTGGACATATTGTCCACAATCATGTCGATGTTGGGTAGAGGGTAATCATCCTTTCTAAGAGGCCTTGTTCAAGTCTCGATAGTCAACACATATGTGAACCTTACCTCTTGATTTTGGCTCGAATACGATATTGGCTAGCTACGTGGTATATTTGATCACACGAATGAAACCCACGTTCAGTTGCTTGACTACTTCTTCTTTAAGTTTGAGTGACCATTAGGTGTGGAGCTTTCGCAGTTTCTATTTGATCGGTTTGTGTTTTGGGAGAGTTAGAATCTCATGCTGTGCTATCTCAGGGTCAATGCTGAGCATATCATCGTAGGACCTGCGAAGACATCCACGAATTCCTTTAGTAGTTCTTTGAGTTGCGCACATTCATGCTCATTAAGGGTGGCCCCTATCCTAATCACGTCCATTTGGCTACTATAATCGAGATTAATAACAACAATTTCATCTTCATTAACTTGAATGCGGTTATGTTGTTTGTTATTAACCTTGTTTTGATCAGTTAAGAATTATTCATTTCCAAAATCATCATCATCAAGAGTTTGATTAGAATCAATAAAATTAATGTAAGGCACAACAAGATACTCAAAATCTTCGTTTATTTCATTAATAGGAAAAATAGAATTGAGAACCTCATCAAAGGAGGTCTGGATTACATCAGAGTGAGGGGAAACAACTAAAGGGGAAAGGGGGGATAAACATCGGGATTAGGTTGAACATTAGCAGGTGGCACAATTGTAGCATGCCAGTTCAAAAGAGTTGCATTATCGTCTTTGATAAAATAGGATGAATTCGATGATATAACCCTTGAGTGGATCATGCAGAGTATTAGCCCCAGAATCTGTAAATTGAAAGAGTCCTCAGAGTCACTTCCCTCAGAATCCTCGGTATCAGCTGTGGTATCTTTAGTGAGTGGTTGTACACGGTGCTGGGAACTCTTAGCTATCTTGAAAGAAGATCTCCATTCCTGGTTTCATCCTCTTATCTACATGGTCATACTAAGGTTCAGGGAAGTCGCAGAAGGGGAAATACCTTCTCTGATGAATCTTACATTTAGGGAATCTACCGAGATAATTTTGTCACATTCTAACCTCCTCTTTAGTCGAGGCTAACAGATTAATCCGAGTTCTTCTTCTAACAGCTAATAGCCTAAACCACAGGGAGGAAAGGCCTCCTTCAACACAATAGGTTCAATTATCCCTTGTTGTCTTCGTCCTAGCCCCAGTCCGGGTATGAAGTGTATGTTCTTGAACAATTGGATTACATTGACGTCTCTATGGGGGTCATATTTCGGATAAACCCTGTCTTTGTAGTCATCCCCTACTGAGAGTAAGAGTGGTTCAACTTGGAATCCTGATAAAAGCATATCATTCACTCTATGTTGTATTTCAAGTACCGAATTATAGGTGTTGGCATTCTCGGTGTTGTCACTGTCTCCCAAGATGGTAATAAATTGTCCGTTGGCGAAGAACTTTAATTTCTGATGAAAGGAAGAGGAAATCCCTTTGATGCTATGGAGCCACGGTCCTCCGAGCAGCAGATTAAAACAGGCTAAAATGTCGATGACCTGGAATTCAATAATAGGATTTATAGGGCTAGCCCCTATTGCAATCTTTATAGATCCCATTAATTCTCGGCGGGTGTTGTCGTAGGCACGTACGATAGTAGAGGTTAGAGCAAGGTCGCTCACTTTTAATCCCAAATAATTGAGGGTTCTTAACAGGTAAATATTTAGAGTTGATTTATTATCGACAAGAGAGAGGGGGAAAGTTTTCCCCATAACGTCAACAGAGATATTAAGAGCATGATTGTGGTTGGAACTAGTCGTGGGGATTTCTTCCTCAGAAAAAGAGACCATTTGAGTAGAGGTTGAGGATTTGACTAGTTTTATCGCTTTTTTCTGGCGTGGTTGAGGGAGGAACTGTGGGTCCGGTTAGTAGCTTGATTAGGGCATTTCGGTGCAGTTGGGAAGACATAAAGAGTCCCATAAAGTGATGTTGGCTTGGGTTTTCTTCAGTTGATCGAGGATCTTGCTTTCCTCGAGTGTCATTTCTGGCATAGGGAGATTCTCGACACCCTTTACTTTATCGCTCGCTGATGGTTTTAGACTTGGGATTTGGTAATGTCTTCTTGACCTGGTTATGTGATTTACAGAAGAAGGGAAAAATAGAAATCTTTTTTCTTCCTCGATATCGGGTTGTTCAACCACTTTATTAATTTTTGCTAGAAGCTCCTCCAATGATATCATCCCGCATATGTCGGTTATCAAGCTAGTATTTTCTGAACCTTACTCTTTATCTAAATCTTCAAAATCGTCCCCCCATCCGATGGCAATGATATTGTCTTTCCATAAAAAGTCGATGCACTCCACAACTTCCACGACCTCTTTGTATAATTCCTCCCATTCGATGGGGAATTGCAGAACTGAAGGGACCAGATGCCCTTGTAATTTCAAAGCATCGAGTAGCTCAGATATATAACAAATATCACCAGTTTGTTGAAATAAATTTATCATGATCTGGACCATGTCATCTAGACTGACTTTGTCGATTGTCACCACCCAATTGTCTGACTCTCAGACCCATTTTTGAGCTTCTAAGAACAACCCACTGAATCTCTAACAGTAGATGATCATTTGGGAGGGAAATTTCAGGTCGAATTCTAAGAGTTGGTTTAGCATTTTTGACAGTTCCATATATTTACCTCCAGAATGGGTGCGGACAACGATGCATGATCGGGTGAGAAGGGATAAGGATTGATCGATAAGGCTGGTAGGGCGTAGGAGAAAATATGGGTATGTTTAGAGAGGTTTAGGACAGTATATGGGTATGACCGGTGATTCACTTGGCATGACTCGGGTAGATGGGTCAAATTCTAGGTCTTCTTCTACAAAGATGGCATTTGCATGATTCGGGAGTGGATTATGGGTAGTGTTTGGTTTGGTATTAGCTGGTGGGGCGATGACACCCTGGTCAATCATGCCTTGAATTACATTTCAGAGATGGAAACATTGGTCAATGGTATGGCCAGCAGTTTCATGACAGTTATAATGAGCATAAAGTTTAAAGTTTTTCGAAAGTGGGTTTGGTAATGGATGGGGATCCAATGGCTTGATCAAATTTTGGCTCAAAAGGTCCTAGTAAACTTTAGAGAGAGGAGCATGAAGCTCGGTGTATTCCTTTCGTACTGAGTTTGGGCAACTTTCTGGTGCCCATGAAGCGACAGGCTGTGAGATGTTGTTGATGGTAGAAACTGTGGTACTAGCAGGCTTTTCAAACTCTCTAGGAGTAAACTATCCCGAGGTTTTCCTCGGTTCAAATTTCATCATGGAAAGACTTTCTTCGATTTCCACTCCTACTTCTCGGAGGGCTCGAAAGTGAGGGTAATACTGTCCTCCCATTCTTGCTCGAACATGGGGTAGAAAGTTCTTCTTTACGATATAGACCTGTTCTTCTTTGGAAGGATGATTGCTTATGGTAGCTTCATTTTATCTCCACCTTTCTATGAAGTTGATGACTGATTTCCCAGGGTCTCCTGCTTAAGTAGCTCTAAGTCACGGAGGGTAGCTTCTAGCTCCTCGTTGTACTTGTACTGTCACATGAACTCGTGGGAAATATCTTACCAACTACGGATCCTGGATTCCTCAAGGGATAAGATCCAACGAAGAGCACTATCTTTCAAAGTCTGCTGGAACATATGGGCCATTATTTCTTTAGAATCCCCTAGGAGGGTCATGGCTCGATGATAGCTACAGAGATGAACGATTAAGGGTCCACTTCCTACGAACTTCTCGATATTGGACATCTTGAATTTTTTTGGTAACCTGACTTTAGGATAGGGAGACATATGGGTGTAGTCCATGTAGTTTCTAGAGAGTCTGACTTGATCATTTTCTTGGTCAACATCTCTAGGTCTTCCTTGACCTTATTCAATTCTTTCTCTTTCGGGTCAACAGTCACAGGTAATTTATCCATTTGCTGAGCAAGGTTTGGCATAAGCAAATGGGCTAGCGGTGGCCCATTAGTAGGAGGAGCACGTGAAGCATGCTGGTTCCTTGGGAACCCAAAAAGGCTCAGGTGCAGGCTGATCCATAGCGCAATGGAATAGGACCTCGAGCTCTTTAGGCACAGGGACCCGGTTTCTTTGCATCTCATGAACCTCAGTTTAAAGGTTGTCAATTTTGACATTGAGTTGAGATAGACCTGTTAACAAATCCGGTTGTACATTCGGCACTTAATCTATGGTCTCCATAGAAGGCGGGTGAATATCAGACTCGCAAGAAGTAAGGGGACTGACAGAGCTTCGGGGCGGTTCGATTGAAGAACGAAGCCAATAGGGAGCCAGGCCAAGGGTATGCGATCGACATGATAAGGAGAAAAAATGGGATTTATTTTTGAAAAATAAAAGAAGAGGAATTTGTTATTTTTTGATAAGGAGGAAAATGTTTTTTTTACATTTTTGGGAAACATGAGAGCAAAAATGTTTTTTTTTTAGGAAAAGAATTTTTTTTCGATACTTTTGATAAAAGAGGAAGAATGTTTTTGGACACTTTTGGAAAGAGAGAGGAAAAGACGAGAGATAGTTCCCAGCATGATTATTATGTTTATTAGGTTATCACTTGTATTAAGTTTGCCTAGATGCAAAAAATAAATACCGGACGGGACCCGAGCCTAGAAAATTGGGTTTACCATATGTAGAAACTAGGGTCTGACTTGACATAAGGCTCACGGGCAGGGTCCTGTTTTAAAAGTTGAGCGAAAATTTGGGCGAAAGGCCGACCCAAAATTTCGGTAGAGTTTCGGGTCAAAATCGACAATCTAATATGTGTGTCCTAGGATTGACACCGATATGCGGGTATGCAGTTATTGGGTTAATTGGAAGGTGTACCCCCTTTGCCATGACTTCCACGATATACGTCTTGCTTTTGAGGGTAGTCGGTACGAGTGGACAAGACATTTGATATACCTGAGTGTACGTGAATTGCTCACTATATACCTCGTGGGGACGGTACGTGTGAGAACTAATTCGAAATACTCAACGAACGTGAACGAGTTCCCCACGATATATGACGCGACTCAGAAAGTGTCTCTAATGTGCGTTCACTCTAGGCTTAAGTGCAAGCCTGTCGCGTTAGTAATAAACCCGGTAAGTCGGGATCGTATCCACAGAGAAATAGGACAACGAAGTTGTAACGACGGGAAAAGACGAAGGAATCCTAACTTTGATTCTAAAAAGAAAGAAAAAATGATTTGGTTTTGGGAATGATTAAACTAGGTGCAAATATGAAATTATGAAAAGATTCAATTATACTAATTTACCTAAAATAGTGATGAAAAAATGATTTGAAACTTTAAACTATGTATGAGAAAAACAGGACGGGAATACAATCCCTCGTGTATTGCAGTTGTAATACTAATCGTAAATTTAACTGATTAATTTGACCCAGGATTTAGTACTCCCAAGCATTACGTATACGAGGTTCAAGTTCGCGTTATACTTAATCTGAGGACGAGTAAATCGGTATCGCGATAGTTACACCCGAATTGCATTCTAAATCATCCCGGCTACCCAGAGGCAAACGAGATATAAAGATCTACATTTGTTGTGTACCTACGCAATACGATCGTAATCAATCACTAAATTCAGAGGATTAATGTTATACACATGCAACTAACACATCAGACTGGGTTCATGTATCCCGGCCTTGGGAAATCTAGCCTAGCATGGTGAAATAATAATAAAAGTGCTGAAAATAAAAGTTACCAGGATTGAAGAACAAGAACATGCAAGAAGAAATCAAAGATTGAAGAAACACTGGAAAAGCTCTTGAATTAATGGTGCAAAATATGTGAATATTTCTCCTAGATGTTCCTACTTGTTATGGAGCTTTTACATGAATGAAATCTGAATAAAGAGTCATAATGACTAAATATATAGGCTAGAGGTCGTTTAGAAGAGTCCCCAAAATATAAAACTCTTTTGGCTAAAAGATAAGCACAAAATAAAAATCCCGTATCTGCCAATTTGTCACACTTAGAAAGCGTGACTAATTTTGTAACGGATCTGGAGTGTGACTAATTTCGTAATGGATCCTGTGCATGACAAATGGGCGGACCGGTTCTTTTTCCTCAGCTTCGGTTCGGTTTGGGTTTGACAGTTTTTTTCTTGGATTTCTTCTCAATTTCAAATGGGCATAACTTCTTCACCGTAACTCGGATTGAGGTGCCGTTTTTTCCAGTGTTCTTATAATTGAAATCTATTCAACTTTCCAGTTGGCCCCACCTCTAGACTAAGGCTGAAAAATTACAAAATTACCCTTCAACTCCCCGATTCTTGGTTTATTTCACTATTTTGAGTTCTCTTTTCCATCTTTCTTGCATTAAATACCTGTAAAACACATAAGAGATACACAAAATACGAAATACTTGCCAAAAAGGGTTAGTAGCATAAATATGAGACAAATCCAAGCGATTTACACCGCATAGGATCATAAAAATACCAAAATTAAGGGGATAAATGTGAAGAATTTATGCCTAATCAATATACCTCCCGTTATGACTTTGAAAAACGTTGCTAATGCCGTTTAATACAAGATTAAACAGTATAAGCAACTCCGAGATGCTTGTTGAAAAAACCCTTTTCTTTTGAAAATAAAAATGATAAACAACAAGATGTGTTTACTAAAACTTATGTACGAGAATAACCAAGACTTTGTAATCAGTTTTAAAACTAAGACAGTTTCAAAAATTCAGCACACTATAGAATGAGATGAGGAGATGAAGATAATCAGAACACACAGTTTTTAACGTGGTAAAACCTCTCCTAATAGAGGAAACATCCACGGTGACTTCTAAGTCACGAAAGTAAAAATTCACTAAAAACAAATAGCAGTTACAAACAATACAACATACATGCACACAACTCAGCCTATTCTAAGTTTAGGAATATACCCCACTTGGTGTCCTTCTAACTTCTCTTAGATCTGATTGTTGATGATGTTCTTCCAGTTTGATAACTTCCCCTTTGCATTAGCTTCCTTGCGCCGACTCAATAATCTTTGATCTTATTCACAACACTTCCAGTGTGGTAGTGTGTTAAGTGTTTGTGATGTGATTCCTATCAACATGCATGAACTCACACACACTTAGTTTTTACAGACAGTCCTAGAAAATTACATATAAAGACTATATGCTGTGATTTTCTTTTCTTTCTTTCTTACAGAACTTGAAACCTTTTTGACCTTTAATATATCCCAGATTCCACGGAAATCTTGCTTCAAAATCGGTCAAGACCTTAATCAATCTCTGTTTTAAAAATATTTTTGAGATTGAAAATCTCCAAGTGAGAATCCAACTAGGTTAAGGTTAAGTTTCATAAGAACATAAACCATAAAATATTTACAGATCTAAATCAGTAAAGATTTTCACAAAACGAGAAAGAAATATGCAGATCTAGTGAAATATAACATGCAAAGTGTAGATCTACAATTTCTATGAAGAAGAAATACAGATCTTCACAAAAATGTTTAAGTTGGTAATAAGATCACAGATCAAGAGGTTACAGATTCAAATGAACAACCAGTAACACAACTCTCTCTCTCAAACACTCAAGGTTGTGTTTGGGGTTTTGAATATACGAAGGTTTGAATCAGATTTGAAGTGTTTAGGGTTAGGGTTAGGGTTTGGCTAACACAGTTTCCCTTTCTCTCTCTTCTCTCTTTTCTTTTCTCTCTTCTCACTCACTTCTCTCTTCTCTCTATTTTTTTCTCTCAAAAATGACGACTGCCAAAAGTCTTGAAAGGTTGAGAATTATAGGGCTTATATAGGAGTGGAGGAAGGTTCTGGATTGTCGAAGGCAATCAAGGGCTGAGATTAGGTCTTCCTAATATTGACTTGATCCAAGGGTGATGATATAGCGGTGGTTAAGTCGAAGTTGATTGGTCCACAGTGATAGCACATGGATAAGTTTAAAACACATGCAGGCCATAGATAAGGTTTGATCTAACGATCAGCAAACCACCAGGCAACCCTCTCACATAACAAACACAAATGAGTTAACAGGAGCATGACATGTGTTGGCACTTAATTGGCTTGCAACGCGCGTCAAAAGAAATTACAGGCTGTTCCCTAGAGTCTCTAGCGCATTTACATTCTACCCAATCAAACATTCCAATGAAAAATGAATTTTTCAAAATAGCATATTAACCCCACAAAGTTTATAATCAAACTTTTATTAATGAAAACATTATTTTAAAAATGTTTAAAAAATTCCCCAAAAAAATATTAAAATAATATTTTAAGGGGAATTTAATCACACAATCAATATGATCAATATATACACATGTATGCACTTATAATGTGTGTAGTGTGATTCAATTATACCTTGTTTGGATCATTGAAGAGGATTAGAGAGAATATTTCTGAGGTTCTTTGGATTCTAGGTTAGACAACCAATTTTGTCACAATTTCCAAATTAGTTGAGCACTTATACAATATAGACTTAAGTAAGTCAAAGGTATAAGGTGCTTCAGACTTCGATCAAGTGGTATGATGTAGGGGAACCGTTGGATATACGTCAAAGGTACTTGGACAATGGAAGTTAAGAGTCATATCGCTTAGGCTAACTGTGATCTGTCGGACCAACGCCCATCACGAAGTGACTCCCCAGTTACGGGACAAAATTTGGTCAATAGCAATGAAATTTGGTGATGTTGTGTGTATCATGCATGATTCTTATGGAGAGAGTATCTTTATCGATCATGCCCGGTCGAGAATGAGGTAAAAGTATAAATAATAGATCAGGAATAACAAGTGAGAGTGCTTGGGGTATGATAAGGGTAAGTCAGCATGGATTTATATAAGTGGAGTTGTGTGTTAGTGGCACCTAAGCATGGATTTCTACGTGGTGTGTGCAATTTATGATCATAGGTGTACGTGGTGTGAAGTGTACATGGAGAATTTCTACAAGTAATTGAATAGTGGCATAAGCATTAGGTACATATGTACAAGGAATAATAAGGGGAACATAAAAATAGGGTAATATACAAGAAAGAAAAACACCCATGCAAACAGATTCTTGCCCTCTTAAAAATAGTCCCTGGAGGAGTCGCTACAATGGCCATCTCGGGCAGCGTCGGGGGGAGAGAGAGATACATCTCCCCTTGGGAAGACTGCGACATGGTCTCGCACCCCTCTTTGGAAGGTTTCTTCGGTCGTCGTAAAGAGATAGAGTTGCCAGCGTATTTTGTACAAAACAGGCAAAAGACATGTTGCCACTTCGAGAGAGCGGCATCAAGGACAAACTGATGCATACAAAACCAATAGTTCGAAGGTTCGGGGGCTAAGTTACGGAATGGGAAGGTGTTAGGAACCCTAGTCTTATTATTTTCCTATATATCCCCGTGAAGTGTGTTTGCGTGTTTATATAATGGAGATCGTAATTATTCAACTCATACCATGGACAAGGTAGATTGAGGTCATCCATATGAATGTTCCCAAAATAACATATGTAGAAAGTATGATTTGTGCGTTCATCACGATATTGATCTTTATTAGGAAATGATAATATGTGTTGGATGAAACGCAAACAAGCATGATATATATATATATATATGTGTGTGTGTGTGTGTGTGTGTGTGAAAAGGGGAGATTTTAGAAAATTAAAGAGTTTGATAAATTGAGAAAATTGGAAAATTGGACTCGAGTCTTGGATTTTAATCTGAGACGCCTACGTAGCCTATTAAGGCATCAAAGTCCACATAATTCGAAGGTAGCATAGGGGTGGGGTTTATCCCATAGATCCGAACGGAATTTTATTATGTGTATGAGTAGAAAATGTGTTTTTTCGTTTTGAAAAAGTGTGATGGATAACTCCGTTCGGAATTTACGGGTGTAACCCTCTTTTATTATATTAATGTGTATGAACTAAAGTAAGAACTAGATTATGAATCTAATGTTTATTATGCAACAACAAGGAATTTAAGGATAGGGGGAAGGAATTGGACCTTCTTTGAAGCTTGACCTTTGATCTTGGATGAACTCCTTTGAGTGTTGATGAATGTTGATGAGAGAGGGCGATATTTTGCTAAATTGGGTATGAAAAGGATGGGAATGTAAGCTTGGATGGAACTTCACATGAGGGACTTTGTTGATTTCGAGGGAATATTATTGAGATCACTGATGCTGATGGATCTGTTGTGTCTGTCTTTGGAGCGAGGTCATGGACCCTATTTATAGGGTCAAGGTGCTGCCGATCGGACTACGCCAGGGGGTTCCAATCGGCCCCAGGCACTATGGCGATAGGCAGGGATCTGGACCTACCAATTGGTAGTCTCGTGCAGATTTTCTCGAACAAATGGTCGTAGAACACAAACCGTTGATCCAAATTATGCACGGGTCATACCATTAGAAATTTATTTAAGATACCTTCAAGAGTCCTTTGGACTGCTCCCGGGTCCGAGAGTTGACTTTGGGTCAAATGTGGCTCGAAAGTGCACGCCGATCTTTTGGACGGGAGATCATCGGATGGAAACAGATCGTTCATTAGCATGGTAAGTTAGAATTGTGCACCAGGAGAATCGTTGGAAAGGTTAGGAGATTTACTTTGATATTCCAAAGAATTTTTCTTGGTTAGGAAGGTTGACCTTGGTCAACCGGGTTCAAAAGGTCCTGGGGACCTCTCGGAGTAAAACGGATCGTTCGTCCATACCGTAGGTCAGAATCATGCTTCGGGTGGACCATTAGAAAGGGAATTCAGTGCCTTTAGGATATCCATGTAACACCTCGTAATTTTATGAATTTAATATTTAATTAATTTGGGAATTCTAAATTACTTGTGCGCCGTAATTTTAATTGAATTAATTATGGTAATATTTATTTAGATATTAATCGGGGAGTAAATGGTTAATATTTAGGGAAATTTAATTACTAAGTGAATAGTAATAATTTATTTACGTCATCTGGGGTATTAGTGACAGGGTATGAACTTATCTCAGTCGAGAGTCAGTATAGACTAATTTGGGTGTTAGATAAGGATTTTTATAAATTAATTCAGATGCCAATTTCGAGTGTATGGTTGAATCTGGATGGGCCGACATAGTCAGAAAAGTGTACCCGGGGGTAGTAAAAGGGTCAGGGGACGTTTTTAGGCATAGTCGGGCCCACATGAGGGTATTTGGGTCACTTGGGCTTGGCCCGTTAGGCAAAAAACGGGATTAAGCCTAAATACTTAATTATAAAGAAAAGGGGAACGGCTGATAATAGTTTAGAAAACACTTAATGGGAGAGAAAACCCTAAGAGACAGTTAAAGGCAATTTGGGGGACAAAAGGAAAGAGCCAAAAGAGGGAATTTCATCTTCAACCTTGGAATTTACAACTTCAAATCAGACCCTACGAAATCATAAGGCAAGTGGTTAACTTGCTGTAGCATTTAATTTGCATTATGATTCATACTTATGTGGTGTGAGAAACCAAAATTCATTTTGGGATTTAAGGTGTACAAAAATGGGTTTTTTGTAAATCAATCTCCGAATTTCGAACTTGTGCAGAAATTTATGTATAATCTGAGATTCATGTATATATCTGGTAAGATGTGTAATCCCAGGCGAGTTATGAACGAATTTGAGATAAAAATTTGATGTGGAGATGGGTTAATGAATAATACGAATTTTTTCCCAATTTAGAAAAACAGTAGAGAACGGAAATTTAACGGGGTTTGGGGACTTAACGGGCGTTCCTTATGAGGTTCTTAGTAGATTATATTGATGAGATGACTTGGGTTAATCTGTAGAAGAAGTTAGGGTTTTGATTTTTTCGTCCATGGCTGAAACAGAGACTTGGAGAAGACGAAGACATGATCGATCGATGGTTGGGGATCGATCGATCGATGGTCAGAAATTTTTGACAGTTCGGTCAGTTTATATATATAAGGTGAATTTAATTAAAAATTACTTCCCATACCTGATTTAATGAGAAATAAATATAGGACATACACTCTAATTATTTATTAGGGAAAAATAATTGGGATTGGAGGGTATTTATGTGTGACACAATATGGCTAAACTTTGGGGAGTATACTTCGAAATAATTAAATACGGACCTAGTGGGTGAGTCCGGGTATATTGGTTGAGTGATACCAAGGCGTTGTATTAATTTAGAGTGAAAGCTAAATAATTTGGAGTCGGGGATTTAGACTCGGGTATAGTTTTATTTCGGGCCACGAGAGCGAGTCCGAATATATTGGTTGGAGTGACACCAAAAGTAATATAATTAATTAATGTGCAAATTAGTTAATAATCATAGTGGGCCATAAACTCATGATAAATTGTATGGACTTGTGTTACGGACTTAGTACACGGTATAGCCGGGGCATTTTATATATACAAATATACATATACGGTGGGTGTTAGTATATATATATATATATATATATATATATGGTCTGTACATTTATATCAGCGGTTAGATATTATTATTATATATACTCTAGTGCTATCGGGGGAGGTTACGCATAGAGGGTGAATCCCCTAGCTTGAGGAGTAGGGCGAGTATATCCCCAGGTCATAGCGTCCATTATATGGGTGAGGGTCATCTCACCTTCCGGGAAAGAATATGACCACCTCCATTATTTATGTATTAACCAAGTTTGTGAAAGATTCTGACTTGGGGTAACTAGGTTATGTGAGTACACCTAGTGGGATAGCACTTTAGAGAATATACATCCGATGAGTTATTACTCGGGAGGATGTTCATTATTAATTATTATTTCAGCATAATTGTGAATGTTGTAAAATGAATATACGTATATAATTAGGTAAATAATTATATACGGGTTAATTAATACAGGCCGTGAATTGTATTACATGTATAATGGGTGTAGAAGTTATATGAATTTAAAAGGGGAATGATTAATTAAGTTAGTGTTGATAATAACTTAGAAATCATAATTATGGCGTACTCGGTTAGAGTAGGTTGGTTGCAAGGGGTTATATCAGTTACCTAGTCATGGGATGAATAACTAGGTAAATTAATTAAGGCATTAGTAGTGCACATTATGGGAGGGGTAAGGCTGTCCTCAAGGGAGTGCGGCACTAACTAAAATATGAAAAGCATGCATACATATTTATTACTGCAAGTTAATCAATTGCTAAATGTTTTCCAAATGGTTTGGGTACTAAACCTTGCTATAAAAACTTTTAAAAACCGTTTAGGTGTCCAGCCATAGGGACGCCAGACTTGACTCATTACAGGGATCCGTTGCTGCAACACATGTGGATATTGCGGGAGTTTGATAGGCGCTTATTTCTTTTCATTTCTAGTGTAGAAATCTCCAATCAGTTACTCGAGCATGTCGCTCACTGTTTTATTCAGTACTTATGTCAGAATTGTTAAGATTTATTACTTGTCTTTACTTTTGTTGGATTTGAGCCGATGGTTTATTCGGCCAGTTATTTAGATGTTAACGGTGGTTTTCAGTTAATTTTGATTGTTTGAATTATTTTGTTTCCGCATGAGTATTTTATTAAATTAATGAAAGGTAAAACTTGGCACCAGTCTAATTTTCTCACTTAGGTTATTAATAATTAAAAAGGCGACAGTGATGCTAAGAATGAACCAACTGAGAAACCTACTCTAATTTAATTTAGGATTGATCCCCCAGGGTTAATTAGGCGGAGTGTCACAGATGGTATCAGAGCATCAGGTTCTAGTGTCCTTAGGATCTGTGAGGCTTACTACATTTCAGCTTAGCGTTCAGTTGTTATAGAGCTCTATTATTAGGACTGTTAATTCATTTTCAGCTTTTGAGATATCGTGTTTTTGCTATTAGATTTTTTTTGTATAAATTATGTACTTATACGATTCGATATATTTTCATATGCCACCGAAGAGGCGGAGAGCGGGGAGGGCTGAGGCTAGGGATAAGTTGAGGGAGGCTCATTGGGAGCCACAGATACCCCCACCCGAGTTGATCTCCACTACTCAGGTGGCAGTGATAATGGCCCAGGAAGTTGAGACAGCAATGAGGGCTATGGAAGCCCATTTCCCTCATCCCCAGACACCACCTCTAGTGGCACCAGCAAATCAGGCTCCAGTGGGGCCATTGTCTTGGCAGCGAGTTAGGGAGACCTTTCAGAAGGGTCACCCACCCGAGTTTCGGGGTAGTACCGATGTAGTAGAGGCTTGTGATCGAAAGAAGAATATTCAGCTCCATATGTGCATGCTAGAGTGTACCTATGGACAGAAATAAATGCTTGCTACCTTTCGCCTGTCGGGGGCAGCCTTATAGTTGTGGGAGTCAGTTACCACCGCTGAGGAGAGGGATTTGATGACGATATTCGAGTTCTGGGTGCGGTTCGACCGCAAATACTTCCCACCAGCGGTAGAGACCGAAATGAGGAAGAAGTTCAATGAATTAGTACAGGGTGAACGTTCAGTGGAAGATTATGAGGAAGAGTTCACCCGTTTGGCGAACTTTGTGCCAAATGAGGTGAGCGACGAGGAGCAAAAAAGGTCAAAGTTCATGGATGGCCTGACCTGGAGGATCAAGCAGCACTTGATTGGTAATCTGACGTTGGTGACATATACAGATGTCATTAATGCCGCTCTTGTACATTTCCAGGATCATAGCTTCCATATGAAGGGGAGAAAGAGGGTAAGGGAGACGAGCCAGCGGGGCAAGGCAGTCGTTAGTAGTGACACAAGTGGTACTCAGTAGCAGACTAGAAGTCAGCAAGGGAACCAAGCTAAGAAATTTAGGCCTGGTGGCTTCTGATCGGGAGGACAAGGATTCAGGTAGGGCCACTCGAATCCAAATCAGCAGCAGCAGGTTCCTCGGGGCCAAGGGAACAATAAAGGAGGCCAGCAGGGTCAGCCATGTTAGGACCAACAGGGCCAACGACAGGGGGACTGTCAGAGGCCTTAATTTATTTGTGGCTAGACATGACACTTCAAGAGGGAGTGCCTGTAAAGGGGCAGAGGCCAACAACAGGGTGCCCAACAGGGGAAGCAGGGTCAGATGCCGCCAGCAGCACCGTCTCCACCAACCCCACAGCAGCAGGGGCAGATGCACTACGGGCGTGTGTATAACGTTCGGGATGTTCCCAATCCTCCAGCACAACAGGCGCCACCAGTTGTTGAGGGTATGCTTCTCATCCATGGTTATGAGGGTAGTATACTTTTTGATACGGGAGCATCTCATTCAATTATTAAATCTAAATTTGCTAAACGGGTCGGGTTACTAAAGACCACAGGTAGTCTTCGTATGTGTGTAGAGTCACTAGTAGGCAATGGGGCATTGATTCACTCGATTTGTCGGGGGGTAGACATTTTGATTAGAAGGCTTAGTTTAGCGGTGGACCTCTTAGTATTAAATATGGAGGGGTACGATGTCATCCTAGGTATGGACTGGTTGGCAGGTTATCGGGCGACTGTGGATTGTTACTAAAGTACAATCGTGTTCTCCATTCCGAGATAGAATATGTTCCTAATTGCGATGCCTCAACCTGAGGGGGGTCACGCACACACTTGTATTATATCGAGGATGAGACCTCACAGAAGTTGGTAGTTCCGTTGAATTCGATTCTGATAGTGAGGGACTTAAAGGATGTGTTCCAGGAAATACCAGGGTTGCCACTCAGTAGGGAAATCGAGTTTGTAATTTAGCACCAGGGACGAGGACGATTTCTCGAGTAATGTACCGTATGGCCCCTTCAGAGATGCGTGAGTTGAGAGAGAAGATTCAGCAGCTCTTGGGTCAGGGTTTCATTCGGCGGAGTACATCGCCATGGGGTGCACTGGTGTTATTTGTAAAGAAGCGGGATAGTTCACTTCGATTGTGCGTGGACTATAGGGAGTTGAACAAGGTGACGATACAAAATAAGTATCCGTTGCCTAGGATTGATGATCTATTTGACCAATTGAGAGGGGCATCTTACTTCTACAAGATCGATTTGAGGTCAGGGTTTCATCAGCTACGTATTCGAGAGGAGGATATTTCTAAGACTGCTTTCCTGTCGCGGTATGGATCTTACGAGTTCAGGGTGATGCCATTCAGGCTCACAAATGCGCTAGCAGTGTTCATAGATCTCATGAACAGGGTTTTCAGAGATTATCTCGACTAGTTTGTCATCGTGTTCATTGATGACATCTTGATCTACTCGCGCACTGAGGGGGAGCACTCAGAGCATCTGCATATGGTCCTACAGACGCTGCGGGATCACCAGCTTTATGCCAAATTAAAAAATTGTGGATTTTGGCTACGGGAGGTACAGTTTCTTGGTCATGTGGTGTCAGACCAGGGTATTACGGTGGATTCGAGTAAGGTGTCAGCGGTGAGGGAGTGGGGGCATCCCACGACACCGATCGAGGTGCATAGTTTTCTGGGATTCGCAGGCTATTACAAGCAGTTCATTAAGTGGTTCTCGAAGATTGAGGCCCTTTGACGAATTTAACTCGGAAAAGGGGTACCTTTTACTTGGAGTGATCATTGTCAATTAGCTTTTGACGAGCTAAAGTACAAGTTAACATCTGCACCCATACTTGTTTTACCGAAGGGAGGACTAGAGTATCGGGTTTACACTGACGCATCCTTATAGGGACTTGGGGGTGTGCTTCAGTAGGAGGAAAGGGCTATAGCTTATGTATCCAAAATGCTAAAGCCCCATGAGAGAAATTACCCCACTCATGACCTAGAGCTAGCAATGGTCGTTTTTGCTTTGATGATATGGAGTTATTATCTTCTAGGAGAGTAGTTCACTTTATTCAGAGATCACAAGTCACTTCAGTATCTCTTCACACAGAAGGATCTGAACATGAGGCAAAGATGGTGGCTAGAATTCGTGAAAGACTACCAGTTTGATATTCAGTATCATCCTGGTAAGGCTAATGTGTTGGTAGACGCATTGAGTCGGAGACCAACTGGGGATATATCAGAAGCCTGGAAAGCGAAGTGGAGAGAGCTTCGATATGAGGACGATGTAGCCAGGGCCTGCATATCAGCTTTATCCATCACACCTAATATCATTATGCGAGTGGTGAGGGCTCAGGCGGAGGACCAGATTTGCGAGGATAGGGTACGTCAGTTGTTAGCTGAAGGAGCAGAGGGTTACTCAATCAGCTCGGAAGGAGGTCTACGCCTAAATGGGAGGGTAATTGTGCCAGAGGATGAGGAGTTAAGGCACACTGTTATGACAGAGTCCCATGGTTCAAGATTTACGATACATCCCGGCGGGGATAAAATGTACCAGGATATGAGGAGGCAGTATTAGTGGGCAGGAATGAAACATGACATAGCGGAGTTTGTCTCAAAATGTGCCATATGTCAGCTCGTGAAAGTTGACCATCAGAGACCATCAGAGATGCTACAGCCACTAGAGATTCTCATGCGTAAGTGGGAGAGCATCTCCATGGACTTTATTACAGGGTTACCTGCATCGCCGAGAGGTCACGATTCCATATGGGTCATTATGGATCGGTTGACCAAGGTGGCCCACTTCCTGCCGATTCGCACAGACTTTGAGACAATGCGTTATGCGCAACTATTCATAGCGAAGATTGTAAACCTGCACGGCGTGCCGATAAATATTGTGCCTGACAGAGACAAAACTTTTGTGGCCCATTTTTGGCAGAGCTTTCAGGAAGCCATGGGCACAGAGTTATGTTTGAGTACAGCCTATCACCCACAGACCGACAGGAAGACTGAGAAAGTCAATCAGATGCTGGAAGACATGCTAAGGATGTGCATTCTAAACTTTGGTGGAGGATAGGAGAGATATCTTCCTTTAGTAGAGTTCGCGTAGAACAACTCTTACCAATTCACGATCGGCATGGCACCGTTCGAGGCACTGTATGGGAGACCTTGTCGTTCACCCGCTTATTGGTTAGAGGTGGGGGACAACAAGCTATTGTGGCCGAAGATTGTCCAGGAGACGTCTTCCAAGATAAAGTTGATCTGAGGGCGAATTCGGATAGCTCAGGATAGGCAGAAGAGTTATGCTGATGCTTCACGAAGACATGTGGAGTTAGAGGTTTGGGATCAAGTATTAGTTTGGGTGTCCCCTATGAAAGGGATGATGAGGTTCGGCAAGAAGGGTAAATTAGCACCGAGGTACGTGGGACCTTTCTCTATTATTGAGAGGATGGGACCGGTAGGATATCGACTGGGATTGCGAGAGCATCTTCAGTGGATACACGACGTGTTCCATGTGGCATCGCTGAAGAAATATCGAAGGATCAAGAGGGCCTTCTGGACATTCCACTCGAGGAAATTGATTTACAGCCAGACATCTCGTATGAGGAGAGATCGGTGGCTATTCTGGACCGTAATGAGCACAAGTTACGATCCAAGGTTGTTCCACTAGTTAGAGTACAGTGGGGTCATCACAACGTTGACGAGTCTACCTAGGAGCGGGAGGAGGATATGCGAGAACAATATCCAGAGCTATTCACCACATGTACGACCTAATTTCGGGGACGAAATTTCTTTGTAAGGAGGGGAGTATGTAACACCCCGTAATTTTATGCATTTACTATTTAATTAATTCGAAAATTCTAAATTACTTGTGCGTCGTAATTTTAATTGAATTAATTATGGTATTATTTATTTAAATATTAATCGGGGAGTAAATGGTTAATATTTAGGGAGATTTAATTACTAAGTGAATATTAACAATTTATTTACGTCATGTCGGGTATTAGTGACGGGGTATGAACTTATCTCAGTCGGGAGTCGGTATAGACTAATTTGAGTTTGAGATAAGGATTTTTATAAATTAATTCAAATGCCAATTTTGAGTGTACGGTGGAGTCTGTATGGGCCGAGATAGTCGAAAAAGTGTACCCATGGGTAGTAAACAGGTCAGGGAACATTTTTAGGCATAGCCGGGCCCACACGGGGGTATTTGGGTCACTTGGGCTTGGCCCATTAGGCAAAAAAAGGGATTAAGCCCAGTTACTTAATTATAAGGAAAAGGGTAACGACTGATAATAGTTTAGAAAACACTTAGTGGGAGAGAAAATTTTAAGAGACAGTTAAAGGCCGTTTGAGGGACAAAAGGAAAGAGCCAAAATAGGGAATTTCATCTTCAACCTTGGAATTTACAACTTCAAATTAGACCTTACAAAATCATAAGGCAAGTGGTTAACTTGCTCTGGAAATTAATTTTCATTATGATTCATATGTATGTGATGTGAGAAATCAAAATTCGTTTTGGGATTTAAGGGGTACAAAAATGGGGTTTTTGTAAATCAATCTCCTGATTTCGAACTTCTGTAGAAATTTATGCTAAGATTCATGTATATATATGGTAAGATGTGTAAGCCCAGGCGAGTTATGAACAAATTTGAGATAAAAATTCGATGTGGAGATGGGTTAATGAATAATACGGATTTTTCCCCAATTTAGAAAAATAGTAGAGAACAAAAATTTAACGGGGTTTGGGGACTTAATGGGGGTTCCTTATGAGGTTCTTAGTAGACTATATTGATGATAAGACTTGAGTTAAACTGTAGAAGAAGTTGGGGTTTTGAGTTTTTCGTCCATGGCTGAAACAGAGACTTGGAGAACACGAAGACATGATCGATCGATCGATCGATGGTTGGGGATCGATCGATCGATGGTCAGAAATTTTTGGCAGTTTCGCCAGTTTATATATATAAGGTGAATTTAATTAAAAATTACTTCCCATACCTTATTTAATGAGAAATAAACATAGGACATACAATCTAATTATTTATGAGGGAAAAATAGTTAGGATTGGAGGGTATTTATGTGTGACACAATATGGCTAAACTTGGGGAGTATATTTTGAAATAATTAAATACGGACCTAATGGGCAAGTCCGGGTATATTGGTTGAGCGATACCAAGGCGTTGAATTAATTTAGAGTGAAATCTAAATAATTTGAAGTCGGAGATTTAGACTCGGGTATAGTTTTATTTCGGGCCACGAGAGCGAGTCCGAATATATTGGTTGGAGCGACACCAAAAGTAATTTAATTAATTAATGTGCAAATTAATTAATAATCAGAGTGGGCCATAAACTAATGATAAATTGTATGGTCTTGTGTTACAGACTTAGTACACAGTATATCCGGGGCATTATATATATATATATATATATATATATATATATATATATATATATATATATATACGGTGTGCGATAGTATATATATGGTGTGTACATTTATGTCAGTGGTTAGATATTATTATTATATATACTCTAGTACTATTGGGGGAGGTTACGCGTAGAGGGTGAATCCCCTAGCTTGAGGAGTAGGGCGAGTATATCCCCAGGTCAAAGCGTCCATTAAATGGGTGAGGGGCATCTCACTTTCAGGGAAGGAATATGGCCGCCTCCATTATTTATGTATTAACCAAGTTCGTGAGCAATTCTGAATTGGGGTAACTAGGTTACGTGAGTACACCTAATGGGATAGCACTTTAGAGAATATACATCCGGTGAGTTATTACTCGGGAGGATGTTCATTATTAATTATTATTTCAGCATAATTGTGAATGTTGTAAAATGAATATACGTATATAATTAGGTAAATAATTATATACGGGTTAATTAATACAGGCCGTGAATTGTATTACATGTATAATGGGTGTAGAAGTTATATGAATTTAAAAGGGGAATGATTAATTAAGTTAGTGTTGATAATAACTTTGAAATCATAATTATGGCATAATCGGTTAGAGTAGGGTAGTTGCAAGGGGTTATATCAGTTACCTAGTCATGGGATAAATAACTAGGTAAGTTAACTAAGGCATTAGTAGTGCACATTAGAGGACGTGTGAGGATGTCCTCAATGGAGTGCGGCACTAACTAAAATATGAAGAGCATGGATACATATTTATTACTGCAAGTTAATCTATTGCTAAATTTTTTCCAAATGTTTTGGGTTTAACCCTTGCTATAAAAACTTTTAAAAACCTTTTAGGTGTCCAGGCACAGGGACGCCAGACTTGACTCATTCCATGGATCCGTTGCTGCAGCATATGTGGATGTTGCGAGAGTTTAATAGGTGCTTCGTTCTTTTCATTTCTAGTATAGAAATCTCCTACCATTTACTCGAGCATGTCACTCACTGTTTTATTCAGTACTTATGACGGACTTCTTAAGATTTATTACTTGTCTTTACTTTTGTTGGATTTGAGCTGATGGTTTATTCGGTCAGTTATTTAGATTTTAATGGTGGTTTTTAGTTAATTGTTATTGTTTAAATTATTTGTTTCCGCATGAGTATTCATTAAATTAATGAAAGATAAAACTTGGCACTAGTCTAATTTTCTCACTTAGGTGATTAGTAATTAAAAAGGTAATAGTGATGCTAAGAATGAACCAACTAATAAACCTGTTCTAATTTATTTTAGGACTGATCACTCGGAGTTAATTAGGCAGGGTGTAACAATCCATTCAGTCTCATTCAAGATGAAGAGTTGACTCTGGTCAAACGGAGTCCGAGAGCGCCCGGTGGCCTTCGGATCGATTTTTGAGGGAAAATAGATCGTTCATCCGAACGATTATGCTATTTAATGCACGGTACAGATCGTTGGAAAGGGGTTTTAGTGCCCTTAGATTATTCAAAGAGCTTTATCTCTGAAGGTGAAGTTGATTGGGGTCAATTCGGGACCTGAAAGTTCTCGATGGCCTCTGAATCGATCTTCGGTAGTAAAATGATCTGTTCATTCGAACCGTTATGTTGATTTGAGCACATGGCGCATCATTGGAAAGGGTATTTAGAGCCCTTTAGATATTCAAAGAGGTTTTACTATGACGATAGAGTTGATCGGAGTCAACCGGGTCCTGGGAACGCCTGGTGGCCTTTAGATCGGTACTTGGAATTGGACGTTGGGTTTGTAGTGATATGGGGAGGTGCTAGGGAACCAAGGGGAGATCTAGGGGGTCCTATAATGTGGTGTCTACAGAAATGAGCTAGGCGTCGGCCATCTCTCTTCGGACCAAACTCCTTATGTCATTATCCTCCCGACCACGACTCCTATAACGTCGAGCCATCTGTAGTCATTCTGAACGATTATCATCTGACATGTTCCTCTTGGTCCTCTCTGAGCCACACCTGGATATCCTTCTTCGGTTGTGATACTTTTAAACCTAAGGACTAGGAGTTCGATCGTGGCATCATCTCATATTTTGATGGAGTTCTCTCTCAATTCTTTCTAATCGCCTTTTAAGGCGACCATTTTCATCTTCTTGCCGGCGTGTGGCCTCTTCTTATTCTTAGAGTATGGATTTATAAGCATCAATCAATCTAAAAATTTGTGTGGACCTGGGTGGCCCCTATATTTCCTCATATACCTGCGTCTCTTGGCAGAGTCTCGGGTTTGAATGGAGAATCTCAGACCTTACCCTTAAAGGGATAGGTTGCTGCTGAATGTCACCTGCTTATGGTACATTACTGGTATGATGAGACATTGATGGCTTTTTGTTGATGATTTCCTTCGTAGTAATAATAGTAGCTTCCCACAGATAGAGCAAATTGTGGTGATAAAAACACAACACAAATTATAGAAGACAGCAATCATGAGAAGATTAAGAAAATTATGCAATCATAACACAACAATATACGTGGTTCGGGAAATTACCTATATCCACAGAGAGGTCTACTGATTTTTATAAAGTTTCTCTCAAGAGGATTTCTCTATTACATGTCCCTATTCCCCGGGCCAAGGGTTATAATATATATTAATCACAGAAGGCGGTTGTAATCTCCACGATAAGCCATGAATCCCTTTAATATTTCTACGAGATTCTCGGGGATAAACTTGGTCTTATCTCGGGTTAGTGTCATAATCGTGGATCATAATTTGGACGAACACTTAATTAGCCTTTATGGGCCTGGTCGGCTACTCTTATGGGTTGATCGAAAATAGATACCCACAATGTCCATTGAGTTAGGACATGGATCATGAAAAAGTTAATTATGGAGACTATGTGAGTAAAGTGTCATGACTAAGCGATGTTGATTGTGATGAGAATGTGTTAAGTTCCTAGGTTAGGTACTTTTTGGGTGGTTAATGCCGATGACATGATTGGGTGAACTTGATCCTCGAGGTAGGATCATATCCTAGATAATTGGTGATACGGTAGGCATGAGGAACAATGTTGGTTAACACTTACGGATGTGTACTCGGTTTGAGTTAGTAAGATACTATTGTTGTAAGTAAGTGCCTTGGTGACTGTTGATTGAAAGTTATACCTAGCAAGATAGGATGAGAGTTACAAGCAAATTGTGGTAAGTATGTTAGGTATGTAAAAATTTTGGTTAAAGTGACTCAGGAGTGAACTCTAGATATTCTTCTATGATAGGGTTTAAGAAAATAAGATGCAATTTTGAATAATAGGACTCCTAGTGATGTCGATGATGTAGATCTATAGGCTTATATGTTGTATATAACGTCCTGTATCCTTCCAGAATCCTTAGTAGTGTTATTCCAAGGTTTAATGCATGGTCTATGGCATAAACCATTTAGGAGAAGGTTTCCAGACCATTTTTGGATCTCGAGAATAGATTTGTAGGTTAGACCTTTGATGGTGTTTCAGATAAGGGGAAAATAGTCAACTTATTGTGATGCCTTAAGGTGTTAGGAGGTTAAGGTGCGCCAAGTGTAAAGGCTTGTAGACTAGTTTCTCACAAATTCTTGATGGTCATAACATGGATGTTGAGAAATTTTTGGATCACACCTACGATAAGAAATTCATAGGTGATGAGGCCTTGTTAGGTTCTGATGACTTTTACGTGGGGTATGCTTGGCATCCTTAGGGAATAAATCAAATTTATTATAATAGAATGTTAGTTTTTAAGAATAGTGGTGTTGAAAATCATGTGATGATGTCAGGTTATTGTAGAAATTTTAAAGGAGTTAAATAGTGTATGTGTCGTACATGGTGATTCAAATTGGCACATATAAGTGATGTGACCTTCTAAGAGAAATTGGAAGCTTGTATTCTGATTGGGCAAGGTGCTCGAGTGTCATGGGATGACTAGTGTAGGCAGTGTAATATTTGATTTTGAGGAATACTAGAAAATGCATTCGCGACCTAAATTTATGATGTCATGTTGAAGACTTTAAAATGGCACCCCAAGAGGGATATCAATGCTTGATTAAGATATCGGTATGTGTCGACAACGTAAGTTACAATAACCCTAACAAGGAAAGGACTGGCTCTTACCACTCTTGCTAAACTAGTACGGATTAGGAGATATAGTCTTGTATGGTACTTACTACCCTTAGAATGCTAATGGCGCCAAGGTGGTTGTTACATAAAATTAGTTTGGGTAGAACCTGAAGATAAGCTCAACAACAACCTCATGTAACTAAAGGTTATTATAAGGTGAATGCTTCGCTAAATGGCGTGCTTTCTAAGGAGGAATTTGGGATACAATCATGGTATGATAATTTCTATAATGACCTAGGTGTGTTAGGTTAGTCATGATGTCACTAGAGAGGTAGACAAGATCGACATTGACAAAGGTGTTAGGCATTCACCAACCGGCATGGTTCATATATGTCAAGGACATAAAGGGGAAGCCTTACCCCTAAGGAGGTAAGTCCAGCGTTTAATTTCCTAGAGGATAATAGGTTCGTATGTTACCTTTGTCTTTTGAGGATGAATGGTCTGTGATTTTATTTTTCATGATTGGTGACTCGAGCCAGGGTATGCGGCTAGGTTAGTACCCAGTGATAACGTCTAGGAAGAGTCCTGACTTCAAAGCATGTGTGGTAGGTTTGCTACTCATAAATAATAGTCCATTGTGGGAAAATGGTATTTTTTCAAAATGGTTGTTCATTCTATCTGATTCTTTGTGTTCCTTTCAGTTCCGATAATTAAGGATTGATTTCATGCAGTTTTGGTAGCTCGAACTTGAATCGTGTTATGGTAACGACACTATTTAATCAAGTAGAGTACGGTTGAACTTGGTTTGGTCAATGCATCTCAGTAATTGGGTGCGCCCTTTCCAAAAGTATCCTTGATATTGCATAAAGTTCTGCGCACGAGTAGCTACGCTTTTGGATGCACAGTTTGCTCATTGTATTCATTTTCCTGAAGAATTGGCGACCTTTTGATTGGCCAGCATGGCTGTTAGTGGCTCTAGTTTTAAAGAGATGGATAATGACTTGAGAACATCGTCTAGTGTTAGAACTCGAGGAAGCATATCACTAAGTGTTATTTTCCATGGTTTGTGGATTGGTTTAACTCTTATGCGAGTGTTCCCTAGTAGTACAATTAATGTAACCCTAGGCTTGTATGAGGGTCCTATAGAATGGTATTAATTGGATGCATGATTTGGAACTTTGTTGGTATGACCTAAGAATTTGCGAGTGGCTAGTTTTGTGATGTTAGTATCATGTTTTAGTGAGTTTTCTGGGTTAGGAAGACCTAAGAATTTGAGGAGACGCGAGATATATAACGCTAAGAATCGAAACAAATTATGACAATGAATTTGTTAATTAGTTGCATTTTGTTTTCTTTTGAATGAGTTTCAATAATTAGAGAGTGTCTCCCCGATAGTGGCGCCAGTATGATTTAGGGAGTTAGCAAAGGAGCCTTAGAACTTGACCTAAAATGATCATTGAGTAAGTGGAGACTCGAAGACTATTACAGAAATTTTGATGGTTTGCATGATGGTGAGATTTAAAATATTTTCCATATTGAGTTCTTCGATGACAACCCCTTGTACAAGGGTGTATGATGACTTTGGGTGATTAACGGGCTTCGATGACTTATCCCTAAAAGATTCTTATGACTTAGAGTAAGGATTTATAATCTCGGGAGTCGCGGGATCGATAGATTAACAATTTCGAGGACGAAATTCCCTAAGGAGGGAAGAATGTAACACCTGCTAAAAGACTTTGATTGTACTTGTGTGATTTGGTGATTTAGTATTACCCAATTGAGCCATAGACTTGGTAAGATGGATCTTTGATGAAATTTGGGTAACTTCATGGCCTTCGTGCTCGTCGAACCGGAATTTTTCTAGCCCAAAGTTTGACCCGAAGAAAATAAAACTCATTCGAACAAGGGGTCAATCTCGTTCGAACGGGACATTTCTACGAGACTTCTAACGACTTAGGTTTGATCTATTCCTCACATGTACTTATATCTCACTAGAAAATATCATTGAAAGGGTTATTCCGAAGGGTCATTCGAATGATCGAAGCTGATTTTGAAAATCTTATCATTTTTAATGTGTTGTCATAACGCGGGTCGTCGAATTTGACAATGTTTCGATCTATCTGTGGTTAAGATAAAAACGTGGAATAAAAGAATAGATTTCCCTTGGCTTAAAGGGTTGCGTGTAGGTGAATTTGGGCGATTGAACCACATAAGGGTTTTGGAAGTATTTATATGAGGTTTGTCCCATTTGGGGCGTTCTTCATCATATTTCCCTTTTATCTCTAGTCTTGAGAGCACCATAGCCCTCAACCACCATACACCACCCTAGAACCACCACCCCTCCACCTTGTGCCACCACAATCCCCTCATATTCCTCCATATTTAATCTTTATAAATCCATTTCCACCATTATTGAGCAAAGCTACGAATTTTGGAGTTGTTATTAGGGGTTCTTGGAGAAGAAGAAGAAGAAGAAGAAGAAGAAGAAGGAATGTAGAAGGTTAATGGAGCTACAATGGGGTTTTTCTTAGAGATTCCATGGAGACAACCTTGGTGGAGCTAGGAATCCTCTTTAAGACCACCTTTGGAGTTGGTAGGTTGCCATATTTTTTTACCTTAATCCTACCATTTTTGGAGCTTATTTGAGGTGGGAAACTCTACTCTTTAGTTCAAAAAGTCTATTTTCTAGGATGTTGGTCATGTAGTTAGAGATTGTAAGAGTAGAATGCATACATGATTTAAGAATATTATTTCTTATGGTTTGTGAAAAGGATTTACAAAAGGTTTCAATGGTTTTGAGAAAACTGTTATATTTAAAAAAAAACTTAGTGTTTAAGCATTTTTATGGAATAAAAATGTTGAAGGAATGTTTATCTTGTTAGGGATATTTTATGAACAAATACTTTCAAACTTTCTTGTAAAAATTGGAATTTTTGTACAAATAGACAATTACTCGAGTTTTGAAGAAATATAAATGTCTTTTATCTTGAAAAGCATGTTTATGAAGATTTTATGAAATTTCTGGAATGAATTAACTTGTAGTATTTTGATGATAAGCTTATAAACAAGTTTGATGAAGGTTTTATTGGGTTTGAACAAGAAATAAGAAAAAAATAGAAATTTCAGCCTTTAAACTGTGTTAAAGGGTATAGAAAATAAGATAAACGGATAGATTGAGACTATACATGTGGAAATGAAGGGAAATGTTGTTTTCTTGTAAAGTGGTCTCCAAAATGCCAAATGATGTCTTTGATAAATAAAGTGATAAATTAAAGAGATTTTCAACTTGAGAAATATGTTACTCAACGTTCCAATAAGTGTTAGACATTTAAGAGGTTAGTGTGGATAACTTAATAATGTTTTGGAAAATAACACCTGTGAAAATGGAGGAAAATACAAGTTTGGAAACAAATGGGTAAAATGGTATTTTTACGTAAAGTGGAAAAAATTTATGAAATAAAAATGTTGGAAAGGTGTTATACAAAATGATCCTAAATGACTGTGATTTTTGGGATACAATCAATGCAAGTGTATAAAGGTCAATAAGTGTAACACAAGTTGGGGTGAAATTTTGGGTTTTGGCTTTGGCCAGTAAAAGAAAGTGAAATAGTGTGGACATTTGTAAAATCTTAAAACACATTAATATGGACTCGAATGAAATCGGGAATAATTAAAATGGCCCAAAGCCCTGGGGTTAAAAACACAAAATCACTGGCCAGAGCATGTGGTAGCAAAACCGGCGCTGTTGGGTACGTTAAAGTATGTGGATATGGAAGATTCTGAGAAGAAGATAATGAAAAGGGAAACGTGTTAAGAAATGGGTTGTGTGTGAAAATGAGAAAAGAAAACCTAACTTGAATGAGTTAATAAATGTTCAGAAAAAGGATAACGTGGACAAGTGAATGTGAAAATTGATAATGTCCATAAAGTAAAGGAATAGTAAAGTGAGGTGACTAACTGGGCCATTAAGCAACATAATGAGGTTTAACCCATAATTAATGCAAAAGTGTGTTTATGAAAGGCTTTCAAGGAAAAATAAGTATTTTCTAACACAATGTTCGCTAGTGTTGAAAGATGATTTTCAATTAAAGTATTGAGTTAAATTTGGTACGAGCAAAGAGCTAATTTCAATGATACAAATGTTTTTACTTAAACAAAGGGTATCTATTTAAAGTATTTAACCAAGAGTGTTAAATCAAGAAATAAATTTTAAGCTAACTAAAAAGTGGTTCTTTTATGAGGGTAAAACAGATTAATCGGAGTAAGTAATTTTTTGGAATAAAAATGGGTCCATGCATTATAGTGTATATACATATGTACAAAGATAAATATGTTAGTATCATGTGAATGTAGATATAACTTGTTAGAGTCTCTTTCATGTTGTTCAATTCTATATTGCGTTGTTGTATTATCCACTGGGCATTCGACTCATTTCCCCATCTTTGTTACGATAGGTTTGTTGCGGTTCCGTATTTTGAGAGCATTGTATAGGTAACTACCCCTTTTATTTTACATTAGTAACTCTGTATGCCCGGATTCCGGGGTTGCTTCTCACGGTTCCTTACTAGCTTCATTTAAATTGGAATCACATGCTAAACAAGTGAAACATTAATTAAATAAAACTGGAATAGCAACATTATGTACATTGTTTCATTGTAGTTCACACACTACACCAAAATAGTCAAATTGGCACCCTTCAACCGGTCAGCCTTGTTACGGTCATTGACCGTGACAAAAAAACATGTATTTCTTATCACGGTCATTAACCGTGACAAGAAACGCATGTTTTTTTTATCACGGTCAATGATCGTGACATGTCCGTGACAATGTTCATAGTAAAATAAACCCACCCCTCCTTTTTTCCCAACCTTTTTGGTTTCCCTCCCTCTTTCTCTCTCTAAGCGACTCCTCTCTCTCTTTCTCTCTACGATTTTGGTACGTTTCTCTCTCTATTTCTCTTCCATTTGTATATATGCGTGTGTCACTGTGCACGTGCGTGTGTGTGGTGGGGGGAGGGGTGGGGGTGGGGAGGGGGTGTATATGCGCGCGTGTGTGTGTATGCGTGGGTGTGTATATATGTGTGGGTGTGTGTGTGTGTGGTAGGCAGTGGCAGTGGGGGGGAGGGGCAGGGTTGGGGTGGGGTGGGGCTATGTGTGTGTGTGCGCGTGTGGGAGGTGGGGGGGAGGGGGTGGGGCTTGTTAATTTTTTTTGATTGGTTTATTAGATATTGCCCCTCATATGCAAGTAGTTACCCTTGTAAAGGAATTGATTCATTAACCATTGATTTATTATTAATTTTTTTAGTAAATTAATAATTAGTACCCCTTTCATATGCAAGTAGGATTGCCCCTCATTGTAAATTAGTAAATTATTAATTGTATACTTTAATTGTTAGTTTAATTGATGCAATGAATTAATTGAGTAGATGAATTAAAAGGAGTACGGGATACACATTTGTTGTTGCTATTGTGGTTAGATTATAGTGAATCGATGTTCGGTTGGTTAATTTTAGAAGTGGCATGACCACTGGAATATTGTCCATATAGGGGTGGGATTTTTCAATTTTTTTTTAAATTACTTTGTATCACGAACAATATATATATATATAGTATGATAACTAAATGAAACATACTTGAAATTACATATAGTGCGCATAGATACTAGCCTTCTAGTTCTTATGTGTACGCATTCAATAGCCCTTAGACCCGTTCGAGAGTCATTACTCCTGTAATGAGATCTCTCGAATTGTCCCATTTGCACAGTTTGGGATTGCATAATTTATGTATAATAATATTCTTAGTGACTTAAAGTTGTTACTTTTGGAGGAAGTTTTGCAGTCGTATCCTAATGTTCTCTGGGTACATACTAGATTGACAAGTGTGAGTGTTATTTCAATTGATCAATTGAAATAACACTCACACTTGCCAATCTACGTCGTGTACTTGTAGAACAATAGGGATATGCTGCCAATTTTTTCTCAAATTGTAACAATGTGCATGAGATGTTAAGTATACTACAGAAATATTCGGTCTTGAATGGGATATGATCATTCACCCTTTAGAGGAGATAGAGGAAATAGGAATTTCTATTATAAATTGAATTTGAATTTGAAATTTAAAAATCAAATATAAATAAGACATAATTAAATGAAACATACTATAAATCTAAGTTTTGTTTATACTAATCCAGGAATATACGCTTATTAGCTTTAATAGGTGATTAGTTGTAGTAGCCGTGATGGGATATCCTAAATACAAAGAGTGGATGGGTAAGACAAATAGAATAGGGGGTGTGTTTCGTAGAGGTGCTACTGAATTTCTGAAATACGCAAAGAGATGACATAATGATGAAGAGTTTCCATGTCCGTGTGCTAGGTGTAAGAATGGTAAGGTGTTTGAGTGAAAAACAATTGAAATACATTTGTTAAGATGGGGTATGCAAGATAATTATCGATTTTGGAGTTTTCATAGTGAATTGAAAGTTCCTTTTGTCCCCGAACAACCTTTTACAACAACCTTCAACAAGTAGGATAGATGTAGAAGGGGATGACGTAGATCATAACATGTTAGAGGATTTAGTTGATGATGCGTACGGGGTTTATGAAGTGGAGGAAAATGAGATCACTGATGATGTACAAGGTTCAGGTGCTTGTGAAGATATCATGATAAACCTGGACGATGACTACCAAATTTTAAAAATTTAAGGCGACCCAACCGTTATTCTTTGGTTGTGAGAAAGATCAAACAAAGGTTCAGGTGTACACCTAATGCTCGGGTCGTACCCGATTGACCACGGGTAACCCATAAATTCGGTTCGGGGTGTTATGTACCTTTACAAGTTAAAAAAATTGCATTTTATCACCTCAAACTTTCACATGTTTAAGGACTATATTATTGAACCTAAACTACCTAGGACTCAATACTTACACCAATGTTGTTACACATAGCCCCCTGCTGACTGGTAGGACACCTAACAACCACTTAGGCCTTAAACCATAAGGATCCATGTGGAAGACATCATAACCACAAACTTAAAAAGCCCATCCTTTTAAACTAAAACTCTTACAAACATCTATTGAAGTCCACCTCCATAACAACCAATCAATTACCCATCATCTCCCTTATAAAAATCCCCCATAACCTTTATAAAAATGTACCTGTTTGTTATTCAAAATCAAGCTCAAATTTTTAGACTTTTTAGTATCTTTATATTCTATGAATCAAAGACAATTTTGTTGATTTTATGTTATTTATGCACTACTCTTGGATCAATTTTATCTTTCACGTATAGAAATTTATGTAATTTTTGCACTGAACTAGATCAAAAATTAGAAAATACCATTAAATCTTGAGCGTTAATGGTGGATTTTACATTCCTGAACTTGAACCAGTTTTAAGGTTGGAAAATTTGATCTTTTGTCCAAAGGAACCTAGGTGAAATGATCAACTCGAAAGTAATATAGTTTAGATACTCGAAATTGAAAATCTCCATTTACGGCTTACAAAATTTCAGAATTCAAATTCTCTTCTATATTATGAATTAACACCCCAAATTAAAACCATCATGTTATAAAATTGCCCATAAATAAAGCTATGTTTACATTGTGATTCGAATTTATACAAGGAACTATGAATATCAAACTGAAAATTTGGAAATTTCATGGAAACTGGTGATGAGGCTACAGTCAGTCTCACTCCATAAAAATTATAGTTTTTGATTCCTCGTGAAAAATTATGAAGAATGTCTTTTGAATAAACTGAAATGGTATCCTTTACAGTATTTAATTAGAGGTAAAAGTTTAAGAATCCTAAGTTAAAACTGCGAGAGGTTGAAGATGGGGTGGTTAACAGGCGCACGAGCGATGTCAATAACTGTGCATGAGATGTTTGACTTCGCTCATGAGGGCGTATGCCACTACACCAAAACTGTCGGATTGTCATGGTCATTGATCGTGACAAGTCCAACTTGTCAAGGTCAATGACCGTGACAAGTCTGGGGGTGACAACTTTTATTATCACGAACTTGTCATGGTCGTGTCACGCTCAAAGAAAGTGACAAACCCGTGATAAACTTTAAAAAATTGTCACGATCAATGACCATGACAAATCTGGGCAGAATTTAAAAAAATATGCTGGGCAGTTTGGCCACTGCACTGCCCAACAGTATATTTGTACCTGTTATAGCAAAATTGTACTTGTTAAAACAACATATATCAAAATAAAATAGAAAGAATGCACCAATTCAATGCATATATATATATATATATATATATATATATATATATATATATATATATATATATATATTTCCATATCCAAACAAAATAAAAATACAATCCATATCCAAACCAAAATGTAACAAATAAAAACAATTCAAATATAATCCAAGTGTCCAAATAAAAATAGATACAAATAATGTCACGCCATAGTGTCTGGGGTAGGTTAGATGAGGAAGGAAGGCCACACGATATACGCATTGAGACACCCCTCAATATGCGTCCCGCCGCATTGTTCGCACAACGACAATGCGGAGTTCTCCTTTTTGAGTATCACATGTGTGACGAGCACCTTGGCCTCGATGTTTTGAAGGGTATCTCCATGAACCGTCATACCCGTGATGGTATTGGAGTCCCTCAACCTCCTCGCTATTCGCTAGCCATCATATATGTTGCGTAAAAACACGTTCGACCAACAGATTGTTGACATAGGCCGCTGGACGGGAGCCAAGTAGGGGACTGGATCATCAAGTGGTGAGTCCGTGCATATCGGCGATAAAGAAGCAATGTCCACGTCCTCGTCCTCCTACCCCTCCCCCACCTTCTCCTTCCCCTTGCCCGTTCCACCCAACTGACGCTTCATGAAAGCATACATATCTAGGACCGTCGCCTCCAATCGTGATAGCTTCGCGTCATGCATGTCCACCTGACGAGCCAACCCGGTGTTGTTCGTCTTCATTCCGGTGATCCTAGATTTTCCCACCCGCTAGTTCACCCCCGAGTCCTCCCCTTGAGATCAGTACCAATCATTTGGCTGAGTGCATCCATGGACAAAAATACCTTATCGACATTAGACTGTGACTCATGCACTTCCTTAAACTTTACCTGAAATGACAAAAAACACATGATTATTTAAATAAGTAAATAAAAAAATTATAATGTAATTCACAAAAATTAAACTATCGAATTACTTACACTCGTGGCCGCAACGCTCGAGTACACCTCCTTATCCTTGCCCTTCTTCTTCCAAATTTCCACATAGGCATCGATCCTTTGTGGTAACGCAAAGTAAAATATTGCAGAATAACATATTTCTATAATTATAGAAAAATAAAAGCTTACCATCCTGTGCTCTACCTCGGCGTAAGACGTCCGACCGGAGTAGTGCAAGTCCGTATTTTTTGCCCAGTATTCCCTCCCCGATTGGTAAGATGCCAATTGTCACTCCTCGATCTTATTGTCAATGAACTTTTGCCAATGTGCCAATGCGATCGGCTCCTTCGACGGGACGGACTCATGATTTCTGATAATGGAGTCCCGGGTCTTCCCAAAGTACTGGGTCCGCAAATTCTTCTTCCATGTCTTATGTTGCTCCCTCAACTACTCCAACACAGAATCGCAGAGTTCTGGGGGCAGGGTGAATTGATCTTGCCAAACAAATACAAAACAAAAACAATGTAAGTGTTAGTTGCGAATAAATATAATTATAAATTGAAATTGAAATAGAAATATAAATACATTACCTATAGTGTCACCCAAATAGCTAACTTAAGATCATTTGGCACCTCCCTCCAATTGGGGTACCCCGGGCCGATAATCATCTTCACCAGCTCGAGGGATCTAGTCAATAATCCCGTCTTACTCTCAACGGCCATTCCCACTTTACCCCATTTGGGGAGCCTAGGGGCTGAGGATCCCTCGTCACCTCTACTACCGTCGAGCCCAGAAGAAGACATCATCATTAATATCATCATCATCCTTGCCTTAATCCTAGAAGGAGACATTTTCTGTAAAAATTGTTGTTATTAGTACAAATGCAAATGAATTAGAAGAATACAAGCACATCTACACAGACACACACACACACACATGAAAAAGACATACAAACATTTTATGTGGTCATGCCACTTTCGAATGGGTCGTGACACGAAGTAATTTTAGAAAATAGTTGAAAACTCCCCCCCCCCCCCCCCCCACACACACACCTGCACATACACGAAGTAATTGTTCGGATGGATATATTCGATTTTTAAATTTCAAATTTAAATTCAATTTAAAATATTAATTCCCATTTCCCCCATCTCCTCTAAAGGGTGAGTGGCCATATCCCATTCAAGACAACATATTTTTGTAATATACTTAACAACTCATGCACATTATTACGATTTGAGAAAAATTCGACAATATATCCGTATAGTTCTCCAAGTAGACGACGTAGATTCGTAAGTGTGAGTGTTATTTCAATTTTTTAATTGAAATAACACTCACACTTGCCAATCTATTATGTACCTAGAGAACATTAGGATGTGACTGCATAACTTCCTCCAAAAGTAACAAGTTTAAAACACTAAGAATATTATTATATAAAAATTATGCAGTCCCAAACTATCCAAATCGAGAGATCTCATTACAGGGGTAATGACTCTCGAATGGGTCTAAGGGCTATTAAATACGTACGCATAAGAACTAGAAGTCTAGTGTCTATACGCACTATATGTAATTTCAAGTATGTTTCAGTTAATTATCATAAATGAAACATACTATATATATGAATTAATAATATATTGTTCGTGACACAAATTAATTTTAGAAAAAAGGTTGAAAACTCCTCTCCCTCCCCCCTCATTTGGAGAATAATCCAGTGGTCATGCCACTTCCAAAATTAATCAACCCAACATCATTCTACTATAATCCAACAACAACAGTAACAACAAACCAACAATTGTGTATCCCGTACTCCTTCTAATTCATCTACTCAATTAATTCATTTCATCACGTCTTATAAATATATCATCATTAAAGCTATACAAATAAAGCTATATAATTAAAGTTACAATTAAAGCTATATTTTATTAATCAATTTGTTCGTTTCAACTGTCACAGTGTAATATTAATGTTTAAAAACTTAATTCTGAATTTCAAAACAACAACATCTAATCCATGATATGTACAATTACTAATCATAAACATCAATTCAAACTAACTACTTACTAATTTAAAACCAACAATTAATAAGGAGAATCTAAAGACTCGTAACTCATTTATATCCAATTAAAGTCATAATTAAATTAATAATAATAATTATAAGTCCCAATTCCAATTCCTATTATGACTATTCTATGAGAAAAATCTCAAATTGAACTTTAACCCTCTTAAACATAGGGAGAATCATCATTTACACATTTACGTATGAAACCAACAAAGGGGAGAATCTAAAGGGTTAATTACTTATCATTATGTATTAAACAATAATATTTGGGTATTTATACTTAAGGGTACAACATATATTTGGGTATTTAAACATTTACGTATGAAACCCTAATTGTTCCATTACCCACACACACGCCCCGCCTGCCACCCCTGCCCCTACTGCCCACACATAAGAACACTACACACACACTGCTCCCCCCCCCCCCCCCCCCCACCCCTCACACCCACACACTCACACCCACCTGCACACACCCACCCACACTACCCCGCACCTCCCCCCCCCCCCCCCCCCCCCAACACCCACACACTCACACACCCACACCCACACAGACCTATCACCACACACACACACACACATATATTCACACATACACACAAAGGAGAGAGAGAGAGAGAGAGAGAGAGAGAGAGAGAGGGAAAATGTGGGAAAACAAAACGGTGGGAAAAAAGAGGGAAGGGCTTATTTAGCTATAAAAGTTGTCATGGACCTGTCACGATCTTTGACCGCTTATCACGGACTTGTCACGGTGATTGACCATGATAAAAAACGAGTGTTTTTTTTTAATCATGGTTAATGACCGTGACAAGGGTGGCCGACTGAAGGGTGCCAATTTGGCCTTTTTGGTGTGGTGTCCAAAATCAAAAAATTTTGAATTTTTTTTCAAAATATTTGTTTTAATTTTCTGGTTAAAATGGTATATTACTTCACACTGTTTGTTCAACAAGAAACCAAATTTGAAGAAACCTTAGAAATATGATTTAAGAGCCCCAAATTTCTTTTTTCGCATAAAACCCGTGAAATATGATTTAACCCCATACTTCACATATTGATTTATGATCACATTAAGGACAAAAAGATCTGTTACACACGATGTCAAAAATGTTCTGAAACCTAACTAACTAGTAGAAAAATAAAAAAATATAACCCCAAAAGTTATTTTCAATTTGTGATACAACTTTATCTTATAATATTATTTTCAAAATAAAAGCCTTACTTATTTCTTTTCTAAATTTCAGACATCCCCGGACCCCAACCTTAAGACGACAACTTGAGTTACAAAAAAGCCCATATCCAAGTAGATGATTTGATTTTCATATTATTTCATGTAATTTTGTTGATTATGCCTATCGTTTATATCACTATGTGATAGCACCAAGTATCGTATTCTCATTTATAAAGTTCACAATATGTTAAACTTGATTCAATTTTTAAAACCCTATGTTGATTTTGAACCAATGATTTTAATTTTTTTTAATAGAAGAGGGACAACACCGTGACACATATTATTGATTTTAGGAGAAAAAACCTTTCCTAAATGGAACTTACAAGATCTAAGAAATGAAAATTCAATGAGGATCCAATAACCAAAGAATTTTGACTTAAAATTAAATATGAGACTTTCTCACAGCCCCATTGCAAAATACCTTAAAGGCTATGAATATTTTGCAAAAAATCTGATGTAATGACAACCCATAGCATCCAATTTGCAAGCACCTCTGGCCACACTTTGAATATCCTTAAAAGATTTATAAACTTGATCAGAGGGTAAGCCAATCCCAATAGTAGCAAAGCAATCGAAAACCATGTTTAATTCTTTATAGTAATGCTTTAAAGAATATTGAAGATGGTTAAGCATAGATCTGATTTCAGAAACACACTTCAAAAATTCCAAGGAGGTTTCCAGGAGTTACTAATCACATTCATCACCATTAATGAATAAGTCTCAATTTCAATGAAGTTAATATGATGTTTTAGACACAACTTGAGCCTCATCCTTAATCCTTAAAATTCCACCTCTGAATTAGTAGCATCATTCCCGGGATTTGTAAAAGCAATCACCACCTGGCCTCTGTCATTTCTAACAACACCTCCATAGCCACTAGACCCACAATTCCCTTTAGATGCACTATCTACATTCAACTTGAAATAATTTATTGGAGGAGGATTCCATTTAATACTTGAAGGCGTTTTCTCAATCTTCCAAAATGATAATTTGAAAACCTCCTTGATCCTTTCATCAAATTTTTGACACCTATTTCAAATCTAACACACTTGCATATGTTTGAATTTAATACAGAGAGTTACAAATGATGGTTTTCTGCTTAAATTGAATCCCCTCAAAATCATTATTGTTTATGCCATTCCATACCTCCCAACAAATCACTATAGGGATTGTCTTACAAAGAAATTTGAGGTAATCCTTATTTCTAGCTTTGAACCACCAACATAATATTAAAGTAGATATAATATTTCTGTCAAAATTGATCCCTACGAGAATAGAAATCAAAACCAGCTTCACCTATGGACAATATAAGAACAAGTGTTGATTGGATTCATCACTGTTTAAACATGCCTTGCATGTAGAAATAATAAGGATTCCCAACCTTTGGATTTAATCATCAAAAGGTAGATAATTATTAAGGATTCTCCACATATTGATAGATAATTTTTTAGGAATATTTTGATCCCGCACAACATTAGCCGCAATAGACTTACATTGTTGTTCTCAATTACCTCATACAAAAGACAATTCACCTGTGTTATATGCCACTTGCCTTTAATATGCTCTATGTTACTCAAAGTCAGATATTTAATCTTCATCATGCTTCTCCGTGCTAGAGATACACACTTACCTTGATGATTCCAAGACTTATATTTTTTCATCATATAAGAGGCCCAAAAATATGTTGTGTAGAATCTCCAAATGACTCTCATGCTAAAAGCCTGAGCAATGATGTTGAAATCTCTGAATCCCAAACCACCAGCATATTTAGGCTTACAAAGCTCCTACAAACAAGCCCAATGATGCTTCCACCCATGCTCTTCATTGCCACCAGAGAAAAATCTACTGAATATCTTGTGAATTCTCCTTGTCATTGCTTTTGGAGGATGCAGAGATGCTAAAAAGTATTTTTGGATTGGTGAAAGGACATGATGAATGAGGGTTATCTTAATCTCACTTGAAATAATTTTAGATTTCCAACCTTCAATTCTATGTCTTAAAGACTCAATTAGGATTCCATAATACCTGAGATCTTATTTCTCCCCTTGAACATAAATGATCCCAAGTATTTAATAGGAAAAGTTTTGAAAGGCAGGCCACTACATTCGGCAATATTGTTTCTCCTACTCATAGACAACTTGGGATTTATAGTGACGTCTCTTTACATTACTGATTCTCTGATCAGAAATACTAGAGTATTCTTGAAGGAAGGCCATCAAATTTCTCAAGCTTCTCATTTTCTCCTCTAGAAAAAACTATAATATCATCAACAAAGGATAAGTGAGGGATAAGTGGACAACCACTAGGTAAATAGAAAGGTTTAACCAACCCGATTCTCATTACTTTATCTAATCCTCTACTGAGAACATCTGCTGCCATATTAAAAAGACTAGGGGATAGAGGATCCCCTTGTCTCAATCCTCTAGAGGACTTTAAATACCCCTTTGATTCTCCATTAATGAGATTTGAAAACCAGTTATTAAAAAGGCACCTCCAAATCATGTCAAGCTATCTCTCTTCAAAGACAAAATACATTATCACGTTTATTAAATAAGGCCAGTGAACTCTATCATATTGTTTTTCTATGTCCATGTTGATCATAACATTACCCCCATGAATCTTCCTGCCTAAACTATGAACCATTTCCTAGGCCAAAAGAATATTGTCTTGGATATATCTTCCTTGCACAAAACCATTTTGGTTGGGAGATAAAGTTTGAGGAAGATATTGAGCAAGTATATTAGACATGATCTTAGAAATGATTTTATATGAAAAATTGCACATGCTAATTAGCCTGTAATCTGCACACTTCCTTGGATTTCTGCCCTTAGGAATGAGCAAAATAACAATGCTTTACCAGCTTTGTAGTATATCTTGACCTGCAAAAAAAGCTATTTATTGCACTAAGAAGGTCAGAATTAATAATATTCCAACATGATTTGTAAAAAGTACCACCAAATCCATCTGGACCAGGGGCAGACACTTTAAGCACCTCAGACACTACTTTAAGAACCTCTTCTTCAGTAGCATAATCTTCCAGAATAGCACTAGTCTCTCTAGTAATAATTCTAGGGATACCATCAACAATATTAGCAACCCTCACCTGCTAATCTGCCTGCATCAGATTTTGAAAGTAATATAGAAAAAAATTACTTATTGACTCCTCATCCTCTACCAAGTTGCCATTGGAATCATCCCCATCTTTTTATGCTTAGATTTAACACTAGCTTGAATTTTGAGATTGAATCCCCTAGTTTGACTCATTTGATTGAATATTTTTGTCTCAAAAACATTTTCTCATTCTTTAAGGCCTCTAGGAGTTTAGCTTTGCTAGGTTAAGCACTAATTTATTCTCCCATTTTCTATCCAACTCATAAGATAATTACAGCTGGAGCACCTCATCTTCCGGGTCATTCACATCTTGGAATATATCTTTACAATTATCTTTATTGTAAATTCTCAAAGCCCCTTTCAGTCATTTCAATTTTTGGCCAGGGCCTCTCATCCCTCCATATTGAATAGGCTCATTCCTAAAGCATCTAACTAAGTCTTCCAAATGATTATGTTTATTCCACGTCAATTAGAACTTGAATGGCTTTTGTTTAGACCCCATTAAAGAACATAGGGACAAAACCATATGAGCATGGCCTGAAGAAGTTCTGCTCAGATGTTAAATAGAGGAGTTGGGGAAATTGTCTGTCCATTATTGGTTGTATAAACACCTATCAAGTCTTGCCATAACTAACCCAGATTCATCTCTATTATTACACCAAGTGTATTTTGACCCCTTATATCTCATATCTCTAAGACAATAATCATCCGTGGCTTGTATAAATTCACCCACAATTTGAAAGTCTGTAATATCCCCCTAGCTTCTTTGATTGGCAGACTACCACGTTGAAGTCCCCTATCACTAAGTGAGGCTTGACACCCATTGGAGATATCCACAAATTGATCCCAAAGACCTCTTTTCTCTTCTTTAGTATATTTGGCACAGACCACAGTAAAAAAAATGCATCCAAATTGAAGTCTTGACGAACTACCTTAATACTCAATTATTTTTCGGAGCATGCAACCACATTGACCATCACCTCATACCTCTAAAAAAATCCAAATTTTTCCATTCTCATTACACCAACAAGAATCAAATTTCCATTTTAATTTGTATTTGTTCATTTTTTAAGAATCTGCTTTAGGTTCCAGCAAAGCAAAAATTGGACTTTTATAAATCTTTAACAACTTTTTGAGTCTTCTATTCGAGGACTTTTTAGCAGCTCCTCTAATATTCCACATAATGAGGCACAACATTTGGGAATTGTGGAAGAGAATTATTTGTTACTTTCCTCCTTAAATCTAGTCATTCTTCTAAACAGAGGATCGGTAAAGATGGGATTCTTGCACTGTTCATTCCCACTATTCATGTTTCTAGATTTTGACCCTGTTTTACTTTCATTTGCCTTCTTTTTGTAGACTTGCATCTTATACTCTGAGTTTCTGTTGAATACCATAAGTTCCTCTATTAAAGGCACTTAATGGTTTATCTCCTTTTCCCAATCACTTACATACATGTGGATAGCAACAACATTCTTTTCATAGTCTGGGAGGTTTATGCCTCTAGGGGATAAAGAGCATTGGTCCACTATGATTACTTCTTGGGTAGCTAGACCTTCATTGTGGATTTTTTATATGTGTTCATTTGTTCTTCTATAAATTTTTATCTTGTGTCTTTGGATAATTTTTTATCTATGATCCTTTAGCATATGACTTCTTACTTCTCCTTCTTTATTTTTATTCACATCGCTGTCTATAACGGTGACTTCATTCACTTGGATCTACCTTTGAAAATTTTCTTTTATTATAGATTTTTAAAGGGACTTGTTGATGTTGAATTGTCCTTCAATATGATTCTAATTATCTGGTTGAGACCTAGCCTGCTTCATATTGTATAGGTCTACTTTTTCACCTTGATTGAGGGACTCCGCCTTATTATTTTCCTGTTCTCGAGTGTCTGCAGTGTTCATCTTCTCAGTTCAATTCAAAATGGACTTTAGAATGTATTCATTTTTTAAGCTAATCCCCATTAGTAGGCAATAGGAAAATACAAGATTCTTCATCGTGGCCTTTCTTGAAACAGTTCTTGCAATACTTTGGTTTATCTTCCACCAAAACTTCCTGCCAAACACCTATATCACCACACCCTATCTAGACTCTCTCCACGATGCTCTTTAATAGATCAACTTCAACACACACCCTCAAAATGCTTGGTCTATTATTCTCCACAGTTGAAGCATCAAGATTTAAGGGCTTGCCAATCAACTAAGCTATTGAAAAGGGAAAATTTTGTAAAGAAATGTATGGAAAGTAGAGGAAAAGAAATCCAAAGAGGAGCAAGGCTATTCTCTTTATCTGGTCTAAAATTAGGTGTCCATTTAAAAATCCTCATAGGTAATCTTCCTATATACCAAGTGTCTCTCATCCACATTCTCAAATAATCTTCTTCGGAGTGCAGCCTGATTAATATCTAACTTCCATAGGTGGAATGCCATGGGAGATATTAACTACCAATGAGTGTTTGAAAGGTTTTGAGAGGATCACTATATCTTCGTGGGAAAACATTATTGTTGATTCACCTTTAAAAGTTATTGGGTTCTTGAGACCAAGATCATGGCTGCTTGATGAGGATTCTGCCACTACTGAAGCAAAGGATCGATTCCATGCTTTCTTGATATCTCAAGGCTTAGGGTCAATGTGGGGAAGATGAGTTTGGGTAGCCAAGCAAACCCTAATAGGGTTTACGAAAAGGGAGAGAGAGAGGGGGGGGGGGGGGGGGGGGGGGGGGGGGTAAGGGGAGGAATAATAAACTATTTCTAATGATTTCAATTTAATCTGATTTCATCGAACCCGTTTTACATAGCTTACATTATAACTAGGGAATAAACTACCATTATACCCGCGACATCATTATTTGATCTGTAGGACTCAGGGTATTAAGTGCCTAGTTTTTCTTGCCATACGGATGCCTCTCTTCGGAGTTTGGGCTCACCACTGTTATTTAGCCTCCAAAGGTTTTTGATTGATTATCTCCAAAGATTTTGGATTGATTTGTTATTTTTGTTGCTATTAACCCTCCGCATATTTAACAGATAATTGTGGGTTATCTTATTTTAGAAACCATCTACATCCTTAACCGTTCTAAACTTGATATTTCTTATTGTAGTTATATCATCATACTGCTTGTTATAGAAGTAGAATTATCGACTTGGCAAAACATTTTTCTTGTTCTTTTCACTTCTAGATGGACCACGAGAGTAAGGAAGGCAACATTCCCCTCGACCCCAAGAACTTTTATGCATCATAACATGTGTCCCTATCAATCCCATACATATCGAAAATCATTAGAAAGGCAGGCAAAATCACCATAATAACATATCCCACCACTTATCAGGTTATGTAATACCTAAGTATAATTTCTTTTTTTTTTTGTTAAGTTGTCCGCTACAAAATTATAAATGTAATGAATAAATTTCTTTGTCACTATATTTAAATCTCGTTCAGTTGTAATAAAAAAATTTAATATGTGCGGAAAGGTTGAGATGTGGCAAGTTGGTATCAAAGAGAGCGCCATGTTTATTACTGCTATGTGGAACTTTAGGATATATCATTGTTTTAAATTTATAACTTAATTACAATATTACGTTACTGAAATCTGTCTTGCAGCCATGAATTTCTTTGACAATATCTATCTCAATACTGAAGGCATCAACCAAACGCAGTTTAGCCAGACCATAAGGAACGAGGGTTATACGAAGTTATGTAAAACTATCCATGAGGTAGACAGGGACTGGGAGATGGCAACCCCAGCATAAAGGATAATCTACTTTCGTGTCAAGTGATGGGTGAGGAGCAAACATCCAAACAAGCCCGCAACTTTCCAAAACATTAAGATTTTTGGCAACAACCTATCCACATATCCTGATATTTAGCTCCAACAGAAGAACTATGTAGGACACCTAAATATCCCCTATCGACTATGGATCATAAATATCCTATCTGTGCAGCCCGTGCTTGAGGTTTTACCCCTTTCCCGTGTAATTTGTAATTATGCAGAATCCTTGGGCCTTGGACCTATAATAAAGGGATTTTGTCTATAATTAAATGTTTTTGTGGCCTTTGTCAAATTCAATGGGAATTAAATGACCAAGATTGAAATAGGAAGTTTTTATCACTCTAACTAATTCGAGAGTCATTCAAATGAGATCATCAACTCGTTCGAAGGAAGGAACTCTAGTTTTAACGAGGTTCCTCCTTTATTTGAACGGGCATCTAACGAACTTTTAACGACCCTTCTCTAACTCAAAAGTTAACTTTGTTAGATAGTCGTTCGAATTCGAACTTCATTCTAACGTCCTTCGAATGAGATTTGATTCTCGTTAGAGTGAGAAGTGACCTCATTCAAATGGCTTGTTCAGAAATTTAATACACCGGGCTTTTCTTTATGTGTTGTCAACATATGGGCCATTGGATTGATGAGGTGTCGATTTCTAGTTGAGGTAGGTCCAAAAAAGTGTTTGGCATGGTGGGTTTCCACCCATTTAATGTATCAATATTAATCTCTCTCTCTCTCTCTCGTTTAAAGACCACTCCTTCTCCTTCAAATTATTTCCACTATTGTTACACCTAACCTACAACATGTTGGATATTATGAATGCAAATACAGAAATGGAACTCTTTATATATCTCAAAAATGTCAACTTCAATACAACAATATAACTTCTGAATATTCACTATAAAACTTCAAGGCGTGATGTCACTTTCCTAAATACAGTATTTGCCCCACACGAAGAATTTCGGTATACAAACGGGAATCAGCAAATCCGTACTCAAGATACAATGAAGCAATTGCACTGTCTGCAACTTGTATATTTGAAGACAGCCCTTGGATGTAGCAGCGAAGAACAGTCAATCAAGTTCTTATTCTGTTTATGTGCACAAAACAGAATAAGAGAATTTATATCTCCTGAAAACTGTAAGAGAGTAATAGCAGGATATGGAAATCTGAAACTGGTTTTTGTTATCAATGTAATTCCGTTTTTAGGCAGCCTTTATTTATAGAAAATGAAAGGCTTTGTCTTCAAGAGTCATGACTGTTGAATTAAGTCATTTTCGAACAGGTATGACTGTTAATTACCAACAGTCTTAAGTCCTTTCCGAACAGGTATAATAATACCGAATCGGTTTTGCACGAGTCAACCAAAAAGTGACCGCGCCCGAGCTACCGCGATCCGACCCGGACGAATCCCGGCAACCCGCTACCACTGCGGACACGCGGCGTGCGAAGTGCAAAGTGCGCCACTAGCGCCTCTACAGCCCACTGCCCCGCACCCGCACGCGCGCGCGCGCGCGTGTGCGTGTGCGTGTGCGTACGGTGCTTCGCACCGTATTGAGGTCTCTTGAATAGCCTCTTAAATGCTAGATGAATTAACTCTTCATCTTCCATTTGTACTTATTAAGTGTACAAATTCTTAACATTTTTCCAATGTGGGACTCAAAGGTTGCCCACCCCTTTTATAGCTTAGTGGTGACACTTAGCTTTGTACATTTTCCAATGCGGGACACTATACCCTTTTATATTTGGGTTAGCTTCCCACCTCTTCCTCACACTTCCAATGTGGGACAAGCTCTTAAGGCTTTTACACCCAAAAAACACTTACTCTCTTATTTTAAAAATCTCCAACATTCCTCCACCATTTTCAAAATAAGTTTTGTAAATCTTTGATTGTCTGTAAGACTGTGTATAAGTATTGGTGTCTCACGACTTGAACCAATACCCTGTGAAGGTTCGTCAAGGTTAACCATGAAAGTATAGTAGACTTGTCTTTGAACTATCAATCTATATTGATTATCCGGATTTGTCTTCACACACAAATCTTTTAGTCACTGATTATCCATATAAGCCGACACATGAATTAGGCCTTGTGTCTGTACCTTGATTTCATGAGTGCTTTAGAGTCAAGCCCAATACTCATAGGAAGCGGCACCACTTCCACACTCATATAGGTAGATTATCATAGGTGTCCATGTAACTTAAAACACCATAAATCTATTAAGGTTAAACCCATCCTCTTTCATTATTCATTACATGTTCTAAGCACTTATCCTTGGGATGTTAAATTTCATAGTGCTTACAATCACGTCGTATGATGTACTTTAATCATTGAACTTGAGACTTGAATATATCAAGTTTCAAGTTGAGTTTCCATCAAGAGTGATTATTATTAATGGGCTTTAGTCCCATCCCTATTGATGTCTTAGACACCAGTCCTCTTGCAAGACCTTTTGTAAAAGGATCAGCTAAATTTTGACTTGATTTTACATAATCCACTGTGATTACACTATCTGTAATCATTTGTCTGACATAACTATGTCTCAGGCCAATATGTCTAGACTTTCCATTATACACTTTACTATAAGCTCTGGAAAGTGTAGACTCACTATCACAATGTATAGATATTGGAGGCATTGGTTTTGGCCAAACTGGAATTTCAATTAATGAATTCCTTATCCATTCTGCCTCTTTACTAGTTGCAGCTAATGCTACAAACTCAGCTGCCATAGTAGAGTCAGCTATACAAGTTTGTTTCTTTGATCCCCAAGAAACAGCTCCTCCACCAAGAGTGAAAATCCATCCACTTGTTGAGGAATGATCCTCCCGCTCAGTTATCCAACTGGCATCAGAAAACCCTTCTAATACTGAAGGATATCCACTATAGTATATACCATAGTCCATAGTTCCTTTCAAATATTTTAATATTCTATTGACAGCATGCCAATGCAATAAACTTGGATTACTAGTATATCTACTTAATTTACCAACAGCATAAGCAATATCAGGTCGAGTACATGTCATGGCATACATTAAACTACCAATTACTCGTGCATATTCCAATTGTGAAATAGCTCTACCATTATTAGGGATCATCTTTAGCTGTGGTTCAAAAGGTGTACTAACAGGTGTGCAATCAAACTGATTAAATTTCTTTAAAATTTTCTCAACATAATGAGATTGAGTGAGGATTATATTTTTATCTTTCCTTATTATTCTCATTCCTAATATGACATCAGCTACACCCATATCTTTCATATCAAATTTAGAAGACAAAAAACTCTTAGTATTATTAATGCTTTCTAAATCAGTACCAAGAATTAACATGTCATCTACATATAAACAAATGATCACACCTTTACCATTAGCAAATTTACTATAAACACACTTATCAGATTCATGAATTTTAAAACCATAAGAAATAATGACTTTATCAAATTTTTCATGCCATTGTTTAGGTGCTTGTTTTAGGCCATATAAGGACTTAATAAGTTTACATACTTTGTTTTCTTGTCCAGGCATAACAAACCCTTCAGGTTGTTCCATGTAAATTTCTTCTTCTAAGTCACCATTTAAAAAGGCAGTTTTCACATCCATTTGATGAATCTCAAAATTATATATAGATGCTAATGCAATTAAAATCCTAATAGTGGCGGTTCTAGCAACAGGTGCATAGGTATCAAAATAATCAATTCCTTCTTTTTGTGTAAAACCTTTAGCAACCAATCTAGCATTGAATTTATCAATTGTTCCATCTATTTTCATTTTCTTTTTAAAAATCCATCTACACTTAATGGGTTTAGATCCTGGAGGTAAGTCTACTAATTTCCAAGTTTTATTTCCCAAAATTGAATCCATTTCATCATTTATAGCTTCTTTCCAAAATGCTGAATCTACAGACTTAATTGCCTCACTATAAGTTTGTGGGTCTGTTTCAACGCTAAGAGTCAAAGCATATTGATTACAAGATGTATCTCTAGTTCCTTCAACAAGATAGACTACAAAGTCGGGACCAAAGCTTTTTTCTTTCCTAGGTCTTTTACTTTTTCTAATCTCTTCTTGTTCTGCTAGTGGAGTTTCAGGTAACTGTGAAGGAGTGCTTACTTCTTTTTCATTATTAATCCTAGGAATAGAAGAAAACCTTTGTTCATAAAAAATTGCATCTCTCGATTCAATTATTGTATTTACCTCAACAGAATCATTAGGTTCACTAACCAAAAATCTATAGGCTTTACTATGTAGTGCATAACCTATGAAAATACACTCAACACCTTTGCTTCCTAATTTCTTTCTCTTAGTTTCAGGTAGTCTTACAATAGCTCTACAACCCCAAACTTTAAGATAAGCTAAATTAGGTTTTCTATTCTTCCATAATTCGTAAGGAGTTTTCTTATTATCTTTAACAGGTATTCTATTCAGAATATGACATGCAGTTAAAAGTGCTTCTCCCCAAAAACCTTTACTTAAACCAGAATAAGAAAGCATAGCATTAACCATTTCAGTTAGTGTCCTATTTTTTCTTTCTGCTACTCCATTTTGTTGTGGTGTATAAGGTGCAGTAACTTCATGTATAATTCCCATATCTTCACAAAATTGAGGAAAGTGATATTCACCACCTCTATCAGATCTAAGACATTTTATTTTAGAATCACATTGATTTTCAACTTCATTTTTATATGTCTTAAATCTATTAAGCACATCATCCTTAGAGTTTAAAAGATATACGTAACAATATTTTGAAAAGTCATCAATAAATGTAGCAAAATATTTACTACCACCTCTAGTAGGCGTTCCATGCAAATCACAAACATCACTATGTACTAATTGCAACAAAGATGTAGTTTTTTCTATTTTAGGAAAAGGCAATCTTGTAATTTTAGTTTGCATGCATATTTTACACTTTTCATTCATATCATTCTCATATTTAGGAATTAGATTTAAATTAACCATGAAATGCATTTTCTTTGTATTAACATGTCCTAAACGACTATGCCATAATGAAAGACAATCAACGATATAAGCAGAAGAATCTTTTTCATTGATATTGAGCTTAAACATGCCCTCATACAAATATCCTTTGCCTACAAAGGTACCATTCTTAGTCAGAATAAATTTGTCTGACTCAAATACAAGCTTAAAGCCAAATTTGTTAAGAAGACTTCCAGAAACTAAATTTTTCCTAACATCAGGAACATGAAAAACATTGGTGAGGCTAAGGATTTTTCCGGAAGTGAATTCGAGATCCACTGTCCCTTTGCCTTTAACCGCAGCTGTAGATGAATTTCCCATATAGAGAACATCTCCTTCCACTGTTTCATAGGCAGAGAACAAGTTCTTGTCCTTACAAACATGCCTTGTGGCACCAGAATCAACCCACCAAGAGTTGTCTTCTCCAAGCATATTAGCCTCGGATATCATAGCAGCAAATTTTTGCTTTGTGTCTGATGTCCCTCCTTTTTCCTTTAGTTTCTTGAACTCACGACAATCCTTCTTGAAGTGACCTGGTTTGTTGCAATGAAAACAATTTCCTTTCTTCTTTTTGTTTGCTTTAGAATTATTTGAAAAATTCTTCCGCTTGTTATTTTTTCCATGATTGCCATATTTTTGCTCCTTTCCTTCCTCCACCACATGGACCTTAGAAACAGAATTTTCTTGTTCCTCTTTACCATCTAGAATTCGAGACTCTTGTTCAATTCTTAAATGAGTCTCTAATTCTTCAAGTGAAAGATCCTCCTTTTTGTGTTTGAGTTCTTTCTTATAGTCTTTCCAAGAAGGAGGAAGTTTTTCAATTATGGCAGCAACAATTACATTATCATCCATGTTTAATTTTTTCAGTTTGCAATGATTTATGATGCGTTGGATGTCATGAAATTGTTCTAGCACAGGCCTATTATCATGCATTTTAAAGCTTAGAAACTGACCGATAAGGAACTTCTTACTTGTAGCGTCTTTCGTTAGATATTTGGTCTCCAATGTTTCCCATAAAGTTTTTGCAGTCCCAACATTTTGGTACAAGTCGAACAAATTATCAGCAAGTGCATTGAGAATGTGACCACGACACAAGTAATCATCGGTCTCCCATTTTGTGCGTTGCCTAGTCTGTTCCACGGTTTCATCTTCATCTTCATTTGGTTTCGGTTGTGACAAGACATAGACAATCTTCAATGTTGTTAGAAGAAAGTGAACCTTTTTCTGCCAACGCAGAAAATTACCACCATCAAAACGGTCCAACTTGACAAAGCTTTCTGTTATTTGTCGAAGTGATTTGGAAGAGTCGGCCATTTCCAAAATACTGTATTTAGATTGTTGGATATTATGAATGCAAATACAGAAATGGAACTCTTTATATATCTCAAAAATGTCAACTTCAATACAACAATATAACTTCTGAATATTCACTATAAAACTTCAAGGCGTGATGTCACTTTCCTAAATACAGTATTTGCCCCACATGAAGAATTTCGGTATACAAACGGGAATCAGCAAATCCGTACTCAAGATACAATGAAGCAATTGCACTGTCTGCAACTTGTATATTTGAAGACAGCCCTTGGATGTAGCAGCGAAGAACAGTCAATCAAGTTCTTATTCTGTTTATGTGCACAAAACAGAATAAGAGAATTTATATCTCCTGAAAACTGTAAGAGAGTAATAGCAGGATATGGAAATCTGAAACTGTTTTTTGTTATCAATGTAATTCCGTTTTTAGGCAGCCTTTATTTATAGAAAATGAAAGGCTTTGTCTTCAAGAGTCATGACTGTTGAATTAAGTCATTTCCGAACAGGTATGACTGTTAATTACCAACAGTCTTAAGTCCTTTCCGAACAGGTATAATAATACCGAATCGGTTTTGCACGGGTCAACCAAAAAGTGACCGCGCCCGAGCTACCGCGATCCGACCAGGACGAATCCCGGCAACCCGCTACCACTGCGGACACGCGGCGTGCGAAGTGCAAAGTGCGCCACTAGCGCCTCTACAGCCCACTGCCCCGCACCCGCACGCGCGCGCGCGCGCGCGCGTGTGCGTGTGCGTACGGTGCTTCGCACCGTATTGAGGTCTCTTGAATAGCCTCTTAAATGCTAGATGAATTAACTCTTCATCTTCCATTTGTACTTATTAAGTGTACAAATTCTTAACATTTTTCCAATGTGGGACTCAAAGGTTGCCCACCCCTTTTATAGCTTAGTGGTGACACTTAGCTTTGTACATTTTCCAATGTGGGACACTATACCCTTTTATATTTGGGTTAGCTTCCCACCTCTTCCTCACACTTCCAATGTGGGACAAGCTCTTAAGGCTTTTACACCCAAAAAACTCTTACTCTCTTATTTTAAAAATCTCCAACACAACATATTACACCATTTTTACCCCATTTCCAATCTTTATTCTTCCTTTACAAGTCTTGTTAAGGTAAAAGTTGGGTGGGATGGAGCAAGTAGGAGCATTCAAGAGAACTTTGGAGTGTTTCTAAGAACTTTTGGAGTATTTTGGACTCTAGAGATTCCATCTTCATCTTCCTCTTTGTTCTCCTCTTAAAACCTTAAGGTAAGGTTTTTCCCTCTCTTGGTTTTCAAGGTATCAAATCATGAAAAATATGTAGGATGCATGCTAGATATGATCTAATGTCGAAAATGAAGATATTTTCTAGTATGTTAAAGTCTTGCAAAAATGGAGTTTTAAAGAAGATAATACCGAAATGGATTTTGATGAATAAATGTCATTTTTAACCTTTAAATAGGAAGAGTAAGCACATAAAATGTAAACCCATGTTAATATCTTGTCTAGCTTCATATATGAGGATTTCTAGGCTTAAATTCCTTCCTAATGTGTGTAAACATGTAGTATGTCGGTAGAAGACATCTAGACTAGGTAAATGATTTTTAAAATGGGTTTTATGAGAAAATATTAAAGTGTGGAAAAATAGCCCGAAAATTTGTTATAAATATTATTAAGAATAAATAAAAATAATATTTAAGGTTACATGTGATAATAGGCCAAGGTAGTAAATATTTTGCTAAAATGGTCTTCAAATAAACAAATATATTTTATGTATTGAAATATAAAGTAATGACGCATGTTTTTTTAACATAAAATCATAAATGGATGGTTTTGAATGGAAATGTTCATTTTTAAGGCCAAAATGAATTAAGTATGTGTTTCACAAGGTTATGGCGAATAAAGGATAAAATGGATTTTTTTTTATAAAATTGAGAGTCCTACTGGTTGGACTTCCTCATTAGACCTTATCGGTCATTTTTGTGAAAAACAAATAAAGTAGATAAAATGGGATGTTGACAAAATGAAATGGTGATATGAATCGTATAAAAGATAAAAATTATAAAATGACAGAATAATGCGTACATTAGCAAAAAAATTTAAAAATGCATTAATATGGACTCGGTTGATACCGGGAATAATTATGAAGGACTAGAGCCCTAGGATGAAAGACCCAAAATCATTGGCCAGAGCATATGGTAGCATAGCTGGCAGTGTGGAGCCTGTTAAAATATGCTTATATTGGAAGATTCTGAGAAAATATAATGAAAAAGGAAATGATTATGGTTGTGCCTGAAAATGCAAATAAGAAAACGTAATGAAATGGGATAAAAAGGAGACTAAGGAATAAAATATGGTTCATTAGTATCTAGACCTAGTAAAGGGTAGTACAAAATGGTTAAGTGTGAGTATGAACATATCGCTCAGGTGCATTGCATGGTAGTTGTATTAATACTAGCTAAATTGTTAGATGGTTTTAGAATTGTTAAAATACATGTTATATAAATAGTATTTTTGTAGAAAATGTATAACTTAGTATTACCCACCTTGCCGAGCGTTCTCTCACCCCTGCTTTTAACGTAAAATCCCCCACCCCCATCCTAGGTACAACGAATAGGGACATCGAGAAGGACGGTGGTAAGGCCTTAGAGGGCAGTCAACGTCATTAGTGGCTCTGTAATTTTATTTAAATCGCCTTTTGAAACTTTGGTATTTAGGACATTTAAACATTTATTCGAACTTTGGCCATATGATGTAATAATACGTGGATGACTATGGTTTACTTCTCTTTAAATTAGTGTTGTTGGATTAATCGAATTTTTTTTATAAGTAAACCTTGCAAATTAACTTAATTACTTAAAATGGTCACTTCTTTTCTCAAAATAAAATCGATAATTTAATCTTTAATATATGGTGCAATTAAAAGGTTTTTCTTAAACAATAAAATTAGACTTTCCCCCTCCCCTTTTAACTCCTTGATTCGGTGTGGGTTGACACAACAGTGACCCAAACTAGGGTCGGGGGATTACAATCTAGACAATTTCACGTCTTCATCAGGTTTAAGCAACGGAGGCTCAACGGCAAAAATATAGCATGTGATACACAAGTTAGGTTGCAAATATAAGCAAGAGTAAGATAAACTAGTAGATTGTAGATCGATAGCCCTTTGAAGAAGGTGTATTATCTTTCGTCCAGCATAAGGCGGTAAATAGGACAGAGGGGGTTACGTTACATATAATAGTTGTTAGTACGTGTGACACCCCACTTATTAAAATAAGAGGTGGCTAGCCCACTACTCCAATAAAAACAGGAATCTTAAATGGTCCATTCTTAGAATCACTGTCGCATAATAATAGTACGAGACAACCACCAAATATTTTTGAAAACGGATGTCATATATAAATGTGTAAATTTGATAAAATCAATTTCCATCATCCAGTTTATAACAAAAGGTTGACACATATAAATATATAGCAGTTTATCAACAATTCTAGAAAGCATAACCGAATAAGTTGTCGGTTAACAGACTAATACAAAAGGATTACACCAAGTATAACAGTATGTGCAAATACTAAGCTTGGGAAACACGCTCGAATATACAGACGGATCATAACTAGAGTATCAAAAGAAACTGATGCCTCTACTACAAAAAATCCTACAACATCTGCAAAAATGCCGTAGCTCCTTAACACTGGGAAGGAAAGTCAAAGCAGGCGCCCATGTGGTAGAGCACCTGAACATAAATAAGAACCACACAAGACGAAGAAATATAAATGGTTCAGGTCCCGGTTTGATATGACACACATGTGAATAAAATGCATAGCGGTTATGAATGACAATTTTCATAAACAAGTTAACTTTGCTCTTTATTCAAATTATCGTCCACACCTCTCTTCTAAGTGCACATCCTAACGTGTACAATTCAGGTTAAATTAAACTACCCAATTACTTAATAGGAGCAACCTAAATCTATTTCACATGCCAAGTTTACCAATTTAAAAAATACTCACGAGTCTATAATCATTAGGGACCATATGCAATTAAAGTTAGGTCACAGTTTCTTTAAATCAATTAATCATTCGTGTGAAATCCCATTTTAGTGAGAACGGTTACAATCAAATAATAACGGGTCTAAGACTATCGTTCTGGGAGTCACCCCACAGGATATGCCCCTAAATACTATCATCTCCCAGGGCCTATAACCAAGACCACCTGGGTATCCGAAATCGCAACGCATGGGAAACGACCATATACCTTCGATAGTGAGTCATAACCATACCCGTAATTACCTCACTTTGAACAATACAATCATAAATTGTAACAACCAGTACCATGGCCTGAGGACTATACTTTTTGTGCATGATTAGCAGGGGATTTACCTCTATCGCGTACTTCCCTTATGATAGCATTTAGAGAGGTGTGTGTGAATATGCCAAAGTCACAAATTATTTTAATTTAAATATACGATCCTTATTTCCGAAACCATATGTACATACAAAATTTGGCTACAAGAGATAATTACTCTCTTAGTAGCCCCCGGAGGTCCAGCACAACACTACCTGACTCTATACCAGTCCTACTCTCGTTTACTAGATGAAAAGAGGCATTATACTTCAATTATTAGTCCCCGAAATGATCTCGAACACTCCCTTACTATCTTAGAGTATCACTCTCCATATATGAGGTCATAATACTTCTTAATACATCCTAAGAGAAGGTTCCTAAGCCTTAAACCCAAAGAAAAAGGAGTAAAACCAAGTTGGAAAATTTTCATAAAACAATAAGATTTTCGAATCGATTCGCCTAGGGCCGAATCGATTCGCTACTAAAAGCGAATCAATTCGCACAAAAAGCGAATCGATTCGGCTGAGGAAGCCAACCTTCAATCTAAGCCCAAATCGATTTGTCCTTAACCCGAACCGATTATGTTCCTCAGACTTATAGCCACCATTTTAGCGAATTGATTCGCAAAGGAGGGTGGTCGGGATGCCCAGTTGTGGCTACGGGTTGATGATAACCCTAAATCCCCAAAACCTATTTTTTTCCATCTAACCTAACATCATCCACTCATAACTTCTCTAAATCACTTATTTAAGTCAACCTATGAGGAGAGGCCATTTAAAACAAGTCTAGATCAAATAATTTAGGATTTACCCAATAAAATCATCAAACTCCATTAATGGTTCAAACTCAAGAACACTAACTATAAATGTAAATTATTCACACCCCATCATACATTTATGAAAGTTAGAAACTTGCCTCAAGATTGTAGCTTCGGATTATCTTCTCATTGCAACGATTCCAAGCCCAAATCACCAAACGCTCTATTTTCTCTTCTTTCTCTCAAGCTCTCACTTCTCTCTAACTTTCTACGTTTAGAAATACACAAAAGAGGTATAAATGCTCTTGCAAGAGTTAAATGCCTAAATGCATTAAGTTCAACGTTAAATGATACTACATACTTGACATAACTCGTAACATCATATTTAAGTCATAACTAGTCAAAAGTACCCCCGGAACCCAAAAACACACATGGCACATATTTTGACTATCTCAACCGTTCCCGGACTAATCGTGCCCTTTAAACTAACATCCGGAATATCGTTCATTATTTCTCATTCCAACGTCATATTAACTTTCTAATAATAATCCAATTGGAATATAAACCATAGCCGTCGCTTAAAGCCCAACGACGCAACATAATCATAATATTACACTATTTACATTCGTGTAACGGTAAATATGTAATATTCATAAATATAAATTCTTTAATTACTTAAATTAATATTTAGTTCCATTTCCTTTATTTTATATAACCAACCCACATGGCAATTTAATATAAAAATAATTACTCAAAAGTAAGGGGTATTACAGTACGGTACAATGACGTGGTGTGATATGTTAAAGTTATTAATGTGGCAAGTATATGTGTGTACAGGTCTTAGTTCCTAAATTTCGTATTATAACTTGAATAATCTAACTAGTTTTATTTATGTATAATTTTTATTATTACTTTATTTTTAAGTTGTTTATCATATAAGATAGTGAAACACGAACTTCGAAGGCACGAGAAAGAAGGGCACCACAAGAGGATCATGCTTTACCAACTCCTCCCACAGTTATAGAAAACATAAGACAATGTTTACAACAACTCACAACAATAAAAAAGATGGTGATTGCTTTTACAAATCTAGGAAATCGTGCTACTAATTCAGAGGTGGAATTTCAAGGATTAAGGATGAGGCTCAGGTTGTGTTAAAAACTTAGGGTAGGGTTAGCAATATATCTTTCTAAAGGGTAGGGTTAACAATCACAGCAATAAGGATCTCTTGTAAGTGCCCGAACTTAGGGTAGGGTTAGCAATATATCTTTCTAAAGGGGAAGAGGACCAATAGAGGCAGTCAATCGGATGTACTCAAAATATAAAAGGGATGACTTAGGACAAATTTGAAGAAATATTTCTCAAAAAGTATTTTTGAGAATAAACAAGAGATCAATTGACTATAGAAATTTTGTGGTTATCGCAGCAACAGATGATGATAACGTAGTATGAGCCACATGTTACAGAACTATCTCGATACGCGCAGGAGTACGTAAACAAGAACATCAAGAAATGCAAGTATTTTAAAAGGGGATTTAAAAATAGCATTATGACCTCTCTTATTCCTTAACAAATCCATTTTAAAACAATCATCGAACTATCTCATTGAACGCAACCCAGCATCAGGTAGTAATTTCCTAAGTTCAGAACTAGTTCCCTGGAATAATTTAAATAACTTCCAGGCAAATAATCAAGTCAAGGACCGCCCCTTATTCAAACCTAAAGATGTCCGTATGTATATCCAGATATGCCACAAAATAGTGGAGCCATTATACGTTGTCACAAATGCAACGAACCCAGACAGATTAGGCCCTAATGCCCAATAAGCCCAACCCCAATCCAAACCAGTTATCTTCAGTAAACCTAGGTAGGAATCCTAAATTTCAGAGACCCCAAGGGAGATTCCCAGTTCTAGGAGAAAAGGTTACATATGCTCAATCACCCGGAGTCATGCAACGATGGAAACAAGCACTAGGCAATAAGATGCAGGGTTGAACTTTTGTCATATTAACCAAATCAAATAGTCATTATGTCATTGAAGGTAACATTTCTTTTCAAAATCCTACGGCTTTTGTAATAATTGGCTCAAGATCATCACACTCATTTATTAGTACAACTTCATGGAGTTATTAAAATTAATTCCCTATCGACCAAATTATTCTGTATCTACAGGCATGCCAACCAGTGATATAGTGCTAGCTCGTAATTTTTTTAGTAACTGTAGGGTAGAACTCGGAACATGAGTTATTACCGTTAATTTGGTAGTACTCGATATCAAGGGATTCAATCTTATCATTGGAATGGATGCTCTATCAGCAAATTCCCCTCATATTGATTGTCATACAAGGAAGGATTTTTAGAAATCCTCGAACCAATGTATTCTATTTTCAAGGACAAAAATCTAGAATTATGTGTGATATGTCATCCTACACTCTTTCAATTTTAGATAGATATGAGGATGTTATCCTAGAAGTATTACCTAAAATTCCCCCACCAAGAGAACATAATTCTTAATCAACCTCCAACCAAATACTTTTCCTATCTAAATACCTTCATATAGAATGGCATCGTTATAATCACGGGAGCTAAGACTCCAATTGGACAAATTATTAGCAAAATGAATCACCCTGCTAAGTACATCCCCATGGGGGGAACTAGTATTATTCTTCAGGAAGAAAGATGGAATCCTCTGCTTATGCATTGATTACCGTAAATTGAACCAAGTTACCAAAAAAAAATACCCATTACCTAGAATAGGGGATTTGCTTGACCAGTTGCGAGGTGAAAAAGTATTTTCAAAAATCAATTCGAGGTTTGGATATCATCAATTACGAGTAAGAGAAGAAAATATACCAAAGACTGTATTTAGAACTCGTTACAAACATTTTGAATTATTTGTCATGTCCTTTGGATTAACGCGTTGGCATCTTTTATGGATTTAATGCATCGGGTATTCAAACCATTTTTAGATCAATTTGTGATCATATTTATGAATAATACTTTTTTATATTTGAAAACCAAGAACTATCATAAGCAGCATCTACAAATCGTACGGTAAACTTTACGATATCACCACGTTTATGCAAAGAAAATTAAATGTGACTTTCTAATAAATGAAGTGAAGTTTCTAGGACATGTAATCAACAAATTAGGAATAAGGGTTGTTCCAGCAAAAACTAATTCAGTAGATTAGTGGCCACAATCTGCTACCGTTACAAAAATCCACAGTTTCCTAGGATTAGAGGGTTATTACAGACATTTTTTGGAAGGATTATCAATAATCATGTTACCCTTGATGAAGTTAACTCGTAAAGATATACGAATCGAATGGACTTACAAATGCACATAATTATTTCAGACCTTGAAGAAAAGATGAACTACTAACCCTGTGCTAATATACATTCTAGTGATTTTAAGTATGACGTATATTTGCAAGGATTAGGATGCGTACTCAAGAAACTAAGCAAGGTAATAGAATATGGGTCTCGTCAACTAAAGACTCATTAATGGAACTATCGAGTCCATGATTTAGAACTGGTTGTGACAGTTTGTGCATTAAAAATTTATAAATGTATTTATACGAGGTAGAGTTTCAAATATTTTTAAATCACAAAATTCTTAAATATATATTTACACAAAAATATTTAAATCTTTGGCAACGGTGATTGATCGAATTTTTGGAAGATTACAAATTTTGATTACAATATCACCCCTATAAGGTAAATGTCATAGTAGATGCATTGAGTCGAATAATAAGTCAATGATTATGAGGGATGTTTTCATATGAAGTTATCGCTACCTTGGATGAATATAATTTACAAAGGGAGGACACAAAAATTCCCATTATTCTCCGAAGTATTATAGCATACCCTACTTTTCAGAAGAGAATAATAGAGCAACAATCCAATGCCAATTTCCTTAAAATGGAACAGAAAAACATAAAAAGTGGGAAAGGAAAAGAATATTGGACTTTTAATAAAAAAAACAGGACTACTCTATAAAAATTGGATATGCACACCTTCCATTCCCACGTTAAAAGAAGAAGTGTTATAAGAATAACATCACTATAAGTTCATCACACGTCCATGGAATATAAACTTGTATCATGATCTTAAAAGGAAATATTAGTGGACATGAATGAAGCAAGATATTAAATCATTTGTTGTAAGATGTTTAGCCTGTCAAGAAGTAAAAATTGAACATCCACACCATGAAGGATTTATACAACCTCTCCCCATTCCAACATAGAAATGGGATCATATTACCATGGACTTCGTCAGTTGATTACCGCCGACATCACAAGGCTATAATCAATCTGGTTAATCATAGATCGTTTAACCAAATCAGCACATATTTTCGAGAAATCATCAAACTTCATAGAGCACCCTTATCCATAAATATCTAACCGTGACTCTTGATTTGTGGGAGCACCAAATTACACCTAATCACTTCTTTTCATCCCCAAATGGGTGGGCAATCTGAAAGGTTAATGCAAACACTCGAGGAAATATTACGTTCATGTGCTCTAGATTTGGACATATTCTATAGCGATTACTTAAAATTAATTGAATTCGATTGCAGTAATAATTACCAGCTCAGCATCCAGCCCGCTCCTTACAAATAAATTTATGGAAGACCATGTCGCTTTTCGTTATGTTGAAATGAATTCAGTGAAAACAGTATCTTTGGACTGGAAATAATAGAAGAAACCACTGAAAAGATACATCTCATTAAAGAAAGATTGCAGGAAGCGCAAAATAGACAAAAGAGTTACTCGAATCATTGAAGGAAACCTTTAGAATTTCAAATGAAGGATCAAGTAATTCTAAAACTATCACCAAATTTAGACAAAAAGGGAAAACTATAGCACCACGATATGTGGGACCCTTTGAACTCATAGAACGGATCGGGTCGGTAGCTTGTCATTTAAAATTACCCGCTAAATTATCAAAAATACACGATGTATTTCACATATTCCAATTACAAGAATACATACAAGATCTAAACCATATCTTCACCTCGAATTAACGAAAAACCCTTTAGGATATTAGACTCTCAGGACAAAATCCTTCGCAATAAAACATTATGTTAGTCAAAGTTCTTTGGCAGCTTTATGCAGCCAAAGAGGCAACTTGGGAAACTAAGGACGCGATGAAACAACCTTACTCTGAACTCTTTGAAGGTAATTTCGAGAATGAAACCCTAACATACCTTTTGATCACGATTTCATTAACCTACAAATATACATAGGGTTTCCCACTACTAACCAAGCGGAAATATCCTATACCAATATGCGAATGATTAAAAGTAAACATTTTATAATTACTCAAACATATTACAAAGAAACCAAAAATTACATAGAAGACCATTAAATTATAATAATTTTAAAATTAACCCTAGAACTTTCAAAATCTTGTTTAAACCTATAAACCAACCCCAAGCACCAAATTTATTCATATACATAATCCAATAAATATAAAACATTACTACAAATACCTTGAGGTGCCTTTACAATTTAGAAAAATTTGATTTTAGCACCTTAAACTTTCAAAAATTTATGAAAAGGACAATAGCATTAAACCTAAACTACATAGGACCTAATTCTTAAACCAAAGTTGTTACACATATCCCCTACTAATTGGTAGGACACCTAGGAATCCACCTAGGCCTTAAATAATGAGGATCCATGTAAAAGCACATGGTACCAAATTCACCACAAACTTATAAATCTCTCCTAAAATCCACCTCCATAATAACCAATCAATTACCCATCCTCTCAACTATTAAAAACCCACATAACCTCTACAAAACATACCTATTTGCTATTCAAAATCAAGCTCAAATTTTGAATGTTTTTGGTATCTTTATATTTTATGTATCAAACTTAGTTTTGTTGATTCTATAGTGTTTTTGCACTACTCTAGTATCAATTTTACCTTTTCCATGGAGGAATGTACATAATTTTGGCACTGAATTGGATCAAAAACCAGAAAACACCATTAAATCTTGAGCATCAATGGTAAATTCTCCATTCTTGACCTTAGATCACTTTCAAGGTTGGAAAATTCGACATTTGGTCCCAAAAAATCTAGGTGAAATGATCAATTTGAATGTAATATTATTTAGATACACGAAATTGAATTTTTTTATTTATGACTTACAAATTTTCAAAATTCAAATTCTCTTTCTATATTGTGAATTAACACCATAAATCAAAACCATTTTGTTCTAAATGACCCACAAACAAAACTATGTATATGTCAAGATTGAAATTTACCCAAGGAACTACAAATATCAAATTAAAAATTTGGAAATTTTACAAAAACTAGAGAGGAGGCTACCGTCAACCTGAATCCATAAAGTTATATTTTTTGATTCCTCGTGAAAAATTATGAAGGATGGCTTTTGAATAAACTGAAATTATATCTTGTACAGATTTAACTAGAGGTAAAAGTTTAAGAACCCTAATTTAAAATTTCGAGAGGTTTGAAGATGGAGTGGTCAATAATCGCGTGAGTGAGGTCAACAACAACACATGAGACATATGACTTCGCGCGTGACGGCGCATGCCAAATAAAAAAATTGAAAAAAATTATTTTAATTTTGGGTCAAAATGGTATATTACATCACACTGTTTGGTTAACCAAAAACCAAATTCGAAGAAAACTTAGCAATATGATTTAAAAGTCCTAAATCTCTTTTGCACATAAACCCCTGAACTTTTTCAACTTATGAATTTTAACCCCAAACTTCACATATAGATTTCCAATAACATTATGAATAAAAAATTTATTACACATAATTTCAAATATGTTTAGAAACCTAACTAATTAAAAGAAAAGGAAAATTAGAAATTAAACCCTAAAATTTATTTTTAATATGCGATAAACCTTTATCTTACAATAGTATTTTCAAAATAAAAAGCCTTACTTATTTCTTCTCTAAATTTCACAGATTATTGGACCACAGCCATAACACAGCTAATTGAAATAAAACCCCAAATCCCATATCCAATTAGGTGATTATATTTTATTATTATTTCACGCAATTCTCTTGACTACACCAATTGTTCATATCACTATGTGATAGCCCGAGTTATCTTATTCTCATTTCTGAATTTATTTGTGTATCTCACAATACGTTAAACTACATTCGATTTTTAAAACCCTACACTGATTTTGAACCCATGATTTTAATTTAATCTGATTTCATTTTACCAATTTTATATAGCATACATTCTAACCATGGAATAAACTACCATTATACCCGCGATAGTATTATTTGGCTTGTAGGACTCACGGTATTGAGTGCCTAGTTTTGCTTACCATATGGATGCCGCTCTTCGGAGTTTGGGCTCAGCATTGTTTCTTTACCTGCAAAGGCCTTGGATTGATTTGTTATTTTTATTGCTATTAACCCTAAGCCTCTTTAATAGATAATTATGGGTTATCTTGTTTTGGAAACCAGCTACAACCTTAATCGTTCTAAACTTCATATTTCTAATTATAGTTATATCATCATACTACTTGTTTACACTACTTTATATGGATTGTTATTACTTCTTATCTCAATATTTTCACTATCATTTACCCATTTGATTATGAAAATACTCTAAAATTATTTTTATCAATTGTTATAGAAGTAGAATTATCTACTTGGCAAAACTTTTTACTTATTTTTTTCACTTCCAGATGGACCCCCGAGTGTAAGGAAGGCAATATTTCCTCCGATCCCAAGAACTTTTGCGCATCAACACATATGTCCTTATCAGTTACATTTCTATGGAAAATCATTAGCAAGGCAGGAAAAATCACCATAATAATATACACCACCACTTATCAGCTGATGTAATACCTATGTGTAATTTCTTTTTTGCTCGTTAAGTTGTTTGTGGCATACTTATAAATGTAATGAATAAAGTATTTAATCACCATATTTAAATTGCGTTTAGTTGTAAAAAAACATTTATTATATGTGATTTACTATTATCGTATTACTGAAATTATAATTGATATGTGCAAAAAGGTTGGGATGTCACATAATCATTCAAGAGCGTGCTCTTGATATTAAAAAAATCCTAATCACAGATACTAGAGATCAGGTTTTCTTATTATCAATCGCTTTATTTATGAGTAAACTAATTTTCAAAAAGCCTAGCCTTGAAGGTTTCCAACTTTCCATCCATTTATCTTTAAACTTTTTGTAGGTCCGCTTGAACCTAATGGGTTTTCTCCCATCAATAAGTTTACAAGATCCCAAACCCTTATTCGAATGCATCGAATCCATTTTATTATTCATAGTTATTAAGCTAAAGCTGAAAATAAATTGTCTTGGAATGCCTCATTGTAGTTCCTAGGAATTGGTTAGTGATCTCCTGGGATATTATTGAAATGTTTACTTAAATACACTAATATGTCATGACGTCTCGTGATGCTCCCATTATGATGAGACACTAGTTGTGATCCAGTTTAAGTAACACATGTTACCTAATCAAAGGTAATGCTTCCACTACTACTCGGTAATGCATTATTGATAATAGATTATATTTTTACCTATACGAATGGTCTAGAACTATGGAAATATGATTTTTTTAAAATATGTTGTAAGTCTGGCTTACTCCTTGGCCTCTGTTTTATTACATAATCCTCTTACAAGAATTGGACAGTAATACCACCAATTATGTTCTTGTTATTAGGAATATGATATTAGTTACCTTTAGGACCTTTGGGATATTCAATAAAGAGACATACTTTTATCTTCGGTTCTAACTTTTTTGGCTCCTTCTTTAACACAAGTGTCGGGCACCCCCAGATCTGAACAAATCCTAGAAGGTTATTCCTACTTCATAATTCTAGGAGTTGAGCGATTGATTTAGATGGAACTTAATTTAAAATGCATATGTATGCCTCTTAATAAAAAAATCCATGATAACTAACCATGGACCTTATCATGTATAAAAGAGTCTTATTCATTATTTCCTTTGTACCATTCTGTAGTGGAATACCCATGGTAGGCGACTAGGATATTATCCCACCCTACGATAAATGTTTCCTAAACTTCCCTACGAGTTATACAGGTCCACGATCAAAATCATAAGGCTTGGATTAGTTTACCTTACCTACGCACTACTTTGCCTTCTACACCTTGAATTAATCAAAGGCTTCAGACTTATGGTTCATAAGGTAAACACATCAATACCTTGAGTAATCATCAATATAATCTATTAAGTTATCAAAACCATCTCTTATTCGAATAGATATAGGACTACACAAATCAAAATGAACAATTTCCAATACATCTTTAAAATTTTAGTTTTCGTGGAGGGACCCTTAGTATTTTTACCTTCTAAACAATATTCATAGATTGGAAGTTCCTTAATTTCATATTAACTCAGCTGCCTATTTCCTATTAGTCTTTGAATTCCTTTTAGAATAAAATAACCTCAGCGTAAGTGCTAAAATAATGTTTGGTTCAACTAAGAACGAAATTTTATCTTTAAAGACTTTTCCATTAATATTATTCATTTCAATTTTTTAGCAGTATTGGTGAGAGAGTCCTTATATGTATAAATTATTTTCCAATGTACATGAACAAATAAATGGTTTTCCAATTTTGATAAAAATAACTTTATTGAAATAATCAAATATTTGTTTAAAAACAATTTAGAAACTGAAGTCAACTTTTCTTTTAAAACTATGTACGTAAAATAATTTACCAACATTATCTTTTTATTTCAACCAAAATCTAAAATAGATATGATGTTGCTAATACTGCTCCTTTATTCTTATTGCCCATTTTAGGAATATCTCTCCTTTAAGTAGTTGCCCAGTTACCTAGAACCTATGCAACAAGTTGCATTCTTGATATGTTGTTCCTAAGTCTACCCATCAGGAAAATGTAAACCAGAGCACAAAGAACACATTTACTTTTAAAGATAAAACCATTACCTTATCATTTTCCTTATAATGCTAGAAAAACTGGACACGTTGTTATTAATGTTTAAACTACTTGTAGTGGAAATACTCACTTTTAGTCTTTTTCACTAGTCCTCGAGGAATATGAATATTCTTAACCCCATATTGTTGTACCTAAGACTTAGATTTCTACATACACCTCCTTTTTGGAAAAGAAAAGCAAGCTCCTCTCAACAACTAACAGCATAACTTGGCTTCCAATGATGGTCACTACTAGATTACGAAATGGATGAGAGTCCCCCCAACTATTTGTAATCCAAAAACTCCTTTGTTCAACCAATGATGAAAATAAATTTAAGAATATAATTCTTACTTAAGAATCACCCCCCAATATCAGTGTTTATAAATTCATATCGATCAATATTTTTAAAAATTAAAATGTTCATATAGAACTTCCCCAATGGGGGGGACCGAACTTATTTGCTCTTATCTTTAAAAAAATACCATAAATTTAAAAATACCAAGATTCCATGATTAATTTCCTTCGATGGGGAGGAAAGACAACTATTACTAAAAGGAACTAATACCATCACAAATTTAAAATATTCACGTGAATCGTGGGTTAAATAAGTATTATTACTACACCAAATCCTGCGAATGGTCACGCCAAGTGGGTCACGGCCCAAGTCCGCGACCAGCTGATCGCAGACTTGGGTCGTGACCCAATCAATATTTGGCGTGACAATATTTATTACCACACTAAATTATTGATGCTCGAAAAGTGGTCACGGACTTGGTCCGTGACCACAGTGGTCGCGAACTTAGGTCGTGACCATCTTGGCGCCAAACACGCGCCAAAATTCCCTCCAAGCTTGGCCACGGCTGGGTCACGGCCCAAGTCCGTGACCCATGGCATGACGAAGAAGAGAGTACACATATTGGGGGTCACGGACCTAAGCCGTGACCATTTTTTGGTGTGGGTCACGGCTAAGGGTCGTGAACATACCCCATTCAAGTAATATGGTCGATGAAAAGGGTCGCGCATCACTGATCTAGGGTCACGGCTACGTGCCGTGACCATTTCTTGGTATGGGTCGCGGCTATGGGCCGTGACCATTCCTCATTCAAGCAGTAAGTGTGGATGGAAAAGTCTCCATCATGGTGGGTCACGGCTCTAGGCCGTGACCAGTTAGAACAAGCCGGAATAACTCATCTACAATTTGTTGGTCGCGCACATGGTGGGTCACGGCTTTAGGTCGTGACCAGGTCGAAGAAGCCAGCCCTACTTTTTCTGCATTTTATTGGTCGCGTGCATAGGGTCACGGCTCTTGGCCGTGATGAGGTTCAGGAGTTAAAAATGAAAATTACCCGCTGCTTCTAATTTCTTATTAAAAACGGAAATACATACCAGTGTAAGGTTTTTAGGGCTAAGCGATTCACATGCGATTTCATTTGGATTTCAGTTGGATTTGCAAACATAAATCTACCCTGGTATGTATTGATTCATTTGGATTTCGTTATTTCTGTCTAAAGCCCTAATTTCTGTGTATGTATATGTAGATTTATGTTTGTATGTGTGTGTATGTATAGATTTATGTTTATATCTATGTGTATGTATAGATTTATGTGTATATATATGTTTTTGGGTGTAACTATGAACAAATAAATTGTTTTTTTTTATCAATAAACCGTATATTGTATGTGTGTGTATGTATAGATTGTATGTGTGTGTATGTATAGATTTATGTCAAAAAAAATATTAGGGTTTAGTAAACACTAAATAGTATGTGTGTGTATGTATATATTATGTCAATAAACCGTAGATTGTATGTGTGTGTTTGTATAGATTATGCCAATAAACCTAGATTGTATGTGTGTGTTTGTATAGATTATGCCAATAAACCTAGATTGTATGTGTGTGTATTTTTTTTACAAAATATAATTAAATGGATTTTTAATGAGTAAAAAAATTTACATCCACCTTGTCGTGATTTTATTGGGGGTTATATGCGTGCCAACCTAAATAGTATGCGGTGGAGACAGGTGGAGACCGGGTTGGGGGTTAGAAGCAGCAAATAGACCCTTAAGAATTCTTTAAGTGTTAATTTTGTTCTGTAAGTATTGGATTTTGAAATGTAATCAAAATCAATTGTAATCTTATCCATATGTGTGAATCTAATTTTTTTCTCAGTAGTAATCCTTATATACGTGAAAGAAAATATCAATGAGGATTAACGAATTTCAGTTCAAACAAGTTTACCACGAGTCAAGTTGGGACAGTGAGTGAAGAAAGAACTAGCCCTGGTTTTCTTCCTTTGGTTTTGAATTTGTTTTTTGGTTCTACCATTTTTTTAATTTAATATAACTGTTTGCAAAAAATTCATTATTTTTTCACTGTCATAGGATATATTGATGTTGGGGTCGAACTACTATCAAACATAATCTGAAATTAAATCGCTGCTGGCATAGAGAAGGTTCTGATTGGCGTTGGGTGTAACAAAATATCCAGGTAATGGATAGACCTGTGATGAACTTTATTTTAAGGTTAAATATGCATTGATTCAATTTTTTTAATTATTTTGGGTTCCGATCCTATTTATGTCTAAACCCCATAATTTTAATTCTGTTGTGTTCCCTATAGCTTGGGTATTGTTGGCGCATTTGTTTCTTGTCACTTCCAGTGGGTGGGGGGGGGGAGAACATAACTTAAGCATAAAAACATGACATCGAAGGATGAAAATGTAAAACAGCCTTAAAACGGTCCCATAAGAGTCACGAACCCCTTGCACGGGACTAATGTGGCTCGTAGGAACCGACCGCGTAGTCACGGGGCTCCCGATTTGAGTGTATGACGTAAATTTGCAAAAAGTTAGACTTAAGCATAAAAACATGCCATCGAAGGGTGAAAACGTAAAATAGGCATAAAACGGTCTGGTAAGAGTCACAAACACCTCGCACGGGATTAATGTAACTCATAGAAATCGATCGCGTAGTCACGGGGCTCCCGGTTAAAGTGTACAACGTAAATTTGCAAAAAAAATAAACTTGAGCATAAAAACATGTCATCGAAGGGTGAAAACGTACAACAAGCACAAAACGGTCTCGTAAGAGTCACGAACATCTCGCACGGGACCAATGTGACTAGTAGAAACCGACCGCGTAGTAACGGAGATTCCGGGTTGAGTGTACGACGCAAATTTGCAAAAAATTAGACTTGAGCATAAAAACATGCCATCGAAGGGTGAAAACCTAAAATAGCCACTAAACGGTCCGGTAAGAATCACGAACACCTCGCATGGGACCAATGTGACTTGAAGGAACCGACGACATAGTCACGGGGCTCTCGATTTGAGTGTACAACGTAAATTTACAAACAGTTAGACTTGCATGCCATCGAAGGGTGAAAACGTAAAACAACCTTAAAACGGTCCCGTAAGAGTCACGAACACCTCGCACGAGACCAATGTAACTATTAGGAACCGACTCCATAGTCACGGCGCTCCCAGTTGGAGTGTACGACCTAAATTTGCAAAAAATTAGACTTAAGCATAAAAGTATGCCAGCGAAGGGTGAAAACATAAAAAAGCCACAAAACGGTCCCATAAGAGTCACGAACACCGCGCACGGGACCAATGTTAATAGTAGGAACCGAACGGGTAGTCACAGGAATCCCGGTTTGAGTGTACGACGTAAATTTGCAAAAAGTTAGACTTGAGAATAAAAAAGATGCCATAGAAGGGTGAAAACGTAAAACACCCACAAAACGGTCTGGTAAGAGTCACAAACACCTTGCACGGGACCAATCTGACTCGTAGGAACCGATCGTGTATTCATGGGGCTCCCAGTTAGAGTGTACGACGTAAATTTACAAAAAATTTAGACTTGAGCATAAAAACTTGCAATCGAATGGTGAAAATGTAAAACAGCCACAAAAAGGTCCTGTAAGACTCATAAAACCTCGCACGGGACCAATGCGACTCATAGGAACCGACCGCGTAGTCACGGGGCTCCCGATTTGAGAATACTTTCTAAATTTGCACAAAGTTCGACCTGAGCATAAAAAGATGCCATCGAAGGTTGAAAACATAAAACAAGCACAAAACGGTCCTGTAAGAGTCACGAACACCTCACACGGGACCCATGTGACTCGTAGGAACCGACCACGTAGTCACGGGGCTCCCGGTTTGAGTGTACGACGTAAATTTGCAAAAAAATAAACTTAAGCATAAAACATGCCATCGAAGGGTGAAAACGTAAAACAGCCTTAAAACGGTCTCGTAAGAGTCACGAACCCCTCGCACGGGACTAATGTGACTCGTAGGAATCGATCGCGTAGTCACGGGGCTCCCGGTTTGAGTGTACGATGTAAATTTGCAAAAAAATAAACTTAAGCATAAAAACATGCCATCGAAGGGTAAAAATGTAAAATAGCCTTAAAACGGTCCCGTAAGAGTCACGAACCCCTCGCATGGGACTAATGTGACTTGTAGTAACCGACCGCGTAGTCACGGGGCTCCTGGTTTGAGTGTACGACGTAAATTTGCAAAAAGTTAAACTTAAGTATAAAAACATGCCAACGAAGGGTGAAAACATAAAATAGCCATAAAATGGTCTGGTAAGAGTCACGAACACCTCACACGGGATTAATGTAACTCATAGAAACCGACCGCATAGTCACGGGGATCCCGGTTAGAGTGTACGACGTAAATTTGCAAAAAAAATATACTTGAGCATAAAAACATGCCATCGAAGGGTGAAAACGTACAACAAGCACAAAACAGTCCCGTAAGAGTCACGAACACCTCGCACGGGACCAATGTGACTCGTAGGAACCGACCGCGTAGTAACGGGGATTCCGAGTTGAGTGTACGACGCAAATTTGCAAAAAATTAGACTTGAGCATAAAAATATGCCATCGAAGGGTGAAAACCTAAAATAGCCACTAAATCATCCGGTAAGAGTCACGAACACCTCGCACGGGACCAATGTGACTTGTAGGAACCGATGACAAAGTCACGGGGCTCCCGGTTTGAGTGTACGACGTAAATTTGCAAAAAGTTAGACTTGCATGCCATCGAAGGGTGAAAACGTAAAACAACCTTAAAACGGTCCCGTAAGAGTCACGAACACCTCGCACGGGACCAATGTAACTCGTAGAAACCGATCGCGTAGTCACGGCGCTCCCGGTTGGAGAGTACGACATAAATTTTCAAAAAATTAGACTTAAGCATAAAAGCATGCCATCGAAAGGTGAAAACATAAAAAAGCCACAAAATGGTCCCGTAAGAGTCACGAACACCTCGCACGGGACCAATGTTAATAGTAGGAACCGAACAGGTAGTCACAGGGATCCCGATTTGAGTGTACGACGTAAATTTGCAAAAAGTTAGACTTGAGAGTAAAAAAGATGCCATCGAAGGGTGAAAACATAAAACAACCACAAAACGGTCTGGTAAGAGTCACGAACACCTTGCACGGGACCAATATGACTCGTAAGAATCGACCGTGTAGTCACGGGGCTCCCGGTTAGAGTGTACGACGTAAATTTGCAAAAAATTTAGACTTGATCATAAAAAGTTGCAATCGAAGGGTGAAAACTTAAAACAGCCAGAAAAAAGGTCCCATAAGAGTCACGAAACCTCGCACGGGACCAATGCGACTCATAGAAATCGACCGCGTAGTCACGGGGCTCTCGGTTTGAGAATACTTTCTAAATTTGCACAAAGTTCGACCTGAGCATAAAAAGATGCCATCGAAGGTTGAAAGCATAAAACAAGCACAAAACGGTCCCGTAAGAGTCACGAATACCTCACACAGGACCCATGTGACTCGTAGGAACCGACCACGTAGTCACGGGGCTCTCGGTTTGAGAGTACGACGTAAATTTGCAAAAAAATAAACTTAAGCATAAAAACATGCAATCGAAGGGTGAAAACGTAAAACAGTCTTAAAACGATCCCGTAAGAGTCACGAACCCCTCGCACGGGACTAATGTGACTCATAAGAACCGACCGCGTAGTCACGGGGCTCCCGGTTTGAGTGTACGACGTAAATTTGTAAAAAAATAAACTTAAGCATAAAAACAGGCCATCGAAGGGTGAAAATATAAAACAGCTTTAAAACGGTCCCATAAGAGTCACGAACCCCTCGTACGGGACTAATGTGACTCGTAGGAACCGACCACGTAGTCACGGGGCTCCCGGTTTGAGTGTATGACGTAAATTTATAAAAAGTTAGACTTAAGCATAAAAGCATGCCATCGAAGGGTGAAAACATAAAATAGCCATAAAACGGTCCGATAAGAGTCACGAACACCTCGCACGGGATTAATATAACTCATAGAAACCGATCGCGTAGTCACGGGGCTCCCGGTTAGAGTGTACGACCTAAATTTACAAAAAAAATAGACTTGAGCATAAAAACATGCCATCGAAGGGTGAAAACGTACAATAAGCACAAAACGGTCCCATAAGAGTCACGAACACCTCGCACGTGATCAATGTGACTCGTAGGAACCGACCGCGTAGTAACGGGGCTTCCGGGTTGAGTGTACGACGCAAATTTACAAAAAATTAGACTTGAGCATAAAAACATGCCATCGAAGGGTGAAAACCTAAAATAGCCACTAAACGGTCCGATAAGAGTCACGAACACCTCGCACGGGACCAATGTGACTTGTAGGAACCGATGACATAGTCACGGGGCTCCCGGTTTGAGTATACGACGTAAATTTGCAAATAGTTAGACTTGCATGCCATCGAAGGGTGAAAACATAAAACAACCTTAAAACGGTCCCGTAAGAGTCACGAACACCTCGCACGGGACCAATGTAACTCGTAGGAACCGACCGCGTAGTCACGGCGCTCCCGGTTGGAGTGTACGACCTAAATTTGCAAAAAAATTGACTTAAGCATAAAAGCATGCCATTGAAGGGTAAAAACGTAAAAACACCACAAAACGGTCCCGTAAGAGTCACGAACACCGCGTACGGGACCAATGTTAATAGTAGGAACCGAATGGGTAGTCACAGGGATCCCGGTTTGAGTGTACGACGTAAATTTGCAAAAAGTTAGACTTGAGAATAAAAAAGATGCCATCGAAGGGTGAAAACGTAAAACACCCACAAACGGTCCCGTAAGAGTCACGAACATCTCGCACGGGACCAATGTAAGTCGTAGGAACCAACCGTGTAGTCACGGGGCTCCCGGTTAGAGTGTACGACATAAATTTACAAAAAGTTAGAATTAAGCATAAAAACATGCCATCGAAGGGTGAAAACGTAAAACAAACACAAAATGGTCCCGTAAGAGTCACGAACACCTCGCACGGGACCAATGCAACTCGTAGGAACCGATCGCGTAGTCACAGGGCTCCCGGTTTGAGTGTACGACATAAATTTGTAAAAGTTTGACTGAAGCATTAAAACATGCCATCGAATGGTGAAAACGCAAAACGAACACAAAACGGTCCCGTAAGAGTCACGAACATCTCGCACGGGACCAATGTGAGATGTAGGAACCGACCGTGTATATATATATATATATTGTTATATATGTATATATATAGATCATATATAGATATAGATATATATACAGTATATATATATACCACTGTAGTGTACAGTGTATATATATATATAGATATAGATATATATATAGTATATATATACTACTGTAGTGTACAGTGTATGTATATGCAGTATATATATATATATATATATATATATATATATATATATATATATATATATATATATATATATATATATGCAGTTGCAGTATATATATATACTAGTATATGCCCGTGCCTGAAGGCACTGCGAAAAAACCAAAATACGTAATCGCAAAACCATAAATTTTAAAGTATGTAATCACAGCGGGAAAAAAGTCATTCCCCAATAATACTAATCGTACTGGTTGAACCTCGCATAAACATCATATCCATAAAAAACTAATTTAAGTCCTCAAGTTATTCTACAACATCATGTAAATATTTTAAAAATTTTGAACATAACCTCCTCTATATGTAGGAATATCCCCTATTTAAAAAATAAAAAATACTCTTAACAACAATAATATTAATAGTCAAACTTGCACATCGTATAAACAACCTCTTAATTTAAGTTACAAATTACTAACACAACTAAGAGTTGGTAATTTACAAAATTTGGGGAAAATTCACTTTGTTTAGTCCATTCCGAAACTCCTATAAACAACATAATCAATTCCATAGAATCTAATTCATCGGCGGCAGTAGCAGCCAGAAGGGAAGGGGGAAGCTTTGGTAGGGTAGCAGCAGGCGTCTGCCGGTAGCAGGGCTGTATCTGTAGGGCGTGTCCATGTGGAGTCCGGGATCGGGAAAGAGAGAAGTGTGACAGGCCTTCAATGGTGTTATTCGTCAATTATGTACGAAAGAGGTGGGCTACCAACGGTACCACAACATTTGCAGGTCCAACAACTGATTTCATTAAGAAATCAAACATAGAGGAACTCAGTTAATATGATTATAATGGGATAAAGACAATGGAAGGCTGTAGAAATTTACAGTTGGTAGTGGATAGCACATTAAAGACTTTCATGGCTCGGTAATCACGCAGCCATGATGGCAATCCTTAAGGATTTCTACAACCTGGAACGAAATAGACAATCAATCCATATAATAGTCTTAAGGTGCGGTACTAAAAATCAAGTAATAATATGAAACCAAATAAACTTACCCTAGTAGGCTTTAGACCAATCAATCCACGAGCTCGTTGTCAATGTGAAGAATGATCCCTCTCAACATCTGAAATATGTCATTAATCTTGCACCTCCAATGCTGCTCTGTTGCATAGTGTTTTGATTATGTGGTGTTAGTTTTCTGCTCAGTACCATTTCCATCAAACTTTACTAACATAGTCTTCCGAAAGATGCAATGAGGTAATCTGAAAATGCTGTACAGATTAGCAAATACAAATTAAGATCTGAAAATTAAATAAATGAATACTGAGATTGCAAAATACAAATTAAGTTTGTAGAGCAAGCTTAGAGAAACAATAAGCATGAAAAATAGTAAAATTCTGTAGAAAAATTAGAACTGATAGTAATGAACTTGCCTATATTGAACTCCATTCGCAAACAAATAGTATCAATACAAAAGTAGGCAAAACTAAAAAGGAAAAGAATAAAAAAAGAAATAAAGCCCCAAATACGCAACTGACGGGAAATGCAACCTCAATCTACTACCTATATTGGCTTTGGGTGAGAAATAAATCCCTCATTACTGGTGCCACAATATTAATTCCAGAAATGTCGTCTCTCAGATCCATTGTTGTCCGAGTTATGTGAAAGCAACGGGTTTAGTCAGTGAGGTATTGAGTTGTGGGCATGCATCACCCTCCCATTGATTCATAAACGTATAGTTTGTACACACTAAAGAACCAAACAGTTAAATAAACCTAGCTGGACTCAAATAGTTAAGAATTAAACACATATGTGGACTCAATAACCGAGCCAACCGAAATAATGAATTCAATAACCAAACCATACCACATCATCCTAACAGTTAAACACAGTTAATAGTTAAATAACCAAACCAAACAATGATGTGGACATACCTGTTAAGTGACAGTGTATCTCATCCATGGTTGTTCCCTGGATAAAATCAAAGCAAAACCAATTATTAATGAAAAAACTATGGAGCCAGAGCTAGCGAGTGCAAAAATCACATGAAAGAACACTTGAAGATGATTTATGTCTATAGTCCACTAAATACGAAGTCGGAGGCCCTTCGAATCTCAACCTTAGAAGCTCGTTCATCCTATTACATCACTGACATATATCAGAGAAAGCTCACGCCATTTTCCTATAAAAACTCCTACTAATAATTCACAATAGAGACATCATTTGCGACAAATGCAAAACATAAATGGTACGGAAATGTAAACTTAATGTGTCAAACTAAATTATGTTTCAACTTCGTGCCAAATATAAGAGTAATATAAACTAAAAAAGTACTAAAACCTGTTAATGAATTTAGAAGTGGCATTTAAATCTATAAGGTTACCCCCAATTTTCTCCTCACTGCCACATTGAAATCTCCAATTTTTATCTGAGTGCACCTAGACTAAACTATTGTAAGAGCTATCTTACAATAGTTTAAAGGGTGTTCAATGTTAAAAAGAGATAGATTGGATTTCATTTTGAGACAGTATGCAATCGATTTCCATCCCTCGAAAAATACCATACCTTATTAGATAGTATTAATGCAGCCAGCAAACCCCAAAGTTATTTTCATATTTTCAAAACCAATCATAGGTTCTAAAATGGCTAAAAGGGAAATATTATGAAATTTTACTAACCTTTTCAGCCGCCTTCTTGTATATTTATTCCCAATACCTCTTGCATTGCAGACTATCGCTTTGATCACTAACTCAATGATTTTGAAGCACTCTCGGATGTGATTTTGATCTACAAAAGCATGAGCAACTGAAATTAAAAATTTGGCGTGGCTGTTAAATTTCTAGTTACCACATATTATGTTATTAATCCACCGCGTATAAACTAATCAAGTCACACGAAACTTCAAACTCCAACATATTCAGAATATCAAACATATGAATTTTATTCCCAACCAAAGTCTTAACTAAACTAAAAAATCCATTTCTAGTTCTCAGTTGCGGATGCTAGACTTACAGGAGGGATTTGACTTTTTTCTTTCTTTTTAGTTACACCGGGAACTAAAAAAATAGAACATCATCAACCTAATTTAATGCAGTAAACATATGAATAAAGAATATCAAACATACCTAACTTAATGGGGCAAACAACCCAACATAAAATAAAAAAGAAAGAAACAGACATATCTCCCATTAGTAACCCCTCGGGTAGGCAGTAACAGCCACGTTTGCTCCCAGTTCACCTCATGAATTTGAAAATCCTCATTCCTATTCAATCCTAACATTTGAATAAAAGGTCATGCCGAAAGTTATGTTACTTGTACATACCAAACTTTAACACCAGCTGGGCAGCAGGTACAGAGATTGCTTTCATATGAACAAACAATAATCGAGCCTTAATTGTACTGCAGGAGCACTAACAAAATGTTTTTCAATTATCTTTAAAAAAGATTAGGAAAAGCAAATAAATAATTCTAATAAACAATAATCAATTAAACCCAAGACATATTCCAAAGAAGTAAATATGCCCTCAATATCCATAACTATTATGTTATATTGAAATAATCACACGAACGGTAAAGAACATCGAGTGTGACATAAATGAAATAATCTTAATGTACAATATTAATCAATATAGTGATCTTTTTACCACTGAGAATAAATATAAAAAAACGCTAATATGTAGATGAAGATTGTAATTAGTACTAAAATTATAAATGAATCCTAATTTATACCGGAACCCTTAAGTCGTCTTCACCTCTTAATTTGAAGGGAAATTATAAAACGTTGTGCTCATCTATGAAATCTCATATATAGAATTTTTGAACCTTAATAAAAGTAAAAAAAAATGCTTCTGAATCTGATTTTGAGGCCAAAAATACTAAAAAGGAATAAAACATCGGGGGATAAAGTGTATACAGACTCTAGAAAACGGGTTTAACGAAATATAAATAATTTTATGAAAACAAAATAAGGCAAAAACCTTGAGGACCATGGGGTGTAAGCATTCACAGGGGTGTCACTGTTACTTCCCTTGACCTCTTCATTGCTGATTTCCTTAAGTTGAAGTTAACCTCGTCAATCCCTTGACCTCTTCATTGCTGATATTTTCAACTGTTAGAAAAATTACATACTTCAGTACCAAAAAATAGTTAGATAGGAAGGGTTATGTTTCAAAACAATTAACTGAATAAAAAATTAACTCACATATAGTCATATTGACGAAAGAACAGACATATGGTCCTTAGGTTGCACTCTATATGAAATAAACTATGGTGTATCTCCATTTGAGTATGCACTGGGGGGAATCTGAAGGAAGCTTGCAGTTGGCCAATTTAAATTCACAGATAAAATGGCCAGCAGCGCCTAAACCTCCATATCCAGAGGCTCTTCACCAGTTTGTGACATGGATGCTCTAGCCCCAAGTCACAGTGCGACCTTGCATAGATGATATCATCATTCATGTTGACGAATTGATCTGAAAGTTCTCTCATTGAACAACTTGCAATCAAAAGACATGTTGGATTAGTTCACTGGGGTGTACCATCCATATTGTACCCTTCAGCATACAGCGGGGTCATTAATTAGATTATGTTAAGTCCTTCACTTTATTGTGAAATTGTCATAATAAGAGCAGTAGAAGTTTCGTATTTCTCCTATTATATATATGTTGAAGAGTAGTTTTGGTGATTGTTGTTTGGTTTTCATGAATTATGGATCCCACATTTTTTTTAATCTTATGTGATGTGGTGTACCTAGTGGTGTAAATTGGAGTGTGTGTGAGCTAAACTCATTGGTATCTTATACCCACTTTAGGCCTTTTAAGTTAGAATTTTCACACGTTGGCATCTTTCTTCACAAAAAATATACATATATTAAGAGAGAACATGCTTACAGAAGCAGATTTCTCTTCTTTATCACAGATTTAGTAGAAGATGCTTCCTCTTCTTTGACTCCCACGTCTCTGTATCACTTTGAGAAAATGTTCATCATCACCGCTGCCCCAAAGATCCCATAGAGCTGTTACCCAACATAGATTTCAAATCCCAATCTAAAATATTTTCAAATGTAGATGTAAGAATCAAAACCAAAAAATTAGTGGTTCGTCATAAGATTAGATCATGTATATAAGCAAAAGATAATATAGAAAAAGATATCTTATCACATATTGGAACTGGTATCTGTTTTATAATCATAAAAAAATAAAAATGAATCCATGTGGTATAAGAAAGAAACTTACGCCATAATCCATAAACACTCAATTTAATGACAAACACATAAAAAAGAGAAACTTAAACAATCTTAGATCCAATAAACATATGAAGGTAGTGGTATGGAAATCAGGAATGGAAACAAACTACCCAAGAGTACTATAATGTCTATAATTGAAAATTTCAATAGAGACTTAAGCTTACCATGTTAAACCTTTCCGCATCCACGTGGTATAAGAATGATTCATTGAGTTCCAGCCATGTTAACCACTTAATGTGCATTATTCCCTGACAGTAATATGTAATATGTAAAACAAAGAATAAGTTTAAGAATGTTACACCAAGCGGCCAAGTAAATGTTTGTAACCATTAAGAAAGTTACACCAAGCGGAGAAAAATATCATTTCACCTCAAGGCGAAGACACTCACAATTATCACAAAATTTTTAGAAAATTCACAACAATACAGATGCTTGGAAAAGGCGATAACAAAATAAATGGAACAACAAAGATAATGGAAAGGCAACTCAACAATATATAAAGTAAAACATCCCCAATATCTAATTGATTAATAGAATAAGTGAATAAATGGAACAACAAAGAATTTCACAAACATGTGACTCACAACTTTAAACTGATTAGTAGAATAAGTGAATAAATGGAACAACAAAGAATTTCACAAACATGTAACTCACAACTTTAAACTCGGGATTGACTCTCCGATTATATCTAATAAAAAATGAAATAATGATAAAATCAAACAAACTTTCTTCATGACAAACTCACAACCTTAATATTGCATGCAACATCTTGTGTTCGAATCTTGCACTGCCCTCTCCAATACATATATTAATTCCCACGAAAAGGAAAAAAATGACAGTAGAAGAAAAATAAAGAAATCTAGAAATAATAATCATTCACGTGAAGTATATTAGTTATTAGTCCCAAAACCAAAAACTGATATAAAGTAATTTTCACCCTAAAACCAAACTTATTTTCCCCAAACTATTTTTCCCTAAACTAATTTGCACCCTAAAACCAAACAATGATACCACGGCTAGTGTCAATCAAATAAAATATATTGGAGTTATAAAAATGAATCAAAAACTAATGAAGTTAGAAATCGTAAATCAAACCTCAGAAGTAAAAAAAAAGTGTTAATACCGAAGAATTAAAATCCATAAAGTCTAGCAGTCTCCATTCTGCATAAGATAAAATGCAAAAAATCGACATGTTAAATTCCCATCTTTGTATTCATATTCACAAATTAATGTTGAAACCGCATTGATTTATACATAAAAGAAACAAAGAACCAGAATCAGAAAAAAGCCCTAATTTTGAAACAAATCAAAATCCCCTTTGAATCCTAAATCGAAACCACACACATATATATTCATAAATGCAGAGAAAGCTTTAATACATATCTTACCCATAAAAAGCCCTAATTTTGAAACAAATCAAAAGCCCCTTTGAATCCAAAATCTAAACCACACACATTTACATTCATAAATGCAGAGCATGTACAAAAAACCCTAAAAAACAAATCAACATTAGAAAACTTCAAAATGGAAACCATATATTTTCAGATCGCACCAAAAAATCTACAAAAAATCTACAATATTGAGAATGGGATGCCGTACCTGCTAGCTTTGGGTTACAAATATTAGATTCGAAGTACCCAAAGTTAGATCTGCAGACAAAAAACATATCAGATCTAAACATTAAAACCCCACACTAAAAATTAAAACCCCAAAACACAAATTACTTGAACTCGATAGGATGATGAAGTTAGTGCTAAGGGCTCCAGTGCGTAGGGTGCGGGGGAGGACGTATGGTGAGTGCGGCGCAGGGAGGAGAGGAGAGGAGGGGATGCGTGGAGGAGATGATGATTCGTGAGAAGGAGAATGAGGAGAGAGGTAGGGTTTGGAAAAGAATCGAATTGACTGAGGGAGAGAATGAGCGGCGGGTGTAGGGTTTGGGGGTCCATAGACGATTTGTCTCATTTGCCCTGCCTAATATTGTGAGAAGAGTTCTTTAATCTCAACCCCAGATTTTGTACACATGGCAAAATGTAGACCCTTTGATTATATTGATAAGATAAGATAAGATGGCACTATTCATTAGACAATTGTCCCATATTATATAGATATATATATATGCAGTGTACTGCAGTTTATATATATATGCAGTATATGCAGTATATATATATATATATATATATATATATATATATATATATATATATATATGTATATATATATATATATATATATATATATATGTATATATATATATATATATATATGTATATATATATATATATATATATATGTATATATATATATATGAAGTGTACTGCAGAGTAGCATACCAGTATATATACTGCATATATATACTATATATCAGTATATATAATGGTATATATATGCATATATAATGGCCTGCAACCCTTCTTCTGGAATTTGAATAATGCCAGATGGTAACATCTGTAACTCTTTGACAAATGGATTTATTCACAAACCTAGCACTTGCCATAATTCAGTAATCCGTACTTGCATTTTGATCCATGCTGGCCAAAAATGAGTAAGATTGGCCAACATGGATATCTATACTGGTATAATTTTGTTGAGATGTGTATTATCCCTCTGTTTCTGCTAGCAGCAGGTTGGTTTATTAGGTTCAGAATCTTGGATCTCTTAGGTAAACTCTGTATCTAATTTGTGTTTTAGCTTTTTAGGTTTTTGGATATGATAATTTTCGATTGAAATGTATATTAGAGATTTCCAATAAAACCTTTATACGGTTGTTTTGCAGATATTTGGTGTAATAATGCACTGTACTTTGGTGTAAACATTTGGATTTGCAGATATTTGGTGTAATTTTGCAAAAATCAAAAGTACAGTGCATTATTATTCGATATAGAGATTGTATGGTTGTTATGATTATTCTATACATAAACTTTTATTTGTATTTTCAGATTTACTGAACATCGGATCTCAAAATAAGTGCATTGGCGCCAGACGTGAGCTAAGATGTCACTTCAATATGGGCTTTCATTTGTGTTTGTATAGGTAAATTCCATTCACTCATACGATAAACGCTATGGTTTATGTTAGTTAGGTAAATTACCAATTTTGATCAGATTACCCGTTAAAGAGTGGACTGGATGGAGTATTAACAAATCATCAATACAATAGTTTAATATAACCACACTTACTCTTATGTTTTTAAAGTATATCATCTTAAATCATTACTTTATTTGAAAAAATGTCTAAACAAAATGTCATGGTTGACAGTTATAGCATCTTAAATCATTACTTTGTTTGAGAGTAGATACAATACATACATTTGAGCAGTTCGGTATGCATCAATTTTGTATATAAACATCAGTTTTGTATATAATATATACCATATAAACAGCAGTGGTTTTCCCGTCTATCTTTATATAGATTACTGGTATATATTTTTTATTTATATAGATTGTTGGTATAAAAAATGTAAACTCAAAACAATGTAATGAGAACACCTATCTGCTATGCGGGGACTGATTTATTCAGGTTGTGATTTTACGTGGACTGAAAACACCTCTAAGTGGTATATAGCTTTGTTTTTTCAGGATGTGGTTATATGTGGATTGATTTTACATTCACAACACTTAGAACATGTATATTTTAACCCTCTCTTTATTTATCTCAAGATTCCGCATGTCAAAGTTAGTATTTGGGGTCTGTTTAGGCCAATCCTTGAATAAAACAAAGTTATCTAACTAATCATTTGAAATGTCCCACGGGACCAATGTAACTCGTTAGAGGGTGAAAACTCGAAAAATCCCCCCAACGGCCCCGTGGGTGGCACCAACACCTCCCACGGGACCAATGTAACTCGTAGGAACTGACCCCGCAGCCGCGGGTCTCCCGGTTTGAGAATACGATGATAATTTGCATATTTCTAGACTTAGGCTTAAAAACATGGCGTTAGAGGGTGAAAACTCGAAACATCCCCCGAACTGCCCCGTGGGTGGAACCAACACCTTCCACGGGACCAATGTAACTCGTAGGAACTTACCGCGCAGCCATGAGATGCCCGGTTTGAGAATACGATGATAATTTGCATATTTCTAGATTTAAGCAAAACATGGCGTTAGAGGGTGAAAACTCGAAACAACCCCCGAACGGCCCCGTGGGTGGTACCAACACCTCCCACAGGACCAATGTAACTCGTAGGAACTGACCCCGCAGCCGCGGATCTCCCGTTTTGAGAATACGATGATAATTTGCATATTTCTAGACTTAGGCTTAAAAACATGGCGTTAGAGGGTGAAAACCCAAAACAACCCCCGAACGGCCCCGTGGGTGGCAACAACACCTCCCACGGGACCAATGTAACTCGTAGGAACTGACCCCGCAGCCGCGGGTCTCCCGGTTTGAGAATACAATGATAATTTGCATATTTCTAGACTTAGGCTTAAAAACATGGCGTCAGAGGGTGAAAACTCGAAAAAGCTCCCGAACGGCCCCGTGGGTGGCACCATCACCTCCCACGAGACCAATGTAACTCGTAGGAACTTACCACGCAGCCGCGGGACTCCCGGTTTGAGAATACGATTGTAATTTGCATATTTCTAGACTTAGGCTTCAAAATATGGCGTTAGAGGGTGAAAACCCAAAACATCCCCCGAACGGCCCCGTGGGTGGCGCCAACACCTCCCACGGGACCAATGTTACTCATAGGAACTGACTGCGCAGCCGCGAGACTCCCGATTTGAGAATACGACGATAATTTGCATATTTCTAGATTTAAGCAAAACATAGCGTTAGAGGGTGAAAACTCGAAACAACCCCCGAACGGACCCGTGGGTGGCACTAACATCCCACGGGATCAATGTAACTCGTAGGAACTGACCCCGCAGCCGCGAGTCTCCCGGTTTGAGAATACGACGATAATTTGCATATTTCTAGACTTAGGCTTAAAAACATGGCGTTAGAGGGCGAAAATCCAAAACAGCCCCCGAACGGCCCCGTGGGTGGCAACAACGCCTCCCACGGGATAAATCTAACTCGTAGGAACTGTCCACACAGCCGCGGGTCTCCCGATTTGAGAATACGACGATAATTTGCATATTTCTAGACTTAGGCTTAAAAACATGGCGTTAGAGGGTGAAAACTCAAAACAACCGTCGAACGGCCCCGTGGGTGGCACCATCACCTCCCACGAGACCAATGTAACTTGTAGGAACAGACCCCACAGCCGTGGGTCTCCCGGTTTGAGAATACGATGATAATTTGCATATTTCTAGACTTAGGCTTAAAAATATGGCGTTAGAGGATGAAAACTCAAAACAACCCCCGAACTGCCCCGTGGGTGGAACCAACACCTCCCACGGGACCAATGTAACTCGTAGGAACTTACCGCGCAACTGCGAGACTCCCGGTTTGGGAATACGACGATAATTTGCATATTTCTAGACTCAAGCAAAACATGGCGTTAGAGGGTGAAAACTCGAAACAGCCCCAGAACGGCCTCGTGGGTGGCACCAACGCCTCCCACGGGACCAATGTAACTCGTAGGAACTGACCCCGCAGCCGCGGGTCTCCCAGTTTGAGAATACGACGATAATTTGCATATTTCTAGAGTTAGGCTTAAAAATATGGCGTTAGAGGGTGAAAACCCAAAACAGCCCCCCGAACGGCCCCGTGGGTGGCACCAACACCTCCCACGGGACCAATGTAACTCGTAGGAACTGACCCCGCAGTCGCGGATCTCCCGATTTGAGAATACGACGATAATTTACATATTTCTAGACTTACGCTTAAAAATATGGCGTTAGAGGGTGAAAACTCGAAACAACCCCCGAATGGCCCTGTGGGTGGCACCATCACCTCCCACGAGACCAATGTAACTCGTAGGAACTGACCACGCAGTCGCGGGACTCCCGGATTGAGAATACGACGGTAATTTGCATATTTCTAGGCTTAGGCTTAAAAACATGGCGTTAGAGGGTGAAAATCCGAAACAGCCCCCGAACGACGCCGTGGGTGGCGCCGACACCTCCCACGGGACCAATGTAACTCATAGGAACTGACCCCACAGCCGGGGGACTCCCAGTTTGAGAATACGATGATAATTTGTATATTTCTACTTGGTTACTGATAATTTTAACTCATATATGCAATTTTTTAGCTTGATTAAATTTTTTGTAAAACTACTTGGTTACTGATATTTTTTTTTATGTATCCTATCATTTGTAGGATTTTTGCACGCGGATCAAACGAAGGAGGCAATGGTCTACAGCATGAAGATTGTTTATATGTTGTGGACAATCAGGATTTTGTCAGCCATGCGGGCTTTTATTGTTTAGTTTTATGGCCGTGCAGGCTTTTATAATTTGATTGTTGAATTTTATGGCCGTGCAGGCTTTATAATAAGTAGGTTTTACATTTACAAGTTTTGGAATGTCAAGAAAATAGAGGAAACTCTGCCCAATTTTTTTTTTTGGTCTGTGAATTATTAAGACGTGTAATATTTATAAGTTTGTATATATATTTGTTTATTAACAACGTTCTCGATTCTTAATTTGTGATTTTTTTTATTGTTTTGCCAATAATAAATATTTGTAACACCTCGTACGCGTCAAACGTTACACGTAGCAACTGATGGTGCACTCACAGGACCCCCAGTTTTAGGATTGGACCAAAAAAAAACATTTTTTTAAATTATAGTTAAATATGGTCATGGACTTTGTCCATGACCATTTTTATTTTTTCGTCACGCATAAAAATGGTCGCGGCCAAAGTCCGCGACCATTTTTTTCGTCACGGTTGTGGGTCACGGACTTGGGCCGCGACCATTTTTTTTTATTTTTTTTGTCACGGTTGTGGGTCGCGGACTTTGGCCGCGACCAATTTGTTACGGTTGTGGGTCACGGATTAGGACCGCGACCAATTTTTTTTATATTTTTTTGTCACGGTAATGAGTCGCGGACTTTGGCCGAGTCCAATTTGTCACGGTTGTGGGTCACGGATAAGGGCCATTTTTTTAAATTTTTTTTTGTCACGGTTGTGGGTCGTGGACTTTGGCCGCGACCAATTTGTCACAGTTGTGGGTCACGGATGAGGGCCGTGACCCGTCACGACATGGGTCACGGCCTAAGTCCGCGATCATTTGCCGTGACCCCTCTCGGCCATGACCATTTTTTGGTCACGGACTTGGTCCGCGACCCACGAAAATGGTCACGCCCGAAATGGTCACGGCCCAAGTTCGCGACCCACAGCTTTGGTCAGGGATTTTGGCCGTGACCAATCGCCAGTTTTGGTGTAGTGTATATCCCCTTTAGTTAGTACAATGTCCAATTACATTTAATGTCCTTGAAATCTATTCCAATTAAAAAAAATACTTTTAAGAATAAAACCAATGGGCAAAAAGTTGAGTTCATTTTTTAAATATTAAAATCATTATTGAAAAAGTTAATTTTTGATTAAATATGTGAGAACTAAATTTTGATTAAAGTTTAATTTGGCATCCCTCTATCGTCAATTAGAATTATTCTCATCGAGCATCCTAGTTACTTTGTGAAGTGACATTTCTTGATGGGAGCTTAAATCACTTCAACATGAACTAAACATAGTTTTCACCTTTCAAGTATTTTATCTCGACAATCTAGGAACCTTCTGTCAAATATAATGAAATAGGTGACGTCTTTTGGTCCCACTACTAATAATAGTGACTTCGATGGGGAGGATACCATTATTTGTATTTAAGTATGTACCATGAGTTCAAATTTAAAAATCAAATCCTTTCGTCAAGAACTTCCCCAATGGGGAACCGAACTCACTCACATTTAATCTCAAAGAAATATCAATTAAGAATTTTAACAATATTGTGATGTTGTGGTTAATTCACTTTGACGGAGAAAATACTAACATGAGTAATTAATCAAATAAAATTTTTAAATTACTTATGGAGACTGTGGAATTTATGTTGAAACCTCTCTCCCACTTAATATTTTAAACTTGTGGACATTTTTGAAAAATATTTTATTCAATTCTAATCATCCAAATTAAATCACCGATAATTTTTTAATTATTTATATAATTAAATTATCTGATCATTCAATTCAAAATTTCCAAAATCAAATCCATTTTGAATGAAAATTAAATCTAGATAACATATTTAAATTTATACCATTAATTACTTACCAAATTAAATTCAATTGTTAGAAAAAGAATAAATAAACTTGATTTTCTAGAAAAATCGTGATTTAGGTTGGTCACAATAATAATCCATGTTATCCATAATAACCTCGGTTTCTAATTAATTCTTTAATTAGCACACAATAATTATTAACACAAATATAGATGGTACAATCATAATAGAACATAATAATAAGAAATTATAATTCAAATAGGAGATAAATTCCCCTTTCAATCATGACTTAGAGTTCTTCTTAAAGCATAACTCTTCAATATCAATTATCCCATTTAAAGGAAATTATAGCCTCAACAGTCTATAGTCATGTGCCTACACATCCAACTCCTAACCCATCTAGTCATGAGTCTAAAGCCCTAGTTGTATAAGAATTAACTAGGTGTTATTCGATGGAACATCGGTTATAAAATTATCGCCTCCCTTATCCGATCTCTCGAACTAGTTGAAACTTACGCTAAATGAGATTAACCTTTTTATAGGTTCTCTCGAACTTGCAGTCATTTTTCTATGAACACAATAGAGTGTAATCAACAATTGCATTTTAAGGAACCTCGCCCAAGGTACTTAAGAAGTTTTTCGAGCCTTATATAATCTTTAGTTGCCTCCAAAGTGGTGACAACTTTGGCCTCCACATATGAGTTAACAATAATAGATTACGTTCTTTTAGGACTTAAAATAATATTGATTATGAATATAGGACAACAAACATTTCGTTTCCATTTTTAGTCCCTATTTTCAAATTAAAAGGACACATGGCATGTTAAGATTGGTTGACGTTTTATGAAAATGGGTCCGTGTCAGCGACTTTATTAAAAAATAGGGACTAAAACTATAAATAAAATGTTTGTTGTCCTATTTTCAAAATACATATTACAATATGTCCTAAATTTACAAATCCCCCAACAATAATTGCTTCACATTTCTCCAACTTATGGATCAAACTAATTAGGTAAACTCATATCCTGTTATAGAAAACGTGGAATCCTTATTTGAATGAAAATCGAGTCTTTGTACCTAAACAATACAAGGGTATTAGATTAAAATCTAATGATAGCATACATTTTGTACATCGTTTAAGCATAAGATATATTCCTCATCCTTTTTATATGCTCAGGTGTTTTAGGACAGTGATCCCCAGAAAAAGTGATATGTAGTTGAAAGAAAAAACTTCATGGAATCTCGCATGCTAATGTTATGAGCACACTATAGAAATAAAAAACTTTGGATTAGCTTTACATAATTTTCATCCGATCTAAGGAAATCTTGATAAAAAGGAAATGACAAGACTGTCCTAGATTCATTATTTCGAGCTACCCAGACAACCACACCCTTATGTAAGACAATACACCTACCCTATTCCTGATTAGGAGAATATTATCCATATATTGTATTGGAAATAAGACATGTTTCCATCATGCTTCTCATATAAATGAGTATTAAAAGGTTTTCCATCAAAAACCAAAAGATTGATTTCCTAATCAAACTAAATATTCCAAGAACTTCATGATAGCTTAAATCCATATATGGATCTCTTCAACTTGAACACTTTTCTCTCATAACTTCTTACTATGAATCTCTTGGGATGTTTCATAAATAAGCCTTTGTTAAGACACTTGAAAAAGAATACAATCTTGACATTAAAAGAATCCCTATAGACTTTAGCTTGGATACCAACGAGAATGTTTGCTCATAGTCAATTGATTTATTTTCGAGTGAACCCATTCGCAATAAGTCGTGCCATGAAGGTTTTCACCTTTCTATATATCTTTATTTAATCTTCTTATAGATCGAGTTTCACCTGATTGGTTTTATCCCATAAGAAAGTTCACAAGTTCCTAAACCATATTCAAATATATCGAATCCATCTTCGTATTCATGGCATTAAGCCAAAAATAAAAACCCTCGTATTGAAATGCCTCGTTGTAGTTCCTAGGGCCCAACTCATGTTCATCTAGGATCTAATCGAAATGTTCACACAAACAAATAACCTATCAATATGTCTCTTGATGCTCCCACTATGATATGGCACCACATGTGATATAGTATAAGTGACACGTGTTTCCTAATTGTCACTAATGATCCCCACTACCTCTATGTAATGAATTATTGATATTAGGTTGTATTTTGTAACACCCCGTCCGCCCGGGGAGAGCGAACGGAGCGCTAATACGATAAAACTAAACTAAATCCACAATATAACAAGTTATAGAGCATCTAAATAAACCCACAATAATATAAATCCACTAATCTCAATCTCTTCAATTACAACAAGTCTCTCGAATAAATACAACAACTAACTCGAAAATAAAATACAAATCTCCAATGCTCTATACAACAAAATAAAAAAATACAAGTCTTCTCAACTTGTATTCTCTAATATTCTTCCCAAAATAATCCACGCTAAAAATCATTCCAATCAAATCCAAAGCACCAAAATCCGCACTAACCTGCCACTAAAAGAAAATATGGGGAAGTACACAGTACGAGAGGAAAGATGCTCAAAAATATATTAGTGGTGAATAAAACGAAACAACACGAGTACGAATATTCAAATCAAAATGTAAATCTCAAAGCATTTATCAATATAATTTCTCAACAACACTTTAACCGGGGCACCAGGCCTCACCACATCCGTATATGCTTTATCAAGCCATAGACCGGGAAACAGGAATTTTGGCGGGTGCCCAACCTCCGTGCCATATTAAAATCTCATGACAACGTGCTCATCAACAATATAATGATACCACATGAATCAAAATAATTTCAACAATTATTTTCCAGCTTTCAATGAATTATCAATTCAAATATGAGTTCAATTAACAAGAATTCAAAGAGAATGACACTCGCGATATTTAAGGAGCATATTGTGTAAAACCCCATACCTCAAAACACGATGAGAAACCAATGATCACATCCTCAAGATCAACTCAAAAGATCTACAAAAGATCCTCCAAGAACCTCCAACAAAATAGGCCCAAGAACACCTCTAATCTAAGGTTGGAACTCACAAATCTCAAGGGCCAGTGTGTATATAAAAAGAAGAGGAATATAAAATATATTTGCTGCCAAAATTTGTGCCAAAAGTAGGTTAAAACGCTTGCCCACGACTTCCTTTTATAATGCAAAGAAATGAAGAGTTGGAATCCAAAAGACTCCTTTAAATAAGGCAAAGAAATGAAGAGTTGGAAGTCAAAACAACTCCAAGAGTTAAAAACATTTAAAAATCATTTTAAAATCCGTTTTAACTCCGGTTTCGAAACCGTTCGAAATTCTCGCCTTTAAAAATAATAACCAACATATTTGAGCAATAAAAATAATTTTATCAAAAACTTTATTTTCCTCCATTTTCAAAAAATTAATTAAAATCTCCCAAAATTACGCGGGTTGTTACACTTCCCCACTAACAACGGAATTTCGCCCTCAAAATTCGCCGAATGCCTAACTCTCAAAATCAGGCCACTACACTAACTCCAAAAATAAATCACGTCTCCCAAAAATAAATTCCTCACATCTAATCTCGAAACTTATCACGAATATCCCCTAAAATTTTCTATCTCCAAAAATTGCTAACCACGCAATGAACCTAAAACCCAAGCCCCGAGGGTTTCCATATACCTAAGCTCTGATACCATTTGTAACACCCCGCCCGCCCGGGGAGAGCGAACGGAGCGCTAATACGATAAACCTAAACTAAATCCACAATATAACAAGGTATAGAGCATCTAAATAAACCCACAATAATATAAATCCACTAATCTCAATCTCTTCAATTACAACAAGTCTCTCGAATAAATACAACAACTAACTCGAAAATAAAATACAAATCTCCAATGCTCTATACAACAAAATAAATAAATACAAGTCTTCTCAACTTGTATTCTCTAATATTCTTCCCAAAATAATCCACGCTAAAAATCACCCCAATCAAATCAAAAGCACCAAAATACGCACTAACCTGCCACTAAAAGGAAATATGGGGAAGTACACAATACGAGAGGAAAGATGCTCAAAAATATATTAGTGGTGAATAAAACGTAACAACACGAGTACGAATAGTCAAATCAAAATGTAAATCTCAAAGCATTTATCAATATAATTTCTCAACAACACTTTAACCGGGTCACCAGGCCTCACCACATCCGTATATGCTTTATCAAGCCATAGCCCGGGAAATAGGAATTTTGGCGGGTGCCCAACCTCCGTGCCATATTAAAATCTCATGACAACGTGCTCATCAACAATATAATGATACCACATGAATCAAAATAATTTCAATAATTATTTTCCAGATTTCAATGAATTATCAATTCAAATATGAGTTCAATTAACAAGAATTCAAAGAGAATGACACTCGCGAGATTTAAGGAGCATATTGTGTAAAACCCCATACCTCAAAACACAATGAGAAACCAATGATCACGTCCTCAAGATCAACTCAAAAGATCTACAAAAGCTCCTCCAAGAACCTCCAACAAAATAGGCCCAAGAACACCTCTAATCTAAGGTTGGAACTCACAAATCTCAAGGGCCAATGTGTATATAAAAAGAAGAGGAATATAAAATATATTTGCTGGCAAAATTTGTGCCAAAAGTAGGTTAAAACGCTTGCCCGCGACTTCCTTTTATAATGCAAAGAAATGAAGAGTTGGAATCCAAAAGACTCCTTTAAATAAGGCAAAGAAATGAAGAGTTGGAAGTCAAAACAACTCCAAGAGTTAAAAACATTTAAAAATCATTTTAAAATCCGTTTTAACTCCGTTTTCAAAACCGTTCGAAATTCTCGCCTTTAAAAATAATAACCAACATATTTGAGCAATAAAAATAATTTTATCAAAAACTTTATTTTCCTCCATTTTCAAAAAATTAATTAAAATAGCCCAAAATTACGCGGGTTGAAGAGAGACTTGTTGTAATTGAAGAGATTGAGATTAGTGGATTTATATTATTATGGGTTTATTTAGATGCTCTATACCTTGTTACTTGTGGATTTGGATTTATTTTATCGATAGTGGCGCTCTGTTCGCTCTCCCTGGACGGGCGGGGTGTTACATATTTCTTCCTGTAAGGATGGTCTAAAAGCATGGTAATGTGATGTTCCATTTTAAAATGTATTTTAAGTCTAGTTTAATCCAAGGCCTGCAGTTTATTACATAATCCTCTTACAAGAACCGAATAATAATACAATCAATGACCTTAATGTTCTTATGAATATGATATTAGTTATATTAGTACTTTTGAGATAACCAATAAAGAGACATACTTTTTTCATTTATTCCAACTTCTTTCTATCCTTCCATACCACAAGTTTCAGGAAACCCTAGATCCTAATATGCCTTAGAATAAAATAGTGCCCACTCCATAGTTCCATGGGGGTTTAAGAGAGCAATTTATATGGAACTAAATTCGAAATGAATTTTTTCGCCTCTTAATGAAAAATTCCAATAAGAATGTTCCAGTTTTTAATAACTAATCACGTACCTTATCAAATCTAAAAGAGTCTTATTATTTCCTTTCCTATACACCACTATGTGGATGCCCTGATTCACAATCGTGGCTTGAGTCCTCCCATTTTCACCCTAAAAATCCCAAGTATAAAAAATGGAAACCACCAAAAAATAAAGGGGTTACAACTGACCTGAATAAATTTGTTAGTGGACAAAGTGAAAATCCCCCCAAACCGGCCAAATAAGCAAAAAAGCTTTTTGTGAGGGGGACTTTTAACCAATTGGTTAAAGTCCGCAGTGAGATTAACAATCAGAACGCAATGCTTGCAGAATGTTTGCAAATAAACCCTATCCATACACGTGCCCCCACCATCTCATCCATCCTACACATGTCCAATACTTTAATCGATCATTTAAAGAACGCCTTTGATCGAACGGTCAAAGGACACCAAGAGATTCCTATTGAAGGAGGTACTTCCAACATTCAAAAGCACTCCAAAACCCAACGTTGATTTAGTTTTCTAAATTTCTTCAATCCCAGCATCAGACAGAATCGAGCTCGGTCAAAAAAATCTCAAGTGAATTTTATGATAGTCTGTGTGTGTAGAGAGGGACTACCCAAACTATCAAAATTATAATCGAAATGGATATAATGTTTGCTTTTAATGCCTAAATGACAAAATGGTGATTTACAAGTTGATTTAACATAGCAATATACGTTCATGAAACATATAAGATAAATCAAAATACGGAATAGTAAATCATAAATTTGAGATGATGATTAATACGAGGGAAACACAATTGTGGGAAAACCTCGAGCCAAACCAACACCTCTCACTAAACAGATCAAGATTTAGAAAATGGAGAAATGACTTACACACTTTAACCTCTCCTAGAATCAATAACACACAACCTCCACAAGACACTTTTTTTACTTTCTAGCTAAAAGAGCAATCACGGATTGCTCTCTGACCATTAACCAAGTCGCAGGTGTCAACTTTCATTAATAATGTCACATTTGCACAAAATCAAATTTCTTCTTGTAAAATTTGAAGAAAAAACTTTCTTATTTTCAATTTTTGAAGAAAAACTTTTGTGTTTCAAAATGGAACAAGTGAAAAGCCACTATTTCAAGATCTATCTTACTTGGATTTGAGAGTCCTTAAGGTTGAGGGAAGCTTCAAAAGATGTTTGGCTAATCAAAATAACTCCCAAAGTATTTTTGAGATATCTAAAATGTTTAAAGTTTCTCAAGAACAATTTTTGCAAAATGTTTGTTCAACACTTCAGAGAAGTAATAAAACTTCAAAAACTTTAAGCTAAAATGATAATAATGGGTATCTAAAAATTATAAAGAAGGTTTTTGTTCATAAGAAAATCTTTTAGATTGATAAAACAATGAAAACCTTTTTAAAATTCTGAACCTTATTTTGTCTGGGAGGAGAGAGTGAGTTAAATAGGAGTTTTGTATTCTTAAACAAGTGGACACAAACTTCAAAACCTTCTAATGCATTCTCAACCATACAAAAATAGGTTCCTTATCCAAGAAAACAAAAGATATGGTAGAAAAAGAGAATCTCACATTTTGCAATAAAATATTTTAATGAGATTCTCCTTTTGTGCCAGATTTAACGCTTGTCATAGTAGTGTAGCTGCAGTCAGGCAATGCATCGTAATAGCGAAGTTGAGATGAACTAGGTTAACCTAAGAAGCCGAAAAAATTTGGACATAAAAAAGGATACCAGTAACAGTTGTTAATTACAGCGAGATAAGTATCTACAATGAGAATGAGGTGAGGCGGTAGCACCCGTGGTCATAGATTTTTGGTCTTTGGACAAAAGGAACTAGCGATGATCTTTCGCTGCAGCGAGACATAGTGTCTCTTCGACGATACTAGTCTCACCCTTCTCCAGAAAATATGAACCAGTCTTTTTCCTTCAAGGAATATGAAAAATATTTTGGCAAACCACAAGTATTTGTGTTCTTAACCAAGAATACCCATACTTAAAATAAACAAAAAAGAATGAAATTTTTATAAACATAGTTTTTCTATACGAAAATTATATTCATAGTGTATTTGTTCAAATCGTCCAGACAACTCACATTAAAATTTTAACACATTTTTCAATTTAAGAAAATATTAATTTATGTTATGTCAAAATAAGGGTGGGAAAACTAAGTCATTCTAAGTCCATTACCTTATCCTAAACTAGAAATATCATTGGTTATGGTATGGGGTAGATTTTTCAATAAAGATGAAGAAATTCAATCTTAAGATCTTGATTATGAAGCTTTACGGAAGAACTTAGATAATGACCTAAGTATATTTTGGAATGAAATAAGACATTTTAATTGTATTAAAGCTTGTGCGCATACATGTTCTCTTATTATCTCTCCCTTTGTCTATTTTGTGACAAAGCATATAAACAAAATATTACAAATAAGAAGATCAAATATTTTACCTATAACACGAGTCACCCATCCAAAGGCATTATAAGGATAGACAAGACTCAATCATTTTAACTCTTATAACCTATTTTCCTATCAAGACGACATCAAGATACCAATGCACAAATATTAACCAGATAGCAAGAGTAATAAGAAGAATACAAGATATAATTACTGTAAGCATAATTTTTCTAATTACAAAAATATCATATACCAAGTTTAGCTATTATCTCAATAAGATGTAACATAAGTGAGGATCTAAAGCATTTGGATAATGTAGCATATTTACACTGATATAAGAACTAAGATATCAACATATATGAATTTTTTGTTCAAACATAAAAGTCAAAGTTAATACAATCTACAATAGAGCATGGATAAAAAACATCAAGTCTAAAGTCAATTAATGAATATATATGTGAAAATATGTATTAACAAATTTATTATCACAAAACAAAGGTGATATCCCCAATCTTGAAGTTTCAAATAATTATTTTTATAGACTTTGCAAGATATAGTAAACGGAGAAAAAGAATAAGATGCGAGGTAAATAATCCAAATCGAGTTTCTATCATCTTATCTCAAATATAGGATTTTACATGGTAGAACCAACATGTATGCAATAAGATAACAAAACCAAGACCCATTATTAGTACGTAAAAAAAATATAAGCATTATTATCAAACCTATCAAAGTTTGAAAGATATGTCCAATGTTCATAATCACGCAATGATTATCCATAAATGAATAATAATATGATGAGAGTTTTAACTAAGAACATATGATCATATCTCGAATGTGAAAAATAAAAATAAAAATGAAAACCATTAACAGAAAGTTCCAAGCTCAAGTTCAATTATGATAATGAATGATAAAACAAAGAACGCAAAGCTTTGACTCAAGTGAAATCGCTAACACTATTTTTTAGGATCATTTTCAACTATCACTTTTTCCCTCTCGAATTAGAATTTTTGCTTAAAAACCTTTTGTCTAATATCTTTGGTGTTACCCAATTATAGATATACGAAAATCTTTGAGATATTGCTATGTTCAAAGTGTTTTTCATGTGGTAGTTTTTACTTTATCGTTATTAAGATGGGACACTATTTTCAATTTTTAAATGTTGCGTCACCCAATCAAAGTTTAGCCCTAACCACATCATCACTCATGATTTTTTGAACATATAGCATAATCTTTTTTAACTTTTCCAAATCATTTTAAAAATCCTCACATACACATTTAAGATTTATACACACTTTCACAAGTCTTGAAGCTTTGAACTTTTCATAAAAGATTCTAAAATCTATGGAACTCCTCATAAACCGGCATCAACTCAATTTATAATGCGGTGTAAAGTGCAACAATATATGTAATGTATTTTCAAGGTATAATATTTCTTAAAGTTTATAAAACTTTAAAGAAAATAGAATTCATCTCATGAAACACATGTCATATTCCCAAACAAATGGAAAAATGATCAAATAAGCCATTTTAATATTCAAAAATATGTCATGGAGTATATCATCTAAAAGGAAAAAACGTGATTGTACCAAAAAATATCATTTAAATTTTATTATTGAAAGATATGTGCAACCATAAAAGATCATGATAAAGAATTAAAATATGTACATGAAGCACATAATTCTAAAAATGTCCCAAAAAGATCAATTACCAAAAAATAACCATGGAAATCCTAAGATCATCAATCTAGAGAAAAACAAGGTTAAGGTTAACATAGGATGTAAAACCTAAGTACAAGACAAGGTAAAATTCTAAGGATTATAAATGAGTGTAATGAATATACATCCAAGGTAAAGTGGGAATACTTTTAACATGGCTAAGAGCATAACATACATGGATCAAACAAAAGATCAAGTAGATGTAAAAATCCTAAGAATATCTTTGGCAATCCAAAACAAGGTATTCTAAAAAGCAAAGCCTTTCCAAATTATTCAAGAAATAAATCAAGAGACAATTAAGAAGACAAAAAAATCATATATAAGTTATCAAGAATGATAAGAAAGAAATATAAACTCACATATGAAATTAAAGTACATATCCTTGCATAATATATATGACGATGAAATGAAAAAGGCTATAATCATAAAAGAAGCAACCTCTAAAGTTTAAAGGTAGAAGAGACCAACTTCAATTTTTTTCTATTTTCAATTTCAATTTGTCCCGAAGTGTCTTTCCTAACCCATACATGACTAACATGAGGAACTATAACATCCCGAGCAATCTAGAAAGTGAGGTGGCTAACCACCACCGCCAAATGACGTCGGGCCTCAGTAAATAAGTAATCATCCTTAGCATGTGACAAATATGAGATATATAAAAATTCATTTCCATAAGATAATAATAAGATTTATCCAATTAATATAATTATGCATGCAAATATTAAAATCCATCACCATGCTAATCTTCAAAATAAGACAACTCTAAATAAATATAAACTCGAATAAAATGATCCAACTGTACTAATCTGAAATGTTATTTAATGCAATGGGTCATAGCCCACCACACGAATACAGGCTACAATCCCCAATTAGGGTCCGCGAATCCAGATAGTAGAATTATACATAATAAACACCACAATGGAATATTTTAATTTAAACGAGATAATTATTAACTTGCAAGTAAATTAAACTACTATCGTCTAATCACGTAATTATACCACCCCTAAAGTTTAAGTCAAACTTATGCTATCACAATCCGATAATTATTCTAAAGTCACCCTCTTTATTTAAATTGATTAGTCAAATTATTATTATCATAGTGGCGCGTTCATAGCCAGTTAACCCTATTATATGTCCAATACTTATTCGGGACCGCCTAAAGTTGTACACCATACACATTCCCCTTGTCATAGTGAGCCGACTCAATTTCGTTAGCCCATCACTTATTGACGAGGTTCCACGCACGGCATGTCATAATAGCCAACCAACCCGTATTCTGTCGGCGTTGCACTTATTGATGAACACCCATGTCCCAATAGCTATCCAACCTGTATTCTGTCAGTCCTGCAATTATTAATGGCGCCTGTCCATTTAAATACAATCTTAGGCATTAATTGTAAAATTTCTCAATTTCTCATTATTTTAGACTAGCGCCACCCTATTATAGAGAATAAGTCATGATTTTCTCAACAACCAACACCATGTCTTCATTTCTGATAATGTTCACTGTTGGATTACAAATTGGATCCGTATTTTCATCATCTATTTATAATCGAAAAAGTCCATAGCTTAGCCAAAGATGAGAACCATCTTAAGGGCATGATCCTAACATCGGTGTTTACAAATTTCCATTAGTGTGTTCTTTAAAACTAAAATGGCTATATGTAACTTCCCCAATGGGGGGATCAAACATACTTACACTTATTTTAAAAGAATTACAATAAATTATAAAATGTCATGATTCTGTGAACAATTCCCTCCGATTGGAAGGAAAGTCAAATAGTAGCGCAAGGAATTAATGACATCACAATTTTAAAATATTGATAGAAATCGTGGGTTCAATAAGTTATTATCCCCTATGTTAGAACAGTGTACAATTACATTTTCAGTCCTTGAAAATTATTCCAATTATAACCTTTTACTACAAGACTAAAACTATTGAATGAAGGTTGAATGCATTTTTGGAATCATATAATCGACGTTGAAAAATTATTTTTCAAATAAATATGTGAGAATATATTTACATTAAATTTTATTATTTCATCCCTCCACCACAAATATAATTTCATCGCTTATCCTAGTTGTCTTGTGAAGTGAGATTTCTCGATAGGAGCATAAATCACCTCACCCTGAACTAGACAGATGCTCATCTTTCAATTATGTTCTCTGAATAGTCCAGAAATCATCGGTTTTACATAATTAAATAGACGACGTCTTTTGGTCCCACATCTAACGACAGTCACTCTGAAGAGGAGAATATCATATATTGCGTTTAAATATATATCATCCGTTGGTTCATTAAAATTAATTCAGTTATGTAGAACTTTCGCAATGCAGAAATCAAATTCACTCACATTTAATTTCAAGAAACTATCACTTAAGAATTGTTAAAATGTCATGATGTTGTGATTTATTCCTTCCAATCGAGAGGAAAGCTAAATACTAATACAAAAAATTAATTAGATCATTTTTTTTAAATTACTGATGGAAACCGTGGGTTTTCTGTTGAAACCACACTTTCACGTAAAATTTAAAACTTTAGGATATTTTGAAAAACTATTCATTCAATTACAAATGCCCAAATTAAATATATGGTAATTTTAATTTAATTGTAACACTTAAATTTAATGATCTCATGATTTTTGATTTTTCTAAAATAAAACTACTTTTAAATTAGATAAAACTCGGAGTTCAAAATTTAATTTATACCTTTAAATTAATTATCCAATTAAATTCACTTTAGAAAAAGAATAAATAAAGAGAATTTTTCAGAAAAAAATGTGATTTAGGTCGGTCACTTAAATAATCTATATTGTCCATAATAGCGTAGGATTCTAATTAATTAATTAATTAATTAGTACATGATAATTATCAACATGAAAATTATGGTAAAATCATAGTAAAACTAAATAACATGAAATCACAATTCAAATAGAAAATAAATTATCCTTTTCATCATGGTTTAGAATTACACTTGAAGTAAAACTCTTCAAGACCAATAATTCCATTTAAAGTATACATTCCCCTGAATAAGAGTCCTATTTGTAGTAGGATTCTTTATAAAAATGGAGTTCTTTATGTCATCTGCCTCTCCAAATACTTCTTTTTGATTTAGAAACGATCGGTAAGAAGATCCAAAGAAAATCGGTAAAAAACAAAACAAAAATTAGAGGTTCGCGGCACAAGGTAGGATCGATAGGACTAGTGGCCGAATTGATCTGATGTCGGTCCAAATCGAAACGATTGAGGCTCGGATCGATCCAGGTTTGTAGTATCACATCATCGTCTTGGGTTCACAAATTCCAAACAAAAGCCTTCAAAATATCACTAAACTCCATGGAACATTTTTCAGGATCAAAACTCATGTAAATACAAGATTATAACCTGTTAAAAATATCACATTGCCTCACAGACTCTTTCAAATACATAGATTGATGAAATAATAAAAAATAACCTAATTATTACAACCAAATCGAATCTATGAAGAAATTAACTACAAGTAAACCACCGTAAGATCCATTCATACAAAATAACATCGATGTGACCATAATGGAAGGTTATAAACATTATAAACCTATAAAACCATATTAGTACACAACAACATATAAATATGTATACTTTTCAACATGCAAAACTAATGTTTCATGGTGGACAAGATGAACTTTTCCAAAACATGATCAATCTATAATCGAGGCTCTGGTACCAATTGTTAGGGATTATAATTTGTAGAAAAACTTATTAGCCCCAAAATTTTGGATTAATCATACGATAAAAAGATAAAAACTTTGGTTTAAAATAAATATCTAGGTTTTAGAATCATGACACATTAGCTGATCTTGTAAATGATCTGAATGAGGAGAAATATACTTTTATGAAAATAAAGAGGTTGGATTTTCTTATCCTTTAAAACCTTGTTAAAACACAATGACATACTCAAATCTTATAGTATATTATTCTCCCAAAGCAGACTATGTGTGTGGGCATTCTTGAAGGTTAATGTTTGGTGTTTTAAGTGAGATAGGACCTTGTCACTCTATACCCCTTCACAAAAATGTGAAGAGTATTGTTCCTTTCCCTCTCTAACCTTCAATAATGAGTATGCATTTTAAAACCCTAACTTACACCAATATATATAGGTATAAGTCATGGGCTTGGGCTAAATTCGATTTCCAGAGAGTTTTGGATTGTTACTTGGGAAAAGGGGCTATACTAGGGACTTAAGACTAAATAATTAAATTGGCTTCCAAGTTGATACTCAAAAATATCAAATTACATCTCCACAATTTATATCCTTTATCCATTTAATGAAAGTTAATCTCACTAAATAATCACGACTGCAATCCAAATTAATTATCTCAAAATCACTCAGAATAAGTCTTGTTTGTAAAGTTACTATGGGATATAATATGATTCCTATAATTAAGTATAAAACACCCGCTGAATCAAATTAATTTATCGTTATTCAATTTTAACCAACTTCTAATTTATTCATTGGTTCTCATAGTTAACTTATTTGATACTCTATCAAACTATAAGATAATCCACTTATCAAGTTTACTGATAGAATCAAAATTTATGAACCTATAAAGGGGGTATCACAATTCATGACCTTTCTTGGACGCGAATTCCTCCGAATTATGATCTCAATATTACTTACCCAATGGTTGCCAATTTTTCGTAGATTTAGAATACTAAAATTGAATCGCACACATATCAATGACAGCAAAAATTGTGCATGCATTCCAATCCTCATAACCCTCATGATTAAGAACCTATGCACCATTTGAAAATCTAGAATATTGTGAAAGTCTAATCTAGTTAAAACCTAGACTTGAATCTCATATGTGGTCCTGTTAAATATATACCTAATGTACTATTTACATTCCTCTTTGAACTATCAGACAAGTTCCCGAACCATAAGGAAGGTTTCCATAGTTTAAGATAGACTAATAGGATTACACTCGCAGCTTTACTAGTAATATGTCAATTTCCTATCTAGGTTGTAAACTTTTCAACTGCACTAGAACTGAAATTCTAATTTCTCTTGATCATGCCGAAGCCAACTCACCAGAATTTCTACTAAATAAAATTGACTAACATTACATACAATATATCTAAAAACAAATATAAAGCATTCTCATAAACATGATTCTTAATTCAAAATGAACCTCACACACCTTTATTGAAAAATAATGGCATACATGGTTTTAAAAATAAAACCTTAGCACACATTATATACCATCATCTTATTCCTTATGATAGATCTGCATAACACCCACAACTAGCATTTCATCATCGTACCTAGCATGTAAAAGCATTAGTAGGATTTTTCCCTTGTATCTCAGTTAGAAACATTGCAACAATAATTATGTCAAGACTTTGACCACAAGTTTAAGGCTCATGCACACACTATGGATAATTCATTGATGTAGTAAGGGAAGGCAATCGGGAGTTGATGTAGATTATGCGTGCTGGGGAGCATGTAGAGGGAGTCGGACCTCCAAGAGCTGGTGGATTAAGGAATGGTGGGTGTGATTGAGATGACACTAGATATGGATAGACATTATTTGTGGTTTCCTAAATGAATTTATATCATGTTTGAATTTGGATAGAGGGATACACACAGAGTGTGTGTGTGTGTGTGTGTGTAGAGAGAGAGAGAGAGAGAGAGAGAGAGAGAGAGAGAGATTCACAAAGTTGTATTAATTTACTTCTCTCCGACTCTTGGATAATATGGATTTGCGAACTTTTTTTATTTGTTTCATCTATTTCTATCACTTATCTATAGTATTGCAACATTTAGTATATCATTTGTTTATGTATGTTTTAGAATGTGGTGTGTTATGATTATATATATTTAATACTTCTAGTTTAGATTATTTGGATATTTACGGGTCATATTGAATTATGGATTTTTTCTTTATTTGATATGTGTTAAGTTGTATTCATATTTTCAATTAATATATCATTTATCTCATCTGAGCATGTGCTTTATCATGTTATTATATGTTTTGCTTGATTAAGTTATGTATGATATTTTTTATTATCGAGTTTATAACTTTGCCTATTTGATAAAAAAGGGGGAGAAAATTTGAATTTAGGGGGGTTGGTTGTGAGATGGTGGTAGGATATGAATTTAGGGGGGTTTTATACTCTCATATATTAAAATGCATTATATGCATGTGTTTACATGAGTATGCTTACAAAGCTAGTAATGTATTTGAAAATTGTGCAGCATTGTTGAAGTCGTAAGACAAGTTGAGTATGTCTTGGGGGATTTGGGATGGTTAGATAAGACATTTTTCTTGTTCTTTTATTGTATCTTTTCCTATATTATATTTTGTCAGAGAATAGACAAATGGAGATATTTGTAAGGACATATGTATGTTAAAAATGGAGTAGTACTGAAAATTAATTTTATTTAATCAACTAGGTTTCTCAGAAATTATTTATCTTCTATTTAATCATTAATTAATAAGTATTGAACAAATAAATATATGGAGACGATAAAAAAATGGGTGACAAGCCTAACACTTTTGTCACTTGAAACACGGTCCCCAAACTCACTCATACCGAATTTTTGGTTCAAACGCGGGATGAAAAGCCTTGTGATGAGACCAAGAGATATTTGATGAGGAGTCGTAATTATAAATTATTTAGTGGAATTAGTCTTTTTAAAATGTATTAACTACTTAAGTCAAAATTTTCCAGCGTAGCGTATAAAAGTGACTTATGAACACCTTAAATCGTTTATTATCAGTTAACGACCGTCCAATTCATTTGTTTGTGGTTCTAGAATTTCAAAAACCACAATATCATATTTATATATGCATTTACTATAAACTTTTTATTTCTGAAAACTACTCCACAAGATCTACTGGACATGATCCATATTGATCATATATGTATAAAAAATAAAATAAATAAATTCATTTTATAAGTGTTTATAATGTTTCTTAACAATGAGATCCTTTTCAAATCATTAAAAATTATAGTGTATTCTTCTAAAGTTCCTACGATTAAAAACAATCCATACACGTGTTGTTCGAAAAAATCTAAAAAAAAAATATATACAATTATTATTTATTTTTAATTTCTGTAACACAAATAACCAAATTTAAGTGTTTTCAAAAGATTCTATGTAAATACGTATTTTATTTAAATAATAAATTTGTTAAAGATTTAGTGAAATTCTTTAAATAGATAAATTATGAATTTATCTCTTTTGTGTTTTAAATATCAAAACATCTAAAATTTTCTCTATTATCCATTGTTTATGAAAATTTTATTTTTCATAATATTTATATAACATCCACCACAAATAATTATTTCAAAGTAAATTAATTAAGAAGTAAAAGAAAATATATATGTGTTATAAGTAAATATATTATCGTTTTACATAATAAATCTAACAAAGATTCAAAACACGATCATGGCGTAGAGAAAGTGCGATTGTTCCTCTGAATGTTACGCTGACTGAGAGAGAGGTAAGAGGTGGGAGAGAGAAAGTATCAACTCATTTTATAGAACATAGAGATAGAGAGAGATCCAATAAGATGGTGGATCCCAAACCTTAAGCCTAGGCGGGTTTTTAAGAACAGTGGTTAATTGGAAGGTTAATTTCAAGTGAAAAATAAAAAAAAATGGAAAAAATAGTTTTTTAGGGTCTACAACTAGGTGTGATGTATAGATGATGTATAGAGTATGATGTATGTAGGTCTTCTCTTATATATATATATGTTCAGTTCAAGCGGCAATCTTATTGGTACCTTAAATTCATAAGTTTTTCAATTAGTTAACGATATGTTCAAACGCTACAGTTAAATTTATTAATGCAAATACAATTACCCTTATGAAAGTAGATACAATTACAATTGTAATTATATCCATCGTTGTAACTCTATCTACATTAATAAGTGTAAGTATATTTTTTTTAATAAATATAATTATATCTATATTATCAATGTAATAATATCTATATTAATTATCATAATGCACATATACTCGTTAAACAGATTTAAAAAACACATATGATTAACATTAATTACAACAGATTTAAGAGATCCCCACCCCCACCGGGGGGCAAGTGCATAAGGATAGTTGTAACATGTAAACAATTGGTACCAATGAATGTCTTTAATGCGTCCACATGTCCAATCAACTACTAGACCGGTGACATAAGCATAAATCCTAGTGTTTTATTTTCACTTGTAAGGGTAAAAACAATGTGTCACATGTGGTTGTCTTGATTCCGGGAAAAGTTTGATGTTTTTAAAATATCAAATTTTTTGAAATTTTGAAATTTGATTGGTCAATAATATTAAAGAGGACTCACATCATTCATAAAAATAAATTCGCGTCAATAACATTAATCAATTAAAATCCAAAATATCAAATAATTTGATGGGTCAAAAACATCAAATTTCTATGCCTTGAATCCATATTATCCTCGGAGTAATTCTACTGTAACCGATTTTTCCTAGACACATTGACGTGACGACTAGTTATTGGTTGGTTTGTAGATCCCACTGACATAGATTTCAAAAATCAACCAATAACAAGTTGTCATGTCAATATATTTAAAAAAAATTTCTCGTAATAAAATTTTACTTATCCTCGACAAGCTTTAGACATATCACTGAAGTCTTTAGTCAACTGTCGAGTTGTACTATTACCAATTTATAAAAATAAAAGCTGTGGCTGTGATGCATCATGTGTTCTGGTAAAGCAAAGCTAAAAGGGTTCCGAATTATGTTTATAAAGTCAAAAGATCCAATTTCCAAAAAGAAAGTTCCTACAAGACACCATTGGTAATTTCATTCAACACCAAGTCAACAAATATGAAAGAATATTATAAATAGGGCCCGTGCTAGCCATATGCGAGTTAGGCTGCCATCTAGGGCACCCGATTAATCCATGTTCCTTTAAAAAAAAAATAATTAGGTATAAAAAATTAGTATTAAAAAAATGCCTCTCAAAAATAAAATTTGTTTAATTTAAAATAAACACACATACTAAGCTCAACAATAATATAATAATTCACCCACACACTAAAAAATAAATTCACATAATAAATTCATTTACTTATTCATTTTCAATCCTAACTCTTTCATTTCTCTCACCCACTTTCTCTCACTTTCTTCTCTTCTTCTCTCCGAGTCACACTACTCTCTTTCTCTCTCCTAATCAAAGCAAGAAAATAACCCATACTTTCACCCCTCCCCAAACCCCTACCTGCCCTCGTCCCAACCCCCACCAAAAAAAAAAAAATTTGGACACCCCTCTTCCCTTTTTTTTTTTCTTGAACTAACCTCATCAAAATAAGGGTTAAAAATCTAGGGTTCATTTTCTTGAATTTCAGAAAGTTAAAGTTTGTTTGGAGATTGATTGAAGCTTGTTTGTATAAGTATATATTATTCATTTGCTTTGTTATATCCCACTATATATATTTATTTGTGTTACAACTAATATTTGTGTTTTTTTTTTAACATTACAATTTGTTATTTGGGCATTTACAAATTAAAATTTGAGATTGCTCTCAAATTGACACTCAAATCAGGGTCTATTGTTCCTCTTTAGCATTTTCCTCTAATATGGTTTGTCAATATTATTGAGAATCTTGTGACTGTGTGATTAATTTTTATTTTTGCAAATTACACTTGTTGTTGTGTTGTGTGAATATGTCTACTCGCAAATTACACTTGTTGTGTTGTGTGAATATGTTTATAAATATTACTAAAGAAATGGAACTTGAACCCGTATTTCGTGAAAAACACAATATTTATAGAAAAAAATATTTTAACGAAAATTTCTAGTGATGGGATTAGACATTAGTATATTAAAATTGATTTGATATATACAAATTGATTTTGCATCGAAAAATGCGAGACGAACACATTTTCTTTAATTTGATTTTTTTTATACAAAAGGGCCCCATTTTTATTTTTTGCCTAAGGCCCCGAAAACTATAGAGTCGACCCACAAAGGTATATAAAGACATTGAAAATTTTAACCCTAGGTTAATTCAAATGCAAATCTTAAAAGTATGCAACACATTATTTTTTGCATAATTGTAATGGAAATTAACTATCTCATTTTTTATACATGTATATAAAATAGTGTAATCCCCAAGAGATAAGTACATGTACATTTTTTCTAGTGAAGAGGGAAAGTATCCCACAAGTGTTATTAGAAATAAAAATAGAGAAAGAGACTTTTCAGATTTTTTTTTTTTTTTGGTCAGTTACTGTTTGGGTTAATTTGTTATCAGTATTTTGTTCATAAGGTACGTTTGTTTACATATTAGTTCGATGGGGATTGATTTGGATGAAATCCGTTAACTTCTGTTTAAAAGTTTTCTCTCACTTGTTAAATCTCTTATTTGCCCCTGATGATACATCTTTTCCCTTGATGTCATTGATTGGATCCAAAATGTTGTTTAATAAGAACTTTTTAATAAAAAAATGTTTAATACTTATAAAAAAAATGTTTAGTATTTGTCAAAAACTCTACAATATTTCTAAAAAGTATTTAATATTTATAAAAAAAAAGTTTGACAAAAATTATTTAGTATTTATAAAATATGTTCAATATTTATAATAACGGTTTAAAATTTATAAAAATTATTTACTAAAAACTGTTTTCGAAATTGAATATATATATATATATATATAAGGTTTAAATATTTAGGGAAAAAATGTAAAAAAGTTTTTAAAAATAATTTCTGAAAATTGTTAAAAAAAATATAAATTTCGGCCGAAAAAAGTATATAAATTCCTGCCAAAAAAATATATGAACTCATTTTCAGTTAAAAAAATTATTTCTAGAAAAAAACATTTTTCAGGTAAAAAAAATATATTTAAAGAAAAAAACCTTTTTCAACCGAAAAAAATTATTTTCAGCAAAAAAAAAATGTTTTCCACCCAAAAAAAAAAGGCTTTCCAACTTCAAAAAAAAAATATCTCAAGCAAAAAATTAAAAAATAAAACTAATTTCAATTAAAAATATATATTTCAAGAAAAAAACGTTTTCAACCAGAAAAATTGATTTTCAACAATAGAAATTTGTTTTATACGGAAAAAAGATTTCTAACTACAAAAAAAATATTTCCAGAAAAAAAAAAAAAAACTGATTCCATTTGAAATAACATATTTCAAGAAAACGAAAATGCTTATGACAAAAAAAAATTATTTAAAAACAAAAACAGTTAAAAATATATGAAGTGCTTAAAAAAATAGTTTTAAAAAACTATTTTGTTTGGGGTTTATGTATTAGACAATAGTTTTTTAGGCTAATTTTTTTGAAATAATTTTTATTTTGCTGAATTTTTTTTCTTTTGGATGAAAACAGATTTACTTATTTTTTTGCTGGAATTTTTTTTTGGCTAAAAATATTTCTATTTTTATCAAGCGAAGAATATTTTTTTTTCTGAAAAAGAATATCTTTAAACCGAATTTAGTTTTAAACAGTTAACAAACATTTATTAGAAAATACTTTTTATAAAACAGTTAACGAACAGTTCTTTTTGTATATATAAAAAATACATTTTTTATATTCTTTTTATTTCGCAATTTTTTTTCTTTTTTCTGAGAATCATATTTTTAAATGATTTTCTTCGTTTAAACATTTTTAATAGAAAATCATATTTTTTTTCCTGAAAATGATTTTCTTCGTATAAACATTTTGAAACATCTTGAAAATCATATTTTTAATTGAAAATTCTTTTTAAACAGTTTTTTAAAATCCTTTTATAAGTGTTTATTTTAACTAAAATTCATTTTTAAACTTGCTGGAATTTTTTAAACATATAAACTGGAATAGTTAATTTGATTTAAAATAATTTTTATTTCAAAAAGCATGTAAAAGAAATGTACTTTATAGAGGGGCACATGCGTCTTTTTGTATCATCAGGGGCAAATAAGATATTTGACAAATGAGAGAAAGCTTTTAAACGGAAGTTAACGGATTTCATCAAATCAACCGCCATCGAATTAATACGTAAACAAACGTACCCTAGGAACAAAATACTGATAACAAATGTACCCCAGACGGTAAATGACCCTAATTTTTTTTTGTTTCAAGAAATTCTCAATTTTGCCAACAACTTTTTATTCCAATTTAGAGATAAGATTTGGGGCTTTGGGGTTAAAATATTGGATAAGAAAATAGAGTGCTTCATATGTTTTATATGGTTTAAGAATTTTATTATAAAAATAAAATAATGTTTTGGAGTAAATCTTAAATAAAAAAATATGGTAAGCGGCAGTTTGTTGACATCCCTTTTATTTACACAATAAAATAAATATATAATTCACAATCAGCTAAAATACATTTCTCTCAAAGGAAGAGCTCGTTTGGTTATAAATTCAGAAAACTCGATTTAAACGTTGTTTTTAAATATAGTTTTAAAATTCATTTTTTTGTGTTTATAATTATTAGTGTGCATTTGCTAAACCTATTTTTAAATATAGTTTTTTAAAAATTTGAAAAAATTGACAAACATTTACATATATATATATATATATATATATATATATATATATATATATATATATATATATATATATATATATATATATATATATATATATATATATATAATGATATTGCATTTATAATTCACTATAAAATTATATACATACATGAATTGATGATATTTTTAATACATAAGTACTATATATCTTTTTGATATTATTCCATACATCAATAATATATGTATAAAACTATATATAAGTATCATGCATCTATTAGTAATATTATTTAACTTTATATTATTTCATACGTAATTTTTTGTACATGCGCATATATATTTTTTATTTATAAGAATTACACACATATTAATGTATTATGTATGTATATTATATATTAAGGTATAAATGCATTAACATATTAAGAATGAATAATTCTGAATTGAAAAATAAAAAAACAGAAGTTATAAAACACCCTCAACCTGTTTTCTGAAAAACTTGATTATAACACAAAAATATTATAATTTAGTGTTTAAAAACAGGTTGCCAAATGCAGATTTTTATCAGAATTATATTAAAACACAGAAACCAGAATTATAGTTGCAAACCAAACAAGCCCGAAACCTTTCTAGTAAGAATTCCAATTTGCTTGCGTGGACTGGAACTTCTCTACGTAACTTACAACTCGCATATTATACTATAGACACATGTGTGTGTGTGTGTGTGTGTGTGTGTGACAGCTTGATGAGTGTCTTCTTTGTAACAAAAGAGCAATTCATGGGCTCACTCACTTCCGTCCGTCCTGGGTCATTAGAGTTTATTCCGATCATGTCCAAGCTATGGATTATTTTGATAATTTTGACTCTCTAGCACATGGATCAAAATGATGAAAAGTTCAAGACAAGCAAATTTATTGGGAAACCTTTTTCGTTTTTTTACGAAATTTTGTACTCCTTTCACTTTTCGCACATAAATTCAACTATTACACGAAAGTTTTGTTATTTATTATATTTTGTTATTTTATCTTGTGGATGACCTGACGAGAGAGGAGTGAAAGATGTTTCGAGGAAAAGGAAGTCCTAGTATACGTTACTTGTTTTTTATCACTCTTCTCATTCGGTATAAAGAAAGATATAACACTTCTCTTTCATTTTTCTAGACTTCCCGGAGGAGATGCACAGGGAGACTTGTAGTTTAGGGAGGCATCGATGAGAAGATTCTTTTGTGGGTTCTTTTTTCCTTTTTCTTTTAACTTGTTATACTTCATGTATACGGGCTCCGTCCCCTTGGAGAGAAGTTTATAGATTTCATTTACTTATAAAAAAAAGACTAAAATAGTATTAGACCATTTAAGTGGACCAAAATAGCATTTGAATATTTTGATTGATACGACGTTTTAGGATCGAATAGGCTAGTGTCTTTTCTTGCCTTGGTAAGGATGGGACATTCCTGTTTTGATGTTGTGTTTTAGCTGGAAACAATTAAATATAATCGTATACAAAAACTACACTATACGAAATCTTAGTTACTTTACCGAATTGGAACACGTATTGTTTAAGACACAACATGATTAGTATGATATATAACTTTCACGTTCAATTAAATAAGTATATGATGAGGGAGGTATTAAGGATACACGTGCTCCTCATTTATCTGCTGAAGTCCACTCTCATATTGTGGAGACTATTAACCAACAGAATTCTCTACCCTAAGTAATAGGCATGCGTGCCTTTTCTTTATGGTGTTCCTCTAGAATAGGTATTAAGTTCCTTTATTTTAGCAACACACCTAGACTCCATTCTTTATTAAAAGGGGCACATCCCCGCTGTGTGAATTATCTTATTGAAAGTCAGATAGTGCGTCCCTTTCTATTAGTTGTCTTTCGATTACTCAATTCACTTTCTTAGTTTTGTAACCTTTATATGGCATCAGAGCCTAGGCTCATGACGTCCGGATCGATCCCAAATACTTTGTCTATGAGCATGGGATCATTGCATCAATTAATTGTAATCTGTAATGTTAAGTTAGACATTGAAACCTACCTTATTTGGAAAACACAAATTCTCAACTACATGAAAGACATGAAAGTAGATGATATGATTAAATTGGAAGCACCACAACAGTTCACTGAGAAAGGGGAACTGGCCAAAGAGTTTCAAGCATGGTAAGAGAAAGATGTCATCATCAAAAGCTAGCTCTTAGTTACCATTTCAAAAGAATGTAAATATCTTGTTGTTGGTTGTGAGACTGCAAAACAAACACGGATATGTTTGGAATAAATTTTTTTGCAATCCACAAAAGAAAAAGAATTTCAGTTGAAAGAACAAATTCATGACATTATATTAGAAGGAAAACCCATCAATGCTCATTAAGAAATTTAAAGGTCTTTGTGATGCATTAGCTTCTAGTTATAAACCACTGGATGAAGATTGCAAAGCAATAAGTTTTGCTAAAGGTCTTGACCAAAAATACAATGTTTTTCGCATAGTCATGCAAGGAAAACCACCATATCCATCTCTCCCATAGTTATTAACCTCACTTAAGGGGTTTAAAATTCACGAGGAATCAATTAATGGGTCATCAAGTCAACAAAATCATCCCATTGACCACTTTATGGCCTTGAATGCTATGAGAGCTCCACTCATTATCATAATCGAGGACGATTCAGGCCAAATAGAGGTAGGGGTTCCATGGCTATAACACAGGAGGGAAGTTTTCATCCAGGGGAGAGGATTAAGGCCTACTAGTTAAACTCCGCATCGATTTTACAACCAAAAGTCAAATCAAAATCATCAACTTGGTGCAACAAATTGTGAAGGAATGTACTCATCCAATCTTTCTCCAGGTATACTAAAACAACAAATGAACCAGTAATTTGCGAAGGATGAGAGAACTAGTTTCACAAACGTGGCTTGTCAAATATGTGGAAGAACCAACCACACTATACCAACTTGTTTTTATAGGTGGGACCACTAATTTCAAAATCATGATCAAGCCCTTAGTGATATGACAATTACTAATGTGGAAGCCTAAATTTATAATGGTCTCTATGTTGACTCTGGGGCTACCTCTCACATGACAAATGGAACTCATAATTTTTCTAAACTAATGTTATATAAAGGTAATGATAAAGTTATAATTTATGATGGTTCAAAACTTGATATCACTTACATTGGAGAAAAACAACCAAATAAAAATTTAATCCTAAAAGATGCTTTAGTTGTTCCACAAATCAAAAGGAATTTAATTTATGTAAGTCAATTACTTCATGACAACGAATGCCAATTAGAATTTACTAATGATGGTTTCATTATTAAGGATAAGAAGACTCATAAAGATCTTGTCAAGGGAACTAGAAGAGGGGTCACTTTATACTTTTGAAGAAAATCATCAAGAGGATTAGAGCGTTGTTTATGAAAAGAAGCAAGCGTTCAAATTTTGCATCAAATATTGGGACATCCTCAAATCAGGTCTTTAGATTTTTTAAATAAAATTCATGTTTTGCATGTAGACAATTGGAATAAATTGCACACCGTTTCTGTAAGTTGTAAACTTGGAAAAAGTTGTAAGTTGCCCTTTGGTTTAAATGACAAAATCTCGGTCCTTCCCTTTACAAAAATTCATTGTGATTTGTGGGGACCTGCTCTTATAACATCTTCTTAAGGACTTAAATTTTATGTTATATTTGTTGATGATTGTACTCGTTATACCTGGCTATATCCTCTTAAACAAAAATCTGATTTTCATAAATTGTTTCTTACGTTTCACAAAATCATAGAAACATAATTTGAAAAGTGATGATGGTGGAGAATTTTCAAGCAATGACTTTATTGATAATCAAAATAAATATGGCAAAGTTAGACATATATCATGTCCACGAACACCTAAACAAACTGGTGTTGCAGAGAGAAAACATAGACACATTATCGAAACCTCTTTAACATTATTGTTTCATGCTAATATTCCTTTGTTCCTCGGGGTTGAAGCCTTTTTAACAGCGATCTATCTCATTAATCGTCTGCCTTCCATTACATTACACAACACAACACCATTTTTAAACTATTCGGTTCTCATCTAAATTATTCTACCTTGCGAATTTTTGGTTGTCGGTGTTTTCTGTATTTAAGGAAAAAAAAATTACTCCTAAATCTTATCCTTGTGTTTTAATTGGATATAGTTCTCTTCATAAGGGTTACCACTGCTATCAACTGCACACAAAGATGGTTTTTATTTCTATACATGTAATTTTTTATGAGAACCATTTTCCCTATGCTACCACACCAAATTATTATGAGCAATCTCTTCCTATTGATATGGTAGCATATCAAGAACTTTTTATCCTCTAAAACCATTCAAAACAAAAACCCTCCACATCACCTGTTTCACCGATTACCTATACCACCTTACCCACCTCGTCCCCTCCTTCAATACCACCTGACGAACACACCTCTTCTTTCAATCCCAGTCAACCACCAATCCTGCTTTCTGACGACGCCAGCATGCCCCTTCACCCATGTGACTCCACATCCTCTCAATCCCTTTTACCTCCAACGTCTACCACCCTGCCCCTACTCTCATAACTCATTCCTCCAACGTCGACCAACCTACCCATATCCTCACAACCTCCAACTCTAGTTGACAGCTCTCTCTCACCTACCTGTTGTCCCACTTCTCTTACAGTTCCTACTTACTCATTCAGTCCACTCTTACCTGAATTCGTATCATCTAGCCCTCTTAACTTACCTATTTTAAATGCATTTTTACCTATTCTCAACCTAGACATCTATTTACCTCTTCATCCACCCTCACATAATTTAAAACCTTCCATTTTCCCCCCAATATTCATCCCATGACCACTTTGTTTAAATCCTCTAAGACTGCCCTTCTCTCTACCACATTGGAACCACCTAATTTACGTAGTGCTCTTTCTCAACCACGTTGGTTTCAAGCTATGAAAAATTAACTAGCATCTCTTGCATCTAATCATACATGGGATTTAATTCCATAGCATCCTTATACGCATATTATTGATTCTAATTGGGTTTATCGTACTAAACTTAAGTCTCATGGTACTCTGGACAAATACAAAGAACGGTTAGTGTTTAAAGGCTATAATCAGATTGAAGGAGTCAATTTTGGTGAAACGTTTAGTCCTATTATCAAACCGGCAACTATTCGAGTTGTGTTGTCTCTTTCCCTCACTAAACAGTGACCCCTTAAACAACTTGATATCAAGAATTCATTTCTTCATATGGTTTTCGCAATGAAACCGTTTATATGCATCAACCACCGGGTTTTAAAGAACCGCATTTTCCTCATCGTGTTAGCAAGCTTAACAAGGTTATTTATGGTCTTAAATAAGCTCCTCGGTCTTGGTTTGATAGATTTAGTGTCTACCTTCTCCAATTGGGTTTTTCATGCAGTAAGGTTTACTCATCACTATTTATTCTCCATCAGTGACTCGGGATGCTACGTCTCTTATTGTATGTGGATGATATTATCCTAACCAGTAGCAATAATGTCATACTCACCTCTATTACTTCAAAACTTGCCTCTGAATTTTCTCTTAAGGACCTTGGTGATCTTAATTATTTTTTAGGCATTGAGGTTCTTCCATTCTTATGTGGATCATTTCTCTCACATCATCAACATGTTCTATCTCTTCTACAAAGGGCCAATATTCTTGAATGTAGTTCAATCAAAACCCCTACTAGGTCTACTGATATGTCTTGTGCCCCCTATTCTGACCCTAAACATTTTCGCTCTTTAATTAGGGAGTTTTAATATCTCACACTCACCCTGCTAGATATCACCCATACGGTCAATACAATTTGTCAATCCATGTATGCTCCCACGAAAGCTAACTTTCATCAAGTCAAGTTGCTTCTTCGTTATCTGCACGGTACTCCTACTATGGGACTTTATTTAGTTTCTTAATCATCTCTCAATTTATATGGTTTTTGTATATGCCGACTGGGTTGGTTGTCCTATTACTCGTCGCTCCACTTCTGGTATCTGTATGTCTCTTAGGGAGAATTGTATTCCCCGATCCTCTAGAAAGAAACCCACTGTCTCACTATCTTCTTGTGAAGCCGAATATCGGGCTATTGCTGGTACTACTGACGAACTTTTATGCCTCACTTATCTACTGCATGACATTGGTATTTATGACGGTCACCCTCCCACCCTGCACTGTGATAATATCTCCACTATCTATATGACTATCAATCCTATTCTTTACACTCGCACTAAGCACGCCGAGCTTGATTATCATTTTATGAGTGAAGAGGTCGCCCAGGGTTTACTTGTTACTCACTTTGTTCCATCATCCTCTCAACTTACTGACATTTTTACTAAACCACTTGGTTAACCTCACTTTCTATCTCTTCAGTCCAATCTTGGTTTATGCTCCGCATCCCACCTTCACTTGAGAGGGAATATTAAGGATACATGTGCTCCTCATTTATTTGCTGATGTCCACTCTCATATTGTGGAGACTTTTAACCAACAAAATTCTCTACCCTAAGTAATAGGCCTACGTGCCTTTTCTTATGTATTTTGAATAAGTCTTTAAGATGTTAGTTTAGAATAGGTATTCAGTTCCTTTATTTTAGAACCATACCTAGACTCCTTTCTTTACTAAAAGGGTCACATACCCACTGTGTTAATTAGTTTATTGAAAGTCAGATTGTATGTCCCTTTCTATCAGTTGTCTTTCAATTACTCAATTCACTTTCTTAGTTTTTTAACTTCTTTAGGTGGGGGACCATGAGGAATAAAATTCAAAATTCATAAGGGGTCTTTGTGATTGGGAGTTAGAGGAATAGGAGGCATTTTTTACTCATTGGACTCGACATCGGTTTCGGTAGGAGGAGAGGAATTTTTGAGATGGGTGCACACAAAGGATGGGCTATTCATGATGAATAATTATTGCACAATGTTTAGGTGTCAGGGGAGTGCTTTCTCATGGAAGGCATAATGTAAGCCAAAGGTGCTTCCTAAGGTCCTTTTCTCTGTATGGACCGTTGTCAGACGAGCTATATTGACAACAGAAGGTCTGAAAAAGAGGGTAAGAAGGATGGATATTAGATGTTAGTTAATTAAAGAGATTGGAAAGTACACTAATCATTGATTTCTTCATTATTGGGTGACTAGGGGATTGTGAAAATTTTCTTATCCTAAAGCCCTGTGCTATAGGCCATGCCTCAATTGGTGAGTGAGGTGATAGCGGCTTGGAGGAATCTTAAGGGATGGAAGGGAGAGGGGAGTGTGTGGAAGATGGCCCCCCATTGTATTATTTAGACGATTTGGTAGTAGAGAAATTTGAGATATTTCGATGGGGAGGAACTGGCACAATCTAAGAAAAGTTAGACCTCGTTGCTTTCTTTATTTGTACACTTTATGAAGGAGTAACAAGAGATAGAGTAGTGTTTTCTTGGAATTTTTTGAAAGCAATAAAAACTATAATGAATCCAAGTTACTGTACGTCCTAGGAACCCTTTCTTTTAGGCAATATTTATCCCCTTCCGGATGAAAGCCACGACTACATAATGGAGTTTGTAGTATAAATTTTCCTTCAAGATACAATGTAGTGATGTTACTTGTTTGATGCAAACTATGTACAATTTGGTCAAACCAAGAACACTCTGAAATGTTATCCTGATAATGCCAAAAAGTACATGACGGAAAGAGGAAAATATAACAATTTTCGGTGTCCGAAATAGAGGTCTGAAACTCTTTTTATAGCCATTTTAATGGTTGTTCATTAACAGTCACCTCTTTTCACGTGCACGAGTCAACAGTCGTTAGATCACGTCTCTTTAATTCCTTTCAATTGCACGATCCAAATTTGGCGTCTCATTGTAAGCGAATGGACACGCCCTATACGAATCACCACAAGTCAATCCCATGGTTTATATCAATCCGATTGGGTTTTAACATCCTTTGATCAGATCGATTAACCACAACCATCGATTTGGTTGACTTTGACAAACCTTTAGGCTCCCATGTTCTGAGCGACGATGCATACATGCGAAGTGGCAAATGTGCCATCAAAGCGCCCAATGTGTCCTAAGTCACCCAATCACTCTTTCGCACGTCACGCGAACGCTCACCGCGTGTCGTGATTGGTGGTGTTTTGCACCACCACAAAGCACCATATCATAACCTCTTTGACTGTAAGACTAACAGTCATATTTTGTCTTTTAATTATTTACCTTTTCCTTTTCTTGTAAAGTTTCTATATGGGTCTTTGAAACCACACTCACCTTATGTACACCCACGTTTTTGCTCTCTCTACAAGAAGATCCAATGTAAAATGCCCAAAATAAAAACTCACTTACACAATATTAATACCCAATATATTTTGAAAAAATTCCAACAATCACCCATTATTTCAAAATACACATAAATAAGAAAGAATACTTTTTTTATATAAGGAATCAATGATATAAGAGTGAAAGGACAAAATCAGGGTTTTGGTCATTATCGCTGGAATCTAGCACATAAATGAGAAGTGTCTTTCAGACTTCAACGTTAACATAGTGAAAATAATTCAAAGCTTCATCAAGGTACCATGGTGAACGTATATTAAACCAGTGACCAATTTCGATGAGTCGGAACCATTATATATAATGATCTCTATGTTAAAGAGTATTTTGTTAGTAAGAACATTTAAGGCCTCGTGATTATCCTGATTTCAGGAGTATTTTAGGATCGGTCTTAGTTCCATACATTCATCACTCATATAGGTAAATCAACTTCAATGATTATGTGAGTCACATTTATATGATTTATTAAGAAGTGACCTTGATCCTCTATCATGGAGAATAAGAAAACTAGGCACATAGGAATGGAGTTTTACATATAAGTTCCTAGTGTTCCATGAGTATCATTTAACTTAATTGTACCACTGTTGATACAAAAACGTATCCACCTACGTAGACCAATCATAAGTGGACAAGTGTCACCCTACGTGGCATAAATCCTAGTCAGCAGATAGTTTCTCAGTAGGCATGTCGACCAATGTGAATAATGCATACCATCAATATAAATGTAAAGTTACCACATGGGAACTACAACCAAAGGTCTTATCCCACGTGGTTCATATAACCAACCATCACATTCATTATGTACGGGTGTAAATGCTTAAATGTGTAAAGGCATTTCAACCGTTGATCTTTGGGTCACTATAAATACATTGTATTCCTTTCATCAAAGGCAAGATAGAACGGATTCTGGGATATTCTTATTGACAACAGTACCTAGATTTTTGTAATCTCTGAAATCAGTACCATAACAATGGACGTATGCTTTCTTACATAGTTGAACCAATTTAAAACCTCACTACAGAAAAAAGGCCAAATTGTCACCTTTGAGATGGCCAGCCTTGTCACAACCGTTGACCGTGACAAAAAAAATAAGTGTTTTTCGTTACGGTCAATGACCGTGACAGTGGCAGTGGTCATGGACTTGTCATGGTCAAAGACCTTGACAGGTCCGTGACAACTTTGCCAGTAAAAAAACCATAACCTATCTTTTTTCTCAACGTTTTCATTCCCTCCTTTTTTCTCTCTCTCTCTCACGGCTCTCTCTCTCTCTCTCTCTCTCTCTCTCTTTCTCTCTTTCTCACTCTAAGGTACTTTTTTATCTCCCTCTCTCTTTCAATTATATGTGTATATGTGTGTATGTACATTTTTCTCTCCCTCTCCTTATTTTTTTTTGTGTGTTGGTGGGTGGGTGTATGTGGTGGTGTGTGTGTGTGGGGGGGGGGGGGGGGGGTAGTTGGGGTGGGGGGAAGGGAGGAAAGTGTGTGTGCGTGTGTTGGTGTGTGTGCGTATGGGGGGGGGGGGGGCAGTGAGTAGGGGGGAAGAGGACAGGGGGAACGAGTTAACCTCGGACCCTAAAATCTCTTGTTAATATTGACATTATAAATATTGTTTAGAGAATGTAATTAATTTGACATTATAAATATTATTTATGTATTCTTATTTAGGTTTGAAATTGCTTAGAAATTGTTAATGTTGATTGGGTGTTATTATTTAGGGCTTGAATCTAATTAGTCACATGTATTTGATTTCTTATGTTGTTGAAAATGAATAAATTGAGTAGATGAATTAAAATGAGTACGAGATACACATTTATTGCTTTGTTGCTGCTGTTGGATTATATTGGACGGATATGGTTGGATATGGAAGTTGGTTGTTTAATTTTCTTTTAAATCTTTAATTTAATCCACACTAATAAATCCTTAAATAATTATATTGCCTTAATTTGTTGGTGTGGATGAAAAAAACTAGAATAGATCTAATTATTTGATCACAAATAAATAAGTAAATAAAAGATATTTAAGATTTTTAAAGTGGTTCGGCTGAAAGAGAAAGCCTATGCCCATCGTCTTGCATTGTCTGTTGGATTGTATTCTGCTCCCCTTTGCTGCAGGGATTACAGTGTATTTATAGCCCTCTAGGGGGATCGAGAGTCATAATGTTAAAGGATGGAATGCCTTTATAAATTAGGCATTTACATCCGTACATAATGTTCCTAATGCATATGACTATTGGCTTTTTACTGACCACGTTGGTCGGCATTCAGAATGTTAGTCGACATTTCGAGCCTTGGTCGATGGTTACTCCTTGCAAACTAAGATTATTGCCACAGTGGATGCCACATGTCTATTTCTAATTGCTCCACGTAGGTGGATAAATTTTGGTATCAACAAAAGCCCCCCAATGTTTCATGCGTGATGCTTTTGCGAAGGTATGGAACATTTAGTTCTACCAGTTGCTTGGTTAACTTTTTTGATGCTTGGTCAGCTGTCGACTTCCCATACTTATAAAATTACCAACTTGGATGATAATGGATAACACAGATGGTATTTTTGCAATTATCCGTAATTATAACAAATCATTTTTGTGGAAATGTGTCTTTTTTAGCTTAGCCGCCAAAATTTCAATCATCGTTTCCCTTTAATCATTACTTTCGTCGATTTTTGAGGCAACCTATAAAGGCAGTAAAATCTCGGTTCTCTTCTACCTCAAACTTTTCGGTTTTTGCTGTTATCTCTTGAACTTTTTGTGCGATCATTCTTTATGTTCTTCAGTTCTTACTGAATCCTTAAATCTTTGTAATAATCCTTTCTCTTTCCCCTTTTCTTTATCTTGAACTATGGTTTATTCAGTAGTTTCTATAAACGAATTTAGAAACGAATGGAATATTCCTTCGTGGGTGGATTTGGAGCTCCCAAATCCGCCTGTAGATCTTTTTTCTTTATGTGAGGGCCATTGGTTCCCTTCTCTTTTTATTACTGAATGTGGGTTTACTTTTTTCCCAATCCCCTTTTGTCTTGAGTTTTGTCAATATTTTGACATTGTACCTGCTAGAATAGCTCCCAACACTTAGAGAGTTGTAAATGGGTTTTATTGATTGAATCAGCTCCATGGGACCCATATAGGCATCCTAGAGATTTTGTTTTGCTATAAATGGGTCACCAGTGATAGCACTTACTATTTAAAAACTAGGGCTGTAAATAGGGTTTTAGTAGTTAATCTCACAGACACTAACAGAGATTATTTTAATCACGGAATGATTGCCAAGAATTGGCAATATGCACCCAATGAGAGGGGATACAGTATACCAGGGGACCAGATGCCCTTAATATGGCCAGGGGATAGGTTGCAACACTATTGTATAGATTTTCTTGATAATTTCATTGGTTACAATAATAACTGTAGTTGTTTTCTCTTAATTGCAGTTGATCGAAAGAGAAAGTGTCCCAAGAAGAGTGACATCAGACCTACCAAGATGAAATTTCATTGGGGTATTCACTAGAAAATTAGAGAGGAACACATTAGGTCAGCATCATATCTGTTGGAGTAAAAAAACTCCATTACTTCCTTTGTTGCTCGCCCAACTTCTATTGATCCCTCCTTGGTGATTGAGCTTGATCAAGAACTAGTATCAACTTCTTCTGCCACTGAACCTGGAAGTGGTGAATCTACTACAATCCCCTCATCTTCCCTTGACTCAGATTTATCTCTTGCCACTTCCATGGTGAAGAGAAAGTTCCCCATAATTATGGGAGATATTACTACTGCTGGCTCCACAAAATCTGCTGCTGGTGGGGTCGGTAATAAGGATGAGACTGGGAATAATCCCCTAGCTAAGAATAATGATGAAGTCCAGCCCAATCGTTCGAATAAGGGTCTTCCTTATAGGAGGGCTGAAGGAACTACTTTTGGTGCTGACCAATAAGGTTTGGTCGATTTGTTTGATGTTGGCTCTTTAGTGGCTATTGGCCCAGGTTTGTTCAGGCATTTAATATAGTCTAGCACTCTTCCAGATTATAGGGGTGCTGCTTTTATAATGCACATTTCTAAAATCTATGAAAGGGTTGCTCAAAGCCTTGCTTTGGTAAGAGTTGTTATTTTTTTTCTTTTATTCATATGCTTGGTAGTTCTTATACTGGCTTGCTTTCATTCCTTCTTACAGGTCCTAGTTAATTTTAACCAGATATTGGAGAAGGTTGATGTCCTTTGTTCTTCTTCAAAGGAAGTGGAAGAGGCATTTGAATGCCTAAAGAAATCTTTGCTTGATTCCCAACAAGCATTGATAAACGATCAGAAAAAATGGGAAATCAAAATAAAGACTTTTGAGAATGAGGCTATAATTGCTCAAGAGAAGGTTGTCGAGCTACAGAAAAGTCTTGCTGTTGAGAAGGCCCAAAGATTAAAGGCTAAGGAGTATGCATTCAATAAAGGATGGGATAAGTCAACCAGTGTTGCATCTCCTCAGATTGAATTTATGGAGAAAAAATGCTTCAAGGATGGCTAGTCCATAGCACTCATAGAGGTTGGCACACCCTAGGACACTGAATTTTTCCTCATGTATAATCATGATTCTCCTCCAAACTTGGATGAGGAGATTGAGGATGATGGAGGATCATATGATTCTACTCTTATCACGGACTCTGTCAATCAACAACAAGTAGCAGCAGTTGGGTCTTCAATCCCCCTTCTTCTGATAAATTCACTCCACCTGTCTTTGTCCCTCCCCAAATCGGGGCCACTTATGACAGAAAGAAGGTATAGACTTTCTTGATGAGCAGCTTTTATTTTTACCATTATTTTTGCTTTCTTCTTCATATAAATGCACTTGTAACTTAATTTTCATCAATGAAAATGAATATTTCTTTGCACTTGTCTTCCTCTGTTTCAAATATATATTCTGTTGTTGATTGGAGATTTATCTTACTCTTTATAGTTCATGGATAAACTATATCAATTCTGCTCCACTGACTTCGAGCTAATCAGAAAATGCAATGATCTCTTCAAGGCTGGTCATATGACTTTGTCTGAGGAAGACCTATCCAACTTGCTCGGTGATGATAATAGAAGATCTTTAAGAAGATCACATGGAGACTAAAGCTCTTTTACACGCCGACTATACAGAAGTATAAATCTCTAAGTGAAGGTTGAGGTTTTGAGAAAGAGTTATAAAAGCATGCATCTTTCTTCAGAAGGTAGGGATTTCTGCTTAAGCATGAAATAGAGGAGGCTAGGGCCATTACCAAGTTGTTGAAAGAGGAGAATAATAATTTGAGTGATGAATTAAACTCATTGAAGGCTCTTTCTACTACTGTTGTTGCTGTTGATGATGGGGTTTCCTTTTTCGAGACTGAAAATGCCAGATTAAGGGAAGAACTAGAAGCATTAAAGAAAACTAAGTATGCTTCTTCATCCCGAGAAAAGGTTAAACCTGGCCGAGATACTACATATGAGGCTAGGACCCAGTAAACACTTAATAACTAGTTCGCTCAATTGAAAGTGAAGAATTTTGGCCATTACTAACATGTCCCAGAAGCTTCAGACCCAAGCCGAGTAACTTTTTCCCAGTCTTCCCAATTACAGGCCAAAGACAGGGTATTCAAAAAAATTGCATCACTAGTTTGAGAGGCTAACTTTCTAATTTCATAAACAGCTTAGGGAGATTTGGATGGAGGGATAGAATAAATCCCTTGGTCATTTTGATGAGAGATTCAACCAATCTCAAAATAAAGGATACAAATAGGGCTGGACCAATTGCTTGACAATTATGAAGGTGGATCAAACCAGCACTCTTTGGAACTGGTATGATCCCGACTTGTTGAACGGTGAAGATCCTCCTTTAAAACTAGATGTTAATTGGATTTATGTCAACAAAATTCCCCAGAGCCTGATTTTTAAATATTTAGGGGACTATGGCCTTCATGACGAGCTAGAGATTAGTCGTCCTCCTCATCTGCAAGATACACCGAGCAACGGTAATAAAAAAATGCTTCAAGACTTCAATTTTATCAACTCCTCTTATATATTTTAGATGATCCTCCATAAGGCATGGAACCAGCATCAAGCTCTTCTAAGGCTGAGGGGAAGTGTGTAATACCCCGTATTTTTATGATATTTATTTATGGGATTAATTAAATTAAATGTGAATTAATTGAGAATTAATCAGGATAAAATATTAACGAGATGTGAGTTAATATTTGATTATAATGTGTATATATGGCAATATATGAATATTGGAACTATTGAAATTGTCACGAGATTGAAATACGGCAATTTGCGAAATTTTGTTGGGACGCGCGTGACAGTCGCGTCAGGAATATAATTATTTGAATTAAAAAGTGAATTTTATTTTTATCATCCGTATGGTCATTTTGAGTGCGCCAACGAGTCCGGAAGGGTCGAAATAGTCAGAAAATACTAGCCGGGAGTTTAGTTTGGGTCCCGGGGCATTTTAGGCCATACCGGCAACCCAAAAGGGTAGTTTGGTAATTTCGGAAATTGGGTAATTAAAACCCACGAAAATCAGAGTTAAAAATTTGACTTAGTCTTAACCCACTAAGCCATTTCCAACCCCAATTTAGGTAGTGGACTACGGGAGTTTAGAAACCTTAAACTTGGCAAAAACCAACCCCACCTCCATTGTCATCTTGAGAAGAACTTGTAGAGAGAGAGAGAAAGAGAAGAATTCTGCAGAAAGAGAGAGAGAGGAATTCAACCACCTTCAATCAACAACAAATCTGAAGAACGATTAAGGCAAGTGGTTTAATTATAATTGATTCAATGCTATGCTTTTCCATGTTTAGGATAATTATCAAATTTGTCTTGGAAGATTGATTAGACTCATGAATTTGAGGATTAAAACTATGGACTATGTTAGGGATTGCATGTAGAAACATTCTGGATGTATTATGAATTCAAAATCTTAACCATTGATGATTTAAAAACGGATTTTAGAAGAAGTTTATTAATGTTCTTGAAAGAAATAGAAAACTGGAATTCTTGATGAAGTTTTGATCCAAACAAAGCCCTTGAATGATGAATTATTGGTTTTAGAATGTTGACAATGTTGTAGGATAGTTGTATGATGATATTATAACGTTATCTTAGAGTTTCATGCTTGTTAATGGTGTTTTGGGATGATTTGAAAACTGCAAAATGAAGCAGTCCGTAGCCTACCTGGTGCGTTCGATCGATCGACATTCATCAGTCGATCGATCGACCACCATCGATCGATCGAAGGTCAAGGTCGATCGATCGACCTTCCCAGAAAGAGTAAAAATTTCCCCTAGTTAAATTTTAATGATGTTGACCCTTGGAAAATATTATTGGAGACCTTATGAATATCCTTAGACTTAAGGAAGACCAGTAGGTATGGTTATAAAGTTTGGACCTTAATTAGAATTTAATTTGAGGAATTATTCTAAAAGCTAATGAAGCTCGATGAGTGAGATGATATTAGGATTAAAAGAGTAATTTTGAATAAATTGATGAATTGAGATTTGGGACAGAAGTAAGGACCTTAAGAATAATGATGTAACACGTGGGAATAATAGGAAACTTAATAACCCCTTTGAGATAGGTTTTAAGTACAAGAATTTATGACGTGAGATGTGTCGGTAGTCTACATTATATATTATCGGAAGACTTAAAATGTATACAATTGGAATAATGGTATAAGGATGTAGAAAATACCTTTATTAATATTGTGATATCTAAGATGTGTGCATGCTTAATATATGATCTTATGTGTATGACATACCTACCATACTTGCTATCACGGGAGGTTTACGTTCGCTTAGGGCCTTCTAATCCTTGTGTGCCCGGATTTAGTTTGGTACCTAGAGGACATAGTTCAAGGGAATGACTTAATTGTGAGTTATTAAGTCAGCTGACTATGGAGCGTAGGTATGTACGTGACCCATGGATATGTTGAATTATGTTCGCCTCCATTTTTGTGTGTTGTGCTTATTCTAACAATTCCTGAGAGATTCGGAATTTGTAATCCTTATGTACGTGATGTACCGGGATGGATAGCAGAGTATGTGTGCACCGCAGCTTAGCCTCGGGGTGCTTATATTATATATTTATGATGTGAATAATATACGGTCAAATGAAAAGGAATTGTGATGTTTATTTATGAGAATCATTTATAGTAACTCCTTGAGAAGATAAATAAGGGGATAACCTCCAGTAAACGGAAATGCTAATAATTGAGAATCCGAGTTCAAGTAAAGCTATCTATTTAAGTAATAACATTGGAAATTCATATATCGAGTAGTTGGGTTAGAACTTATGATGGTTTAATTTAGATAAATAACACATGAATGGGTATAGGAACGTTAGGAGTGCACAGTTAGACGAGAGGTGAGTATTTCATGTGAGAGCACGTCCTAACATGTATCCTGCATTCATTGTTTTATTTTTTATTAAAGCACTTGCTGTTTTTAAAATACTCTCCACATTCGGGCTCTGACCCGTTTGCTTTCAAATCTATCTTTTTGTAAAAACCATTTTTAGGTGCCCAGCCACAAGGACACCATGCATAGTATTTCCAGTCAGGTGACGAGCTGTAGCTGTTGTGGAAGTTACAGGGCCTTGCTAGTAGACGCTTCATTTACCTTAACTCTATATTCAGATTTCATCAGTTGTAGGGCATGTCGCCCATTTCTGTTAGAGACATTTCATTTTATATTTCAATTATTCAGACTTTGGTTTGTAATTAATTCAGGATGCAGACTTGTTTCATTTCTTTTCATATTGGGATTGTTGTGAGGAGTATTTCCTCTAGACTCATCTTTATTTGTTGATTCATTATAGTTGGACTTTATCGTGAATGGTTGTGTTACATTTCTATATTTCATTTATTGCATGTTAATCTAATTAATTTAAAATTGGACAACTCACTTTTTAAATACTTAGGTGGTTAGTAATCATTAAAAATGTTTTCGACAGTGATGCTTTTAACTGGACCAACTTGGCATTTTGTATTGATTTAATAAAGGAGTAGCTACCCGGTATTTAATTAGTCGGGGTGTCACAGGTGGTATCAGAGCATCAGGTTCTAGTGTCCTTTAGGATCTGTACGGCTTATTATGTTTCCGTTGAGATTTCTTTGATATAGAGCCCTATATTTTAGGACTGTTGTATTCTTTTATGTATGCTTCGCTCTTCAGCTATTTTAAGTTTATAACTGCGAACTTATAGACTTTACTCTTATTTCAGATGCCTCCACGACGTGCGCAACGAGTTCCCAAGGATGCACAACCCGAGCCACAGTCAGCTCCAGTATAGGGCACTATGAATGCCGCTGAGGTTGCAGCCATTGTAGCCCAAGCGATAAATGCCGCTCTTGCCGTTGTACAGCAGGCACCACCCCAGGTGCCAGTAGCCGCGCCATTTCAGGCATATGCATTCCCGTCTGCTTGGGAACGTGTTCGAGATGCTTTTCAGAAAGCACACCCTCCGGAGTTCGTAGGTAGCTCTGATGTCGTGGTATCTAGTCAGTGGAGGAAGGATATTCAGAGGCACCTGAGGATGTATGAGTGCACAGAGGTTCAGAAGCAGATACTAGCTACTTTCAAGCTAGTAGGTTCTGCATTGTAGTGGTGGGAGTCTATTACCATCGCAGAGGAGAGAGATACTCTTTCTATACAGGAGTTTTGGGTGCGGTTCGACCGCAAATACTTTCCGTCAGCTGTTCACACGAAAATGAGGAGGAAGTTGATGAGCCTTATACAGGAGGGTAAGACTATGGCCGAGTATGAGGCCGAATTCACAAATTTGCTAAACATTGTACCGGATGAGATACCGACGGAAGAGAAGAAGATTCAGAAATTCATAGATGGATTGACTTGGAGGATCCGTCAGCATTTATTGGGGAACCTCTCGTTGGCCACTTATTCTGACGTGGTTAACGCTGCATTACTCCATTGCCAGGACCACCGCTTTCACTTGACAGAGGGGAAGAGATCAGGAGAGTCCAGCCATCAGGGCAGGACAGGGGGAAATGGTGCCAACGGGGCACAATCAACTCAGGGTCAGTATAGGCAGAGTGATCAGGGTTCCCAGCAGGGGGATCATAAGAGATTCCGATCAGGGGGTTTCAGGCACGGACAGGGAGGTTTTAAGCAGGGCCATCAGGGTCTGAACGGCCATCAGGGCTAGCAGGGTCAGAATGGCCAACAGCAGTCTCAACCGGGCCAGCAGGGCCAGGGGAGGAATGGTAACGGCCACCAGGGCCGAGGGAAGCAGGGACAACGAGGGGGAAACTTCCAAGGGAAGTGTTTCATTTGTGGTAAGTTTGGCCACAAATGTCAGGATTGTCCTTATAAGGGCAGGGCCCCACAGCAGCAGCAGCAGGGTGCTCGACACGAGCCACAGAGGCCTATGTTTCCCGCCGCCCTCCCAGCACCACCGCAGATGGCAGCATTACCACCCATTCCAGCAGTCCCAGTTCAGCAGGGACAGCTTCAGTATGGGAGAGTGTATCAACTTCAGCAGGCCGCAGCCCCAGAGAATCCGCCAGCTATTGAGGGTATGTTCTCTATTCAGGGGACTCTGGGGCGCATTTTATTTGACACGGGGGCTACACACTGTTTTATTGCTATGAGATTTGCACGCACCATTGGGTTGTTAGACACCGCAGAGAGCACCGCTACTTATGTAGACTCACCGTTGAGTAGGGGTTCCATGATTTCGCTTATGTGTAGAGGTGTGGGTATAGAGATCGGGAGGTTTACTTTACCCGCTGATATGTTAGTGTTAGAGATGACCGAGTATGATGCCATTATTGGTATGGATTGGCTAGTAGCGTACCGAGCCATGATTGACTGTTTTAGTAGGAGTATTATCTTTGCCATTCCCAGGCAGGAGATGTTTTTAGTAGCGATGCCTCGTCCTGAGGGAGGATCGTCCACTCATTTGTACTACATAGAGGAGGAGACCTCTAAGGAAGTGGTGATACCACTTGATTCGATACCCGTTGTTAGTGAGTTCGTCGATGTATTTCAGGATATACCTGGACTACCTCCGAGTAGGGAGATAGATTTTGTGATTGATTTGACACCGGGTACTCGGCCTATTGCCCGCGCACCTTACCGTATGGCTCCAGCTGAGATGAGAGAGTTACGGGATCAGATTGAGCAGTTGTTGGGTCAGGGGTTCATTCGGAGGAGTACTTCGCCATGGGGTGCCCCTGTGTTGTTCGTGAAAAAGAGGGATGGATCGTTGAGGTTATGTGTGGATTACCAGGAATTAAATAAGGTCACGATACGGAATAAGTATTCGTTGCCCCGAATCGATGACTTACTCGACCAGCTGAGAGGAGCTTCTTTCTTCTCGAAGATTGATTTGCGATCTGGTTACCATCAGTTGCGTATCAGGGAGGAGGACGTCTCGAAGACTGCTTTCTTAACGAGATATGGTTCCTACGAGTTTCGGGTTATGCCTTTTGGTTTGACCAATGCTCCAACCGTGTTTATGGACTTGATGAATAGGGTGTTCAGAGGGTTCCTAGATCAGTTTGTTATTGTCTTCATTGATGATATTCTGGTTTACTCTCAGACCGAGGAGGAGCACGCCGAGCATTTGAGGCAGGTTTTGCAGACGCTACGTCAGAACGATCTGTATGCAAAGTATGAGAAGTGCGGGTTTTGGATGAAGGAGGTTCAGTTTTTAGGGCATATTATTTCCGACCGAGGGATATCTGTTGATCCGGGGAAGGTATCCGCGGTGAGGGAGTGGGGATAGCCCATGACACCTACTGACATCCGTAGTTTCTTAAGCTTAGCAGGATACTACAGGAGGTTTATTAGGGGTTTCTCCAAGATAGCAGGTCCCATGACACATCTGACTCGTAAAGGTGTGCCGTTCATTTGGAGTGATGCCTGTCAGTTGGCATTCGATGAGTTGAAGGACAAGTTAACCTCAGCACCTGTGTTAGCATTACCGAGACCGGGAGTTGAGTATCTTGTTTACACCGATGCGTCCTTATAAGGACTTGGAGGTGTACTGCAGCAGGAGAGTCAGGCCATAGCTTATGCTTCCCGTAAGCTTAAGCCTCACGAGAAGAATTACCCTACCCATGACTTGGAGTTAGCGGCAGTGGTATTTGCCCTTCGAATTTGGAGACATTATCTTTTGGACGAGAAGTTCCGATTGTTCACAGACCACAAGTCCCTACAGTACCTATTCACGCAGAAGGAGCTGAATATGCGGCAGCGAAGGTGGCTTGAGTTTGTGAAGGACTATCAGTTTGATATCCAATATCACCCGGGGAAGGCTAACATGGTAGCAGACGCGTTGAGCCGTAGGCCAGTAGATGAGGTGGCAGGGGTGTGGAAGGCAAAGTGGAAGGAGTTGGGACACCAGGATGCAGTGGCCCGATCATTCATGTCGGTGATGACTGTTACACCGCAGATTGTCATGAGAGTGGTAAAGGAACAAGCAGATGATTCGTTCTGTCAGGAGCAGATAGTTCGATTATTAACAAAGGGAGCCGAGTCCTACACCGTTAGCTCAGATGGGGGATTACGCTTCAATGGGAGGCTGGTAGTTCCGGAAGGGGAGGAATTGCGACACGAGGTGATGGCAGAGTCGCACGGCTCACGGTTCGCGGTACATCCCGGTGTGGACAAAATGTACCAAGACATGAGACGACAGTATTGGTGGAGCGGGATGAAGAGAGATATTGCCGTGTTTGTTTCGAAATGTGCCACTTGTCAGCTAGTAAAAGTGGACCATCAGAGACCGGCAGGACTTCTACAGCCATTAGAGGTCCCGATGTGGATGTGGGAGAGCATCTCCATGGACTTTATCACGGTGTTGCCTACGTCATAGAGAGGTCACGACTCCATTTGGGTAATTGTGGACAGGTTGACCAAAGTCGCTCATTTTTTACCCGTAAGGACAGACTACACTACGGGACAGTATGCCCAGCTCTTTATTGTAGAGATAGTGAGACTTCACGGTGTGCCCCTAAATATCGTGTCTGACCGAGATAAGATATTTGTTTCACGATTTTGGGAAAGTTTTTAGGAGGCCATGGGCACGGAATTGCGGTTGAGTACGGCGTATCACCCGCAGACCGATGGGCAGACCGAGCGTACAAACCAGATGTTGGAGGACATGTTGCGTATGAGCATCATTGATTTCGGGGGTGGATGGGAACAATATCTTCCACTGGTAGAGTTTGCTTACAACAACTCCTACCAGTTCACCATTGGCATGGCTCCATTTGAGGCGTTGTACGGTAGACCTTGTCGTTCCCCAGCATGTTGGTTAGAGGTGGGGGACAACAAGCTACTTGGGCCGGAAGTGATTCAGGATACTTCGGTGAGGATAGAATTGATACGGAGTCGCATTCGGGTAGCTCAAGATCGGCAGAAGAGCTATGATGATGCGAAGAGGTTCTTCAGGGAGTTCCAAGTGGGGGACCAGGTTTTACTCAGAGTTTCTCCTATGAAGGGGATTATGCGATTTGGGAAGAAGGGGAATTTGGCACCGAGATACGTGGGGCCATTCCCTATCATCGAGCGGATTGGGTCTGTTGCATATAGACTTGGGTTACCAAAGCATTTACACCGGATTCATGACGTGTTTCATATTTCCTCGCTAAGGAAATATCTTAGAGATGATTTGGCTCATTCTCACATTGCTTTGGAGGACATCGACCTCCAGCCCAATAGCTCCTACGAGGAGGGGCCGATTGCTATTTTGGACCGAAGTGAGAGGAAACTGCGGTCAAAGATAGTTCCGTTAGTACGTGTTCAGTGGCGACATCATAATGTCGAGGAGTCCACATGGGAGCGCGAGGATGAGATGCGCGAACGTTATCCAGAGTTGTTCTTACCAGGTACTTTCTAGTTTCGAATTTCGGGACGAAATTCTGTTATTAAGGGGGAAGTATGTAATACCCCGTATTTTTATGATATTTATTTATGGGATTAATTAAATTAAATGTGAATTAATTGAGAATTAATCCGGATAAAATATTAACGAGATGTGAGTTAGTATTTGATTATAATGTGTATATATGGCAATATATGAATATTGGAACTATTGAAATTGTCACGAGATTGAAATACGACAATTTACGAAATTTTGTTGGGACGCGCGTGACAGTCGCGTCAGGAATATAATTATTTGAATTAAAAAGTGAATTTTATTTTTATCACACGTATGGTCATTTTGAGTGCGCCAACGAGTCCGGAAGGGTCGAAATTGTCAGAAAACACTAGCCGGGGGTTTAGTTTGGGTCCCGGGGCATTTTAGGCCATACCGGCAACCCAAAAGGGTAGTTTGGTAATTTCGAAAATTGGGTAATTAAAACCCACGAAAATCAGAGTTAAAAATCTGACTTAGTCTTAACCCACTAAGCCATTTCCAACCCCAATTTAGGTAGTGGGCTACGGGAGTTTAGAAACCTTAAACTTGGCAAAAACCAACCCCACCTCCATTGTCATCTTGAGAAGAACTTGTAGAGAGAGAGAGAAAGAGAAAGAGAAGAATTCTGCAGAAAGAGAGAGAGAGGAATTCAACCACCTTCAATCAACAACAAATCTGAAGAACGATTAAGGCAAGTGGTTTAATTATAATTGATTCAATGCTATGCTTTTCCATGTTTAGTATTATTATCAAATTTGTCTTGGAAGATTGATTAGACCAATGAATTTGAGGATTAAAACTATGGACTATGTTAGGGATTGCATGTAGAAACATTCTCGACGAATTATGAATTCAAAATCTTAACCATTGATGATCTAAAAACGGATTTTAGAAGAAGTTTATTAATGTTCTTGAAAGAAATAGAAAACTGGAATTCTTGATGAAGTTTTGATCCAAACAAAGCCCTTGAATGATGAATTATTGGTTTTAGAACGTTGACAATGTTGTAGGATAGTTGTATGATGATATTATAACGTTATCTTAGAGTTTCATGCTTGTTAATGGTGTTTTGGGATGATTTGAAAACTGCAAAACGAAGCAGTCCGTAGCCTACCTGGTGCGTTCGATCGATCGACATTCATCAGTCGATCGATCGACCACTATCGATCGATCGAAGGTCAAGGTCGATCGATCGACCTTCCCAGAAAGAGTAAAAATTTCCCCTAGTTAAATTTTAATGATGTTGACCCTTGGAAAATATTATTGGAGACCTTATGAATATCCTTAGACTTAAGGAAGACCAGTAGGTATGGTTATAAAGTTTGGACCTTAATTAGAATTTAATTTGAGGAATTATTCTAAAAGCTAATGAAGCTCGATGAGTGAGATGATATTAGGATTAAAAGAGTAATTTTGAATAAATTGATGAACTGAGATTTGGGACAGAAGTAAGGACCTTAAGAATAATGATGTAACACGTGGGAATAATAGGAAACTTAATAACCCCTTTGAGATAGGTTTTAAGTACAAGAATTTATGACGTGAGATGTGTCGATAGTCTACATTATATATTATCGGAAGACTTAAAATGTATACAATTGGAATAATGGTATAAGGATGTAGAAAATACCTTTATTAATATTGTGATATCTAAGATGTGTGCATGCTTAGTATATGATCTTATGTGTATGACATACCTACCATACTTGCTATCACGGGAGGTTTACGTTCGCTTAGGGCCTTCTAATCCTTGTGTGCCCGGATTTAGTTTGGTACCTAGAGGACATAGTTCAAGGGAATGACTTAATTGTGAGTTATTAAGTCAGCTGACTATGGAGCGTAGGTATGTACGTGACCCATGGATATGTTGAATTATGTTCGCCTCCATTTTTGTGTGTTGTGCTTATTCTAACAATTCCTGAGAGATTCGGAATTTGTAATCCTTATGTACGTGATGTACCGGGATGGATAGCAGAGTATGTGTGCACCGCAGCTTAGCCTCGGGGTGCTTATATTGTATATTTATGATGTGAATAATATACGGTCAAATGAAAAGGAATTGTGATGTTTATTTATGAGAATCATTTATAGTAACTCCTTGAGAAAATAAATAAGGGGATAACCTGCAGTAAACGGAAACGCTAATAATTGAGAATCCGAGTTCAAGTAAAGCTATCTATTTAAGTAATAACATTGGAAATTCATATTGTGAATCGAGTAGTTGGGTTAGAACTTATGATGGTTTAATTTAGATAAATAACACATGAATGGGTATAGGAACGTTAGGAGTGCACAGTTAGACGAGAGGTGAGTATTTCATGTGAGAGCACGTCCTAACATGTATCCTGCATTCATTGTTTTATTTTTTATTAAAGCAATTGTTGTTTTTAAAATACTCTCCACATTCGGGCTCTGACCCGTTTGCTTTCAAATCTATCTTTTTGTAAAAACCATTTTTAGGTGCCCAGCCACAAGGACACCATGCATAGTATTTCCAGTCAGGTGACGAGCTGTAGCTGTTGTGGAAGTTACAGGGCCTTGCTAGTAGACGCTTCATTTACCTTGACTCTATATTCAGATTTCATCAGTTGTAGGGCATGTCGCCCATTTCTGTTAGAGACATTTCATTTTATATTTCAGTTATTCAGACTTTGGTTTGTAATTAATTCAGGATGCAGACTTGTTTCATTTCTTTTCATATTGGGATTGTTGTGAGGAGTATTTCCTCTAGACTCATCTTTATTTGTTGATTCATTATAGTTGGACTTTATCGTGAATGGTTGTGTTACATTTCTATATTTCATTTATTTCATGTTAATCTGATTAATTTAAAATTGGACAACTCACTTTTTAAATACTAGGTGGTTAGTAATCATTAAAAATGTTTTCGACAGTGATGCTTTTAACTGGACCAACTTGGCATTTTGTATTGATTTAATAAAGGAGTAGCTACCCGGTATTTAATTAGTCGGGGTGTCACAAAGTGTCCCCTAGAATAAATTTTATTCCTGTATTTCTGTTGTGAACAATATCATGTAATGATTATTTAAATGAGTAAAATATTTGATTAACTTGTCTTGTCAACCTTTGGATGTTAATGGCTTCTTTGCTTCATTAGTTTTATCGATACACTTAGGCTTTTACCCAAGTTTAGTACCTATTACCAATGATTACCTTCATAGGTTCAACCAATATACTTAGATTAAGATCTAAGATTGATACTAGTTACCCATGTATTTCCATAGGTTCTACTACTACACCTAAATGTTTTAGGTTTTGCCTTAGTTACCAGTGGTGGCCAGGCGTATGTGGAATATGTATCAACATTCCTTTTTAGGAATCTTCACAATGTTCTCCCTTCATTTTGCCCAGTTGGATAGACCAAGTTTCTTGAGGACTTGAGATCTTGTCTTACTTGGGTTTTTATTTATTGACGATCAACTTCTGTTTGTGCCGATGAACTTTTAAATAGTACTAATCAAACAACTATGTGGATTTTGTTCTGAGCTCCGACCAAATATGTGGTTATTGTGGAGAAGAACCAGGAATCAACTATGTGGTTATTGTTTAGAAAGACCGGTCATAACTTTTGACCAAGTAAAACAATTTTTGAAGAAAGTGCTTCAAGTAAAGTATGTACTGCATAACACTAGTACTCCCTGAAAAAATAAAAAAAAAATGGAGGAAATTGTCATTTTATTAATACGAAACTGTTATGATTACATTTTGTTTCAATACATTAGTGGTAGTACTTTCTAAGATGTTCAGCATGCCAAGGATTTTTGAACTCTTACTCTTTCCAAAGTTTCAATTATGTAGGTACCTAGTCAGACAACTGCTAAAATATGGTATGGCCTATGCCAATTGTCTTTAAGTTTGTTATTCTTCTAGATTACCTTCTTGAGTCCATAATCTCCTTCTTTTAAGTTGGTCGGTCTCATCCTTTTGTTATAAAAATGTGTTGTCTTTTACTGATAAGCAAAATTTCTCAATGTTGCATCTTCGCGTACTTCCTCCAGCATATCCAAATCTAACCTTCACATCAAATCACTAACAGTAGAAATAAAGTTTAATACTTTATGAGTGGTCAAACCTAATTTAGTTGGTATTAGTGCTTCAGTTCTAAATGCCAGCATGTATAGGGATTCCCTTGTAGCAGTCCTTGGAGTTATTTGTTATGCCCATAGAACGGAGTGTAGTTCATTACTCCAGTTCCCCTTGGCATCATTAAGTCTTTTCTTCAGTCCATTGAGGAGAATCTTATTTGTTACTTTAGTGTTCCCATTGCTTTGAGGATGGCCTTGAGCATAATGAATATTTTGAATATTTAACTAGGAACAATAGGTAGCAAACTCCTCGTTATCAAATTGTGTACCATGGTTGGTAATGAAAGCATAAGGCAGGCCATATCTATAAATAATGCTTTTTTAGATGAACTCGTATACTTTCTCATAGGGCATGTCTATCAATGGTTCTGCTTCGACGTATTTGGTGAACTATTCCACAACTATGACCGAGTATTTAAATCTTTCTTAGGTGGTCGACAGCAGCCTGACCAAGTCTACCTGCCATATAGCAAATGGCCAAGGTGAAGTAATTGGAGTCAGAGAACCTTGTGGAGTTCTACGAATGCTGTAATATCTTTGTCATTTGTCACATTTCCTAGAAAAGGATGCGCAATCTTCTCTTATAGTTGGCCAATGGTATCCATGTGTATTAATCTTCTATAATAATGAACTACATGCTACATGAGCTCCACAAGATCCTTTATGGACTTCCTCTATTAAGTCTTGAACCTATATTGGGTGAACACAGCGCTGCAGGGTAGCTTTCAATCCTCTCATGTATAGTACCCCTTTGTCCAGCACATATATTGCTTCTTTATACTTTAAATTTTTAGCTTCAATTAGATCTGATGGGAAGACTCCTTCTTCAATATAAGCTCTGATGGGATCTATCTAAGATTTCCCCATGTCTACTGTTATGAAATTAACCATCAGGTCTTTATCAATACTCCTATTAACTAGGATTTCAATGGGAATAGTTCTTCAGAGCTCAATTATAGTTGTTGATGCTAGCCGAGCAAGTGTGTCAGCTCGAGCGTTCTCCATTTTTGGAATTCTGCTCATCGGAATACTTGGTAATTGTGCTATAACTTCCAATGCTTTTGATAAGTATCTCGTCATTAGCTATCCCGGTCTCCCTTGGCTCCATAAAAACTCAGTATATTCTTCACCACCAACTGAGAATCACTATGCAACACAACTTTCTCGGCGCTCAGCGATTGAGCTAAACTTAGGTACTCAAAGAGAGCTTTATACTCTGATTCATTATTTGAGGCCTGAAACTAATATAATAATGCATATTCAATAACCATCCATCAGGAGTGTTGAGTATTATACTTGCTCCACTTTCAAATGTGCAAGAGGATCCATCAACATACAAGTTCCATATGGGAAGATTGTTATCAAACGCTTGGTTTGTCAAAATCCATAATGGAATGTTTTGCTCCTTACTTCCTCATACGTCCTGGACATATCTTGTGCTCTGGTGGAAGATTTTGGTAGGACATTAATGATTTCTTCTGATCCTCCCTCTGCTGTGGGTTGCTAGGGAACCTCTGCCTGAATTTCCTATTGATCTGCCTGAATTCCCTATTGCTCGAGAACCTCTGGATAAGTAAATATGATAATGAAATCTTCCATAGCCTGACCTTTTAAGTAAGACCTTGGTCCATACAAAATATCATATTCCCCCCATTTTACTGCCCAATACATTAATCTCCCAGACTTCTCTAGTTTGTGCAAGGCTTGCTTAAGAGGCATATCAGTGTACACCACATTTGTATGGGCTTAAAAATAGGTCTTCATCCGTATGGATGCCTTAATCAATGCCAACGCTAATTTTTTCAGGCGTGGATATCTTATTTTTACTCCTCGAAAGGCTTTGCTCGTGTAGTAAACTGTCTTTTGAACTTCATTTTCTTCTCGGATCAGGGCAGAACTTACATCTGACTCAGAGACAACTAAGTATAAATCGACTTTTCTCCCAAGTAATTGTTCAACTCCAAAAAATCATTTTCACATTCATCGTTCCATTCAAACCTCTTTCTATGGACTTTAAAGAATAGTAGGCACCTATCAGTAGCTCGGGACACAAATCTATTCAAGGCTGCTACTCGCCCAGTTAGCCTTTGTACATCCTTTTTGAAAGTAGGGGACTGCATTTAAATTAACGCTTTGATCTTGTCTGGGTTTGCTTCAATTACCCTTCGGATGACTATATACCCGAGGAACATTCCTTCCTACACCCCAAATATGCATTTGGTCGAATTCAACTTTATTTGGTGCTTCTCTAGTTAGTCAAAAGTCTGACTAAGGTCGGCAATGTGGCCGGATGCCTTTTTTGATCTTTCTTAGCATGTCATCTATGTATACTTCTATATTCTTACCTATTTTTTCCTCAAATACTTTATTCACGAATCTTTGGTATAGAGAACCTGTATTTTTCAAATCAAACGCCATAACATTATAGCAATAAGTTCCTCGAGGAGTAATAAAAGAAGTGATTTTTGATTATAACCAGAGTATGCATCCATGAAGCTTAGTAGCTCATGACCCAACGTAACATCAACGATTTGATCAATTCGTGGTAAAGAAAAATGGTCCTTTGGTCAGGCCTTGTTTAAGTCCATGAAATCCACACACATTCTCCTCTTGTTATTTTTCTTTTTGACCATAACGACATTGGCCAACTACTCTAGGTATTTCACATCATCAATGAATGAAGCTTTCTGAAGCTTCTCAACTTCCTCCTGAATAGCTTGGTTCGTAGAGGGGATGAACACCCTACGCCTTTGCTTTATAGGCTTGGCATCTTCGCTAATATTGAGCTCATGGAAGAGAAAGTTAGGATCAATCCCATGCATATGTTTGTGACTCCTTGCAAACACCTGCTTTCTTTGCCTTAGGAAAGTCGCCAAATAATTTTTAAGAACAAGATCCATTATTGTTCATATTTAAGTAGTCCGCTCTGGCTTATCATCATCTAACACAATGTTCTCCGTTACTTCCACTATTTGGCCTTTCACCAGTTCTGTTTCTTCTCTTAGATCTAAGGTTTTAACCTCATATTCATTATTCGGTTCAGAGGTGTCCACTTGGTAAGTGGAGGTATTTCTCTTTATTTCTTTAAAATTTTCTTACTCATCCGATGAGTAGTAGCATTCCTGAGATACTTTCTGTCACCTTTTACCACGCCTACCTCAAAGTTGGTCGGGAACTTTAAAGACTAATGGACTGCAGATGGCACAACTTCAAACTTCTTCAACCCTACTCTTCCCATAATCATATTGTAGGTAGAATGAATTTTTTGTCCTTTACAGAGAAATGTATATTCTTTGGCCGACTTGCTAGCCATGCACCGATCAACACCTTTAATTTGATTGTCCCCAGAGGAAATACCTTTGTGCCAGAAAAACCTATTAGTGGCGTGTGATAAGGTTCCAATTAGCTGAGCTTCAAGTTCAGACGTCAAAGAAGGGGTGAAACATGATATCCGTTGAGCTACTGTTATTAACCAACAATCTAGAAATCATTATATCCTCCCTTCTGACTTTGATTAATAAAGGATCATCATGGGGGTATAGAACCCTTGAGAGGTCATTTTAGAAAAACCAATCACCAGCTAGTTTTTATTAACCTTCCTTGGCCAATATTCTTTGGCTAGATTAATCCTCTGGATATAGGAACAAGATTGATCCTCATTGAGGTAAGCTTTCCTTTCAGCAATATGATCCCCTCCTCCTGCATCTCCACTTTTAATTATTTGATAATCAAAAGATCCAAAACTAAGTGTGAATACCTCACGTTCTGGTTGTCTAGGGTTCTTGTTTATGTCGGGATCATCATCTTGATCATCTTCATGAGTTTTTTTTGTCTCGTCTCTTGGCTTGCATGGAGACTTTGACCTTCGTCGAGCTCCACCGTTTTTTTGTCGATCAACAAGCTTGCTTAGCTTTCCTCTTCAGATAAGTTCTTCAATTTCATTGTGAAGAGAAACACAACGATATGTTGTATGTTTGTGATCCCTGTGAAATTCACAGTATTTGGACTTGTCCTTCTTAGTAGAAGGTGTTCTTAAATTTTCAGGCCAATGTACATCCTTGTTGTGTTTTATCTCCTCCAAAACATGGTGAATGCCAATTATTAAGGAAGTATAATTATTGTTCCTTTTTAGTCGGTCTATAATCCCTTTTTTCTTTGATTCCCTTTGGTCCTTAGGATCTTTGTGCTCCTTTTTATCAGCTTTACCTCCAGCCTTTACTTCTGAGTTTTGCTTGTCTACCATTACCTCCTCGGCATTCATGATTTTGGCTACCTTTGCCATCAACTCTGTCATCATCTTCGAAGAATCTTTAGCAAGTGCGTAGAAGAGCTTCTAAGGGAGTAACCCACTCATAAGGGCAGCAATGGTTATTTTTTCCTCGTAATCAATGACTTCTAACTTCTCATTGTTGAAATGAGTGATGTAATCTCTAGTACTCTCTCAAACCTTTTGCCTTACACTAAGTAAATGAGCTACTCATTTCACTGGTTTAGCTCCAAAGCAGAAGTTATCAATGAATAGCTCGACAAGCTGATGGAAACTAGAAATTTTCCTTAAGGAAGACTGTTTTACACGATCATAACAGGGCCTGTAATTATCCCAAAAAATGTCCGACATCTCATTTCGTCAGGGATGGCATAGATGCCAATTGTTGCCTGATACTTCTCTATATGAAGGACGGGATTAGTTTTTCCCTCATATTTGGGACTAACTACAGGATATTTAAACTTTGAAGGTGTGGAAAAATCCACAATACCCTCTCGGAAAAGTAATCCCTTCACAAAGCTTCTCTGCAAAGGGTTATTAACCTCAGTTACTTCTCCCAATCTATCTTCCAATTGCTGGATGGAACCTTCCATGCATTGTTACTAGCGTCAGATCTGTGTGTTGTAGATTTTTCATTCCGACTACACTACACCAAAATTGGGCTAATGGTTACTAACTATTTCCCTGAGCAGGAAGGGTGGGTAATAAATTTCGTCCATGGCCAAATCTGGCGTGACCAATTTCGATGGTCACGACCCAAATCCCTAACCCAGAGTCTGGTCACGGATCCCTCATAGTCACAGATGTGGTCACGACCCATAGCCTTGACCCTAATTGTATGTACGATCACGGCCCAAATCCTTGACAACATCAAGATTAAAGACCATCTAGTCACGGACTTGCACCGTGACCAGTTCTCTATGTCATCCATATTTTTCATGGCTTAAGACCGTGACCAGTTCTCTATACCATCCATATTTGTCATGGCTAAAGGGTGTGACCAAACTTAATGTATATATGATATTGACACTACTTAAGGTCATGACCATCCTTGTTGTGCAAAAAATATTGTCACGGCTTTGGGCCGTGACTATACTTATTGTGTATAAAATATTCTCACGACTTTAGGCCGTGACCAGTTTTAATAATAATAAAAAAAATCTCTAATAGGGAGGCTAATTGGTCAGTTGTTGCAAGTGCTCCTTGGGTGACCTCGAGGAGGTCCTGTGCTCTCAAATCGGGGGTCCTGTGCTCTCAAATCGAGGGGTCCCATGACCATACGTTCATGGGACTCGTGGAGGCATTCTGAAATATGGGTTACGCTCTCAAATTGGGGATCCCGTGGCCATGCGGTCAGCTCATGCATGCTACGTTGGTCCCGTGCGAGGTATTGGCGTTGCTCACGGGGCCATTTGTTGGCGCTAAGGGGTTTCACCCCCCGATTGCACCCTTTCAAGCCTAAGAGTGGATCTTCTCTGTTATGGGTTGTGCTTCCAAATCGAGGGTTCCCATGGCCATGCGATTGGCTCGTGCAGGCTACGTTGGTGTCATGCGAGGTGATGGCTCTGCTCACGGGGCCGTTTGGGGGGCGCTAAGGGGTTTCTCCCCCCAATGGCACCATTTCAAGCCTAAGTGCAGATATTATCTGTTATGAGCCGTGCTCTCAAATCGGGGGTCCCGTGGCCACGTCTTATCTTTTTCGGGCTACGTTGGTCCCGTGCGAGGTGTTGGCACCACTCACGGGGCTTTTTGGGGGATGCTTAGAGGTTTTGCCCCCCGACAACACCTTTTCAAGCCTAAGTGTGGATATTCTCTGTTATGGGTCGTTATCTCAAATTGGGGATCCTGTGGCCATGCGGTCGGCTCGTGTGGGCTATGTTGGTCCTGTACGAAGTGTTGGCACCGCTTACGAGGACGTTTGGGGGACGCTAAGGGGTTTTGCCCCCTGACGGCACCTTTTCAAGCCTAAGTGTGGATATTCTCTTTTATGGGTCATGCCCTCAAATCAAGGGTCCCGTGGAAATGCAGTCGGCTCACGTAGACTACGTTGGTCCCATACAAGGTGTTGGCGTCGCTCACGGTGCCGTTTATGGGGGCACTAAGGGGTTTCATCCCCAGACAACACCTTTTCAAGTCTAAGTGTGGATATTCTCTGTTATGGGTCGTGCTCTCAAATCGGGGGTCCTCTGGACATGCGGTCGGCTCGTGCATGCTACATTCATCCCATGTGTACTGATCGCTCCCCTAAAAGGGCCGTTTGGGGGGCGTTAAGGGGTTTTCCCTCTAATGGCACGTTTTGAAGCCTAAGTGTGGATTTTCTCAAATTATCGTCATATTCCCAAACCGTGGGTCCCGTGACCATGCGATTTGTTCCTGTGAGTTACATTGGTCCCTGCACGGTGATCGCTCCCCCAAAGGGGATGCTTGGGGGGAGCTAAGGGGTTTCACCCTTTAACGGTATGTTTTCAAGCATAAGTGTGTATTTTCTCAAATTATCGTCATTTTTTGAAACCAGGGGTCCCGTGAACAAGTCGTCAGTTCCTGCGAGTTAAATTGATCCCATAAGAGGTGTTTGCACCTCTCACGGGGCCATTTGGGAGGTTCTTTTGGTTTTCTCCCTCAAAAGGCATATTTGGTAAGAAAATATGAACAATCATGGTATGGGAACACTAGAACCGTACTCTGAATTGTCTTTGGAGTTTTGTCTGATAGTCTTTGGACTAGCGAAGCCACATAGTCTCCCACGAGTGAATCCGTAACTGTTTACAACTATAGCAAGTGTTCCTATTACTGATTTTAGATGGTGTATTTTGATTTTGTTGAGTAGAGTGAGAGGTAATATTTGTAAGGGACTAATTTTAGGGTGCAGGGAGCTCAGCATTAGTGGTGGCCTCTTTGTAAGATTAAGAGTTTGACAACCCTCATTTAGCTCAATGAGAGTTGTCAAACCCTTAATCTTCCTGTGAGGCCACCTTGTAATGTTGAGTTCCGTCAACCCTAAAATTAATCCCTTACAAATATTACCGCTCACTCTACTAAAAAAAATCGAGCTCCACCATCTAAAATCTATAATGGTAACACTTGTTATAGTAGTAAAAAGTCATGGATTCACTCATGGGAGACTACGTGGCTTTGCTGGTCTAAAGACTGTCTAGACAAAACTCCAAAGACCGTTCAGAGCACGGTTCTAGTGTTCTCGTGCCATGAATTTTTAGATTTTCTTACAAAACATGCCTTTTGAGGTCGAAAATCAAAATCACCTCCTAAACGGCCCCGTGAGACATGCCAACACCTCTTACAAGATCAATTTAACTCGCAGGAACCGACCGCATGGTCACGGGACCCCTGGTTCCAGAAAATGATGATAATTTGATAAAATTTACACTTAAGCTTAAAAATTTGCCGTTAGAGGGAGAAACCCCTTAGCGTCCCCCAAGCGTCCCCTTTAGGGGAGTGATCACCGTGCACGGGACCAGTGTAACTCGCAGGAACTGATCGCGTGGTCACGAGACCCAGGATTTAAGAATATGAAGATAATTTGAGAAAATCCACACTTAGGCTTCAAAACGTGCCGTTAGAGGGTAAACCCCTTAACGCCCACCCTGCAACCCCTAAAGAAGTTTGAACACCTCGTACGGGACCAATGTAACTCCTAAGTCAACAACAAGCTAACTACCAATAATTATCCAACATCCAAACCTAAAAAACCAATATTTATCTCGTACTCCTTCTAACATACTATCTAACAACAAGTCAACAACCAATAATTATCCAACAGCCAAGCCAAACAAAACCACTAATTATTCGACTGAGCATAACATATTATCGAAAGTTAACTTACATAAATCATATTAAACATTCGTAAAAGTAATTAAACATTCACACATCAAAGTAAAGAGCTAATACAATTTTCATAACAAAATAGGATTCAAATAAGGTTTACAAGGTTAACATAATATCTTGATACTCAATCTTCCTCTAAATCAACTAAAAGTTCCTTCAAATTAGGGTTATCATCAAGAGCTGACTGGAAATCTTTTGGAGCCTTCAATTCATCCACTTCAATAGTTATACCGTTTAGTGCATGCATAACAATAGACCAATTGTCATCGTTTATGTACTTGGTGTAGCATACATTATTTACGTTCTAAAAGGAACACATAAAAGGTTCGTCGACTATGCGATCTTTACTCTTCAGCTTTGATAAATCTACCATAATGTGTTTGAAGTCAGGATCGACTTTGCAAGCATTCGTAGTATCCTCCACCTTCACCCAATCATAATAGAATACGATTTCTGTGAAATCTAAGTAATCAAGTTATAGAATTTATTGGACTATCCTATAATAGCACCGTATTCTTTGTATTTTTATCGCTTTTGCTAGCGATACAGGTGGTCAAGGTAGAAATTTATATTCCACTATTTTGCATTAAATTTTTTTCCTTATATGGATATGAAATAAAATCAAAGCCATTGGTTCAGAATTTCTTAAACTCTTTCGCACGAAAATTAGGGCCTTTTACTAGGCGTGAAAGCCTGGAAGAGACATCACCTCTTTTTAGAAGCTGTATTTATTAATGAATTTTTATTAAGGCATGCTTTTATCACACATAAATAAATAACCGCACACATAAGATGTGAAATTTACCTCTTTTGATACCCATGCCCTAAAATTAGTTGTCGTGCAATTTCTCCTTTGATTTTGAGAAATTTCCTTCCCTTACTTCCTACGGGTAAATTGTAGAGTTGAGATCATGAAATATGAAATACATATGATCAAATATGAAGAATTGAATAGATACTCACTCTCTCCATTCTTCGACTTCATCTTGCGGTTCAAAGACATAATGAGCTGCTTGCTTATATTGTATATTTCTGAGTTTCACCTCTTTAGGGTTCCCAAATAGTACTTCATCCTCAAACTCGCCAGGTTCCTCGATCATCCCTCCTCTATGATTGATTGAACCTCCTCACCTTTTGTTCTGACATATATTCCCTAGCGTATAATGATGATTCCACAGTTACGTATTCTTCAGCAATTGACCCTCCAATATACCGTGTATTCTTTACGTACTCTTTGAAAGTTTTTATCAAGCGCTCAAAAGGATACACCCAACGATACCTAACATGACCACATAATAAAGCTTCATCGCATAAATACACAAGCAAATGGATGCTGAAATCGAAGAACGATGCAGGAAAATATTTCTCTAATACATAAAATGCCTCGGCTAAAGTTAATTTTTCAGCTATAATGTGCCTTCTGTTTACCACTTTTGCACAAACTAGGGTAAAACATAAACTAATTTTCATAATTGCTCGACGGAGAACTTTGTGTTCATAGAAGCAATGTCAAAATAACAGAGGGATTAATTGGATGATTACGCACCAGTCATGAGATTTGCACTATTTTAAGTCATTTGCTTGGTAGTTAACAACCCTACGTAAATTATCAGAATAACCAGTTGGAGTCTTCAAGTTGAACAGCGTGTCTAAGAGGATCTTCTTCTCACTAATAGTCAAAGTGAAAGAAGCCAGAGGGGTATAAACGCTTCCTGTTGTAGGATCATTTTTTAACCAGAGTTTCTTCTTTAGCTTCATATCCTGAAGATCTCGGCAGGGTCGCTCTCCATCTTTGGAATGAGATCCACCCAGACATGTTCCTATCAGATGTTCTACAATATTCTTCTTTATGTGCATCACATCAATTACATTCCTTACATGACGATCCTTTCAATATGGCAAATAAAAAAATATTGATCGCCTGGACCATGGTTTTCCTTTAGTAGGGTCGTTAGGATATCCCTTTGCTTTATGCTTCAGGTTTACACACTTGGGGTGTTTTCCTACGTACTTATTCCCCGCAGTCGCAGCCATCATTTTCTCCTTGATCTGTTGACTAGAAAGTTGAGTAGGTTGCATCTGACGCTCGTGACCAATAGGATAAAAGTTAGACTTGTCATTCCTTAAAGGGTGACTAGACGGCAGAAATCTACGACGACCCATGTAACTCATCTTACTACTATGTTGTAGCCAAATGTCTTCAATTTCCTCCCCACATATGGGACATCCATAATAACCATGAACATTACAACCCGACAAGGTCCCATAAGTAAGAAGGTCATGGATAGCCCACATCACCGTTGCTTTAAGTGTGAACTCTTCATCCTTGTGAGAGTCAAACTCCGTCACGCCTTTATCCCACAACTCTTTAAGCTCTTCGATTAATGGGGCTAGGAATATATCAATATCATCACCTGGAGCCTTCGGCCCGGGAATCAATAAAGACAATAATGTGAACACCTTTCTCATGCACAATGTCGGAGGGAGACTTAAAGGCGCTATTAGAATTGGCCAATAACTTTGACTTGTACTTAAATTATCTAAAAGGTTAAACCCATTGGTTGAGATTGCAAGACGAACGTTGTGTGGTTCTTTTGAAAATTCATGGTTTCGTGCATTTGAAATTTTCTAGATAAGTGAATCAACCGGATGATGCATCATATTCCCACCCACCTCGCATCGAGCGTGCCATGTCATGGCCTCTGTTATCTATAGTACACTAAAAATTCATTTTAACAATGGCCCAAGTGTAAAATACTTTAAAACCTTTTGTGGGACTTGCGAGCTCTTTTGATATTTTTGCAAGTTTGTCATTTACCTTCTCACATACGACATATCTAGGCTCACCGCATACGGGACATTCATCCTTCTATATGTGTTTATTGCGGGACAATATGCAATCATACTTGCATGCATGAATAGATCTGTATTTTAATCCCAAACCCTTCAAGCTCTTCTTCATGGTAGGATACTTGTTTGGTAACATGTTCTATTTTGGGAGAATTTCTTTAACCCACTTAAGAATTCCAGTTACGCTGTTCCTAAATAATCCATATTGACTCTTCAATTTATGCAAACCAATCATTGCATATAATACCGATTGATCTTCATCGCAATCTTTATACAACGATTTAGCGGCATAGGGTTTCAATTGTATATATTCTTGGTCTCCTGGTAGTTCAATATCAAATTGTTAATTGTGTGCATTAACTGTCTCCATAGGTTGGTGGTTTTGGTCGTGGTGGACTGCATAAGCATCGTCAATTAGGTCAGTTAATGGACGATGTGTTGGAGAATCATTTACCACTTCCACTCGTTCGTGTTCTGTTACGTGGTCGATTACCGATAATTATTTGTTAACATAAGGTACATATTTTCACCATGATATGTCAATTTGTTATAATCTTGACAAATTCCCCACATTATTAAATGTAACTCAACATCTTCTAAAGATTTATATTTTCCGTTTGTACAATGGGTGCACGGACACGGACTCTTCTCACTTTTAAGGTTCTTAAAAGAGTATCTAATAAATTCTTGAATGCCTTTAACATAACTATTTTTTATTCAGTCAGTCCCCCCCACATCAACTCTTTGTTGTAACACCCCACTAAATTCTGGCGTCAGCCGCCACCAAAATGAAGCTAGGCGTTAATAAATTAAATATCATCCTTAGTATGTGACAGATGTGAGACATATTAATTTTAATCCACAAGATGAATATTTTAAATCAATTGAAAATATTAAGAACATCCAACTAATTTATCACAAAAGTGCGATATAAAGTCCATCACAAGAAATCTCCAAGTTATCCAAATGCTAACGCATCCTTCTCATCGCCATTCCTATTTCCACACTTTGCTAACATGTATGCTAGGACCACTATTTTTGGAGGTACGAATCGATAAAGGGAATCAAATATCGGTAATGAGAAAGCTAAACGGACTCATAACCTACAAGACCTAAGACCATGCTCTGATACCATCTGTAACACTCTGCTAAATTCTGGCATCGGTCGCCACCAAAATTAAGTCGTCCATTAATAAATTAAATATGATCCTTAGCACGTGAAAGATGTGAGACATATTAATTTTAATCCACAAGATGAATATTTTAAATCCATCCCAAATATTAAGAACATCCAACTGATTTATCACCAAAGTGCGATATAAAGTCCATCACATGAAATCTCCAAGTCTCTCAATTATTACAACAAATCAAATCAAACTGAAATTTTAAGACAACTTTGGAACCGAAAGGCCCAATAAAAACACAAATATAGTCTCATAATAAGTATGACTGAATAGAGGAAGAAATAAACTACTAAAATAATTTTATAGCTCCAGCTGCACTTTCGAAGGATCTTTAATAATTTCTATACAGCTACTCCAATTAAATTCCTGAAAATATTATTCAACGCATGTGTCAGAGCCAAGACCCAAAGCATGAATACCGACTACTCCTTTCAATTAGGGTCCTTGAACCCAGACAATAGTGCTATACATATCGACCATAATAATAGAATCTTTTAATTAAAAGAAAGTCCATAATCCTTGATAATAAATTTCTAATTACCCACAAGGTTTAAATGTGTCACACCAATATTATTTAAAATTAACGCAAGTCCAACGATGTTAATGTGTTTGAATTAACCAAGATGATTTGTTCTCACTTTATTAATTAGGCATAGTGGTCCTCGCACCACGGGTGATTTACACCAAAATATATTATAATAGCGGTGCTCCCGCCACAGGTGGTTTTCTCCACCAAAATTTTGACGATCCTCCCGTCATGGGTGATTTACACCAAAAATACTTCCCCTTGTCATACTCTCCGTCTGACCCATTTTTATCCTGCTATCCTTGACATATGACAAGGTTCCGCACACGACATGACATAAATCACCCTCTGACTCGGTTAAATTGTCGGCACTGGACACATTATGTCGTCAATAAATTTTAATACCAGTTTTAGTATTGCGGTATTAATTTTCCAAAATTTCTCATGCTAGTTATTCACATAAATTTTTTCCACCCTTAAAAGCGATGTGAAAATCCTCAAAATATTCCTTAATCCCAATTTAAAAGTTTTAAAAATAAAATTTCATCCCATTATTAATAAATAATGATTATAATAATTTTACTTCACCTAGATATCAATCCTAGATTATTACAACAACGGTAAATATAGATAATTTGCCCCCACTCCAATTTATATAACCCGCATAGATTTATATTAATTAGTCACATACCTAATTAGTATAAATTTTAACTAAGGCCCACTTACTAGTCCTATACATAACAAGTGTACTATAACAAGGGGTGAAAACCAATTATCTAAAATATCAACGTTCCCAAAATATTCAATATTATAATATTCCATAAGTGACATAATCAATAATTTATGATAATATTCTCAACAACACTAAATTCCTAATAAATGATTTTTAATCTAAATATGGGGAAATTAAGATCACGTAATTATTATGATTTTTCCGAATCATTATTAATCGCAAGTTCCATAATATCTATTTATTTTCTAGCACAAGTAATTTAATTAATTTAGGAATTTTTACATAAACATCAAAATTAAATTACTAAGGGTTGCTCTACATGTATATGCCCACAATATCACCAACTAAGTAAATACAATCCAAATAACAACAAAATTATAATTATTTGGTATTATTAATTATTTTCACAAAACAACCCCGTAATTAATTTCTTCAAAATATTAATCGGTCATACTCCCTCGACGGGTGAGTTTGGAAAAAAATGATGACCGTTGAATAAACACCACATGATGCTTTTGAGGGAGTATGACCGATTCAGAAGGCCGAGGCCGATTCTGAGGACCTAAGGAGTGTGCTGGGGATGATCAATTCTGCGGATCAAAGCCGAATCTGCGGGCTTAGGGTAAAGGTTTTATAATCGAGGTCAATTTTAAGCTAAGATTGCTGACGATCGAGGACCGGGGTCAATTCTTACCCAACTCCGATGACGATCCAAGATCGAAGTCAATTCTGACCTAAAGAGTGGTGACGACCGAGGTCAATTCTGACCTAACTTAGGTGACGATCCAAGACCGGAGCCAATTCTGACCCAAGAGTGGTGACGACCGAGGACTGAGGTTAATTCTAACTTAACTCAGGTGACGATCCAAGACCGGGGCTAATTCTAACTCAACAGTGATGACGACCGAGGACTGAGGTCAATTCTGACCTAACTCGGGCGACGATCCAAGACTGGGGCCAATTCTGACCCAAGAGTGGTGACGATCGAGGATCGAGGTCAATTCTGACCTAACTCAGGTGACGATCCAAGATCGGGGCCAATTCTGACCAAAGAGTGGTGACGACCGAGGATCGAGGTTAATTCTGACCTAACTCAGGTGACGGTCCAAGACTGGGGCCAATTCTAACCCAAGAGTGGTGACGACCGAGGATCGAGGTCAATTCTGACCTAACTCAGGTGATGATCCAAGACCGGGGCCAATTTTGACCCAAGAGTGGTGACGACCGAGGACCGAGGTCAATTCTGACCTAACTCAGGTGACGATCCAAGATCGGGGCCACTTCTGACCTAAGAGTGGTGACGACCGAGGACCGAGGTCAATTTTGACCTAACTCATGTGACGATCTAAGACCGGGGCCAATTCTAACCCAAGAGTGGTGACGACCGAGGATCGAGGTCAATTCTGACCTAACTCAGGTGACGATCCAAGACCGGGGCCAATTCTGACCCAAAAGTGGATAAAGATTGGATTTTGATTCTGCTGGAAAAAGAGCTTTATGATTTTGATCTGAGCTAGGGAGCTGATAGCTGGGGAAGCTTTTAGGAGACCTCGCAGGGGGGAACAACCTATTTTGGGTGCTGTAGGAGAATTTCACTGGGGAAGTGATCAGGTGATCCTTAGGGATCTTCCGAAGCTTTTATCGGGAGGAGTTTCACTTGATTTTTGAGGGTTACGCTGGGGAAATAAGGGGTTCCGCTCGAGAGAACGTAAAATTTTCGTGGTAAAAAGTCTTTAAATCCTTCCTGGGATTCTTGGGAATTTTTCGAGGATTTTTTGAGGCTTTCTGATATTTTCTGGGAATTTCTTTACGAAATTTAAGGGGGGTGCTGGTCGGCATAGTATGAAGGGTTCCATTCGGCAGTGGCATGGACTTTTGGGCTACCTCTAGAAGGTGAGGAGTCAGTGTCGATCGGTATGTTAGGGGGAGGTGCTGATCGGCATGGAGCTTGACATCCTATAAAAAGGGGGCGAATCCCTTCATTTTTTCACAGCTTTTTTTGCTTTCTCTCTCTCTGCGATTCTTCTGCAAATCGTTCTAGAGTTCTGATCTTTAAGAAATGGCCGCCTTTGTGAGCACTGCAGTCCACCAGGAGTGGTTGACCGTTGATGACTGGGCAAATGTGGATTAGAGGGACAGGGTGCCCCTTGCTTTCGAGAGTGAGAACTCCTTTGATGCGTTTGAGCCTGTTGCGGATGAGCGAACTTTTCTGCGGGAGCCATCGCGTCATCGCTCTTCGAGAGTGATCCCTGGCGGTTATGTAAGTAACCCGACCTTTGGCATTTTTCTCTTTTGGTGATTTTTCTTTCTTGACTTTTGATGAGACTTTTCTTTTTGCCAGTCTGATATTTCTTTGAAGTACATGCGTGCTCGCGGGACAACGGGGATCAAGGATGTCTAGGAGCATCTCCCACCTGTGGTGCGCTGGGTGGTCTCATCAGCAGGTTTCGGGCGGTTGGCATCGACGCTGGATGAGACGCCTCGTTCGATAGCGGTCTTGTGCGCTTTGGGAGAGAGATGGTGGGACACTACCCACACCTTTCATTTTGGCTTCGGAGAGATGAGTGTGACTCCCATAGACATGCAGTAGCTGCTGGGGTTGGATTGTGATGGAGAGCAGATAGAGGTGGATCGCTCTTTACGAGTGAGACCGGAGGCAGTGCATGCGACACTTGGTGATGTAAGGAGGATAGTTTTTGGAGATTCTATCCGGCTGTCCTTGCTGAAGGATGTTCTGCTGAGTAGGGTGATTGATGTGGAGGACGGGATACAAGTGAAGCAGATGGCCCAGTTATTCATTCTTCTAGTGTTGGGAGGTTTCATGATGGCGTCGAGTGGCAACGTCATCCATTTATGGCTTCTGCCGTACTTGAGGATGTTTTCGAACATCCCCTTCTATGATTGGGGGAGTCTGACTATGGAGACCCTTTACTCCTCTCTGGATGCATTCAGTCGGTGGAGCCACGTACCTTCTTGAGGTATTCTTCAGTTTGTGCATTTCTTTTCATGCATTCGAATTTTCCTTTCATGCATTCGCATTTTCCTCTCATGCATTCGCATTTTCCTTATGCGTCTCTTTTTGTTTGCGAATTCAGACGTGGTTCTATGAGGTGATTGGGTGCAATATCCCACTGATCTCTTTGAAGGACGAAACCATTGGGAACTTCTTTCGATTGTATCGATGGCATAAGGCCAATCGGCAGTCGAAGGGATCTCTCTCCCTGGAGGCGGTGTGTCAGGTCTTGAACGACCTGACCAGTGGTAGGGTAAGACTCTTTCCATTTCTATCTTGGTTTTTTGCTCCTTCTGATCTTATATTGATTTATGCCCGCTTGGAGATTTTCAAGTGACCTTTTATCCCTGGGGGACAGCTATTCAGGATGTGGGGGTGACCAGGGTGAATGCGCGGATGAGGCGCTTGCTGGCGTATGAGTTCGGCCATTCCTGGTACCTTGGGGAGAGGGTGATTCATCAGATTGCTGAGGAAGAGGTGGTGGTGCCACCCGTGCAGCCTCCTACGTCTATGAGGCGGGAGCGACTGCTGTCAGAGGATGAGAGGATCACAGCGATGATTGGCGAGTCCTACCTGCTATACACCGATACGGCTACGCTGTATGATTATATGGATTTTGTGACGAGCTAGTTGATGGCGCCCAGCATATATGATGCGTTGCCCTTCCTTCCTGCGGGTTCGAGTTGGGCGATGGGATCTTCCCACAGTGGCGGTGGTCCATCGGCATCTGCGGCGAGTCCCTTTTGTGCGACTGCGTACCCCTTCATATAACATTCAGCGGGCTAATGGAGGGATGGTGCCTATGTTGCACTGTCCTCATGCGATGGATCCAGAGGAGTTGGATTTGACAGAGGAGGTCCTTCGACCCGAGGTATACCTTTCTGTTCCTTTCTCTCTTTCTTTTTTTTGTCATCCTTGCTTTGATACTGATTTCACCTTTCCTTGCAGTAAGTCCAGGTGTCGACCACTTGGCTAAGGGACATCAGAGACTAGATATCTTCGAAGACTGCCCATATTTGGGACGCGGTTCCTGTTCCTTCTTGCTTGGTGCCGTCGTCCTCGTCTGGAGAGGACTCTGGCTCGGGTAGTGGTGGTGCCTCATCTCTCCGTAGGGGGAAGAGAGCACGTCGCAGGGGTGGAATCTCTTAGTGAGAGAGAGAGAGAGAGGATGTGGGTTCAGGCTGAGTCCCGTTGTTTTTGGCTTTTTCTTTTTATTTCCTGTAAAATTGATGTAACACCGAACACAAATATATGCAATGCAATGGAGTTTTTTATTATTTTTTATTTATGATGAATGAATGCATGCATATGCGCTTTTTACTTTGCTGCTGAGACCATAAAAAGGAATATTTTTGGAATTTTTTGAAGTAAAGATTTTAATCAAAAAAGGAAATTATATAAGGAGAAAAAGGGATTCTTGAAATTCTGTTGAGAATATCAATTTATTTTTATTGAATTTTATGATTTGACAAAAGAGGAAAAAGGTAAATTTCCAAAAATGGGGGGTTGCCGATCGGCAAGAACCCTGACCTGCCTATCGACAGTTCAGTCCAGTCCCATCAATTGCAAGCTTTGAATGGTACCCTCTTCAGCCTTTGGTACCTTGTGGGGTAGGATTCTTTTCGATTTTTGCAGGGATGATGTCCCTTGTGAGGGTCTTCAAGTATAAAAAGGGGGAAGGGTGGAGTGTTTTCATCACACCTTTGCATTCTTATCTACTTGTCCATTATCTCTTAGCCTTGCAAGATGGCTCTCCCTGGTAGCACCGAGTTTGCCAACTACCTCAAAGCCTTGGAAGCTATGAGCTCTTATAATGTAGGCTATGATGCTTTCAACATGCGTCGAGTCTCCCTGTGGTGCAATCGGCCTTTTGAGTGGAACGTGCTGATGGCGGCGGTACGATTCTAGTTCCCCAAAGACCATGTATTCCGCTCAGGGTTGGAAGAAGTTTGTCCTACCTACGAGGAATTTTCTGCCATGCTGGGTGTAAATCCCAGTGTTGCCGCGGCTTTGCCCAAATTTTCCCGCTCTCCTAGGGATTTTTTGGCCGGGCTTCTTCATATTTCACCTTCGGCGGCTAGATCATTAGTTGTTGGAGGAATGATCTCCCTCTCGGCGGTGCTGCAGTCCCTGCATTTGTAGGAAGTAGGTGATGCTGGCTATGCTGGAGCCGTTGTCCTGGGTCTGGTTTCCAAATTGCTGCTGGTGACTGGGGAGGTGAAAGTGGACCCACAACTTGTAGCCATTACCTCATGGATGTCATATCGCCGTAATCCTGCTATGGTGATACTGTCGGAGACCCTGAATGGCCTGGAAGCCTGGAGAGAAGGCCGTTCTGATTTTTTGAGGGGTAGCCCCGTAATGTTGTTCATATGGTTGTCTAAAAGATTCCTCTTAGCGAATTCTCCAGAGTATCCCTTGTCGGCCGTACCCAAATTCTTTTCACACTACTTCATTAGTATTGGCCTGTATGTTGAAAACTGGGAGAATTAGCTTGTGGAATATGGGGCTCGTGGGCTATATTGGTCAGTGCCTTGGTGAGTACAGTTGCATCCTGTTCAGGAGCTAGGAGTGTATTCATATGTGCGGCTGGTTGGTCTCAGACAGGCGTCTTTTTATTTCCCTTGGCGGCTTTTATGCCAATTTGGCTGGGCGCAGGTCGTGCCCCCTCGGACCTTAAATTTCTTTCCGATAGAAGATTTGACTGAGCACTTGCGTCTGTTTCTTAGATCTCTGTGGGAAAATCGGCGTTCGTCGACCCGTCCCTTTCAGTCTGTCGGGGAGGTTTGGCATGTCCCTAAAGATTATATGAAGTGGTTGTGTAGGAAAGTAGTCAGCAAGATGTTGGCAGTGGAGACTGGACAAAGATGGTTTGTTTTATCTAACAGCATGGAAGGGGGTGTTGTGGTCTTTTCGAAGATGGTTAAGGCTCATCGGTCTATGGAGTGTTTACGGCATTCTATTCAGGCAGGGGAAACTTGGGGACCTCCGGATGTAGATGATGAGGGTGCAGGCTCCTCTAGTGGCTGTGGATAGGACTCTTGGAGATTTTATTTTTGTAACAGATGTGGGGATTTTATTTGGCTTTTTATGGTAGTAGAGGGAAAGGGAGTTATGCATTCCTTTTTCTTATGTAATCCGTGCTGAATTTTCTTATTAATGAAATAAACAAGTTTCTGATCATCCAGCTATGCCTTTTGATGAATTTTGCATTTTGAATTATCTATACTGATCACTAAGGCACACATAATCCTTTTGTTCCAGTATTTTTATAATGAACCGCCGTTCTCGGAGGTAAGAAAAGAATAGTATTTTGTGAAAAAGAAAGGGCTGCACTCATGTGAGGTGTATGAGCTGCCTACATACCTCTGGGGTTTTTTGAAAAGTTTTAAAATAGTTTTTGTCGAGGATCAGGCCCACGTAGTTCTGGGTAGGGGGAAGGAAGAGTTTTTTTTTTTAGAATAGAAGGGGGATGAGAAGAGTCGTAGCGCGCCGAGATTTCGGACTAGGGGTAGAATTTCTTGAGACGATCCAGATTGACTGGATGAGCCATCTCTTCCCCATCTAGGTCAGTGAGCATGGCGGCACCGTCAGATAATATTTTCTTCACAATGTAGGGGCCGCTCCAATTGGGCTTGAACTTCCCTCTGGGGTCCCAGATGAGTTCTATTATCTCTTTGAGGGCTAAATACCCCTCTCGGACACCGCGGTCCTTGACTCTCTTATTGAATGATCGTGATATTCGGTGATGGTACCCCTGTATATGGTACAATGCTTTTAACCTTCTTTCATCTAGGAGGGCTAGCTCATCAAGACGGCTTTGGCACCAGTCTTCTTCACTAACCTTGCTTTCGAGCATGACACGTAGTGAGGGTATTTCTAGTTCCACGGGTAGGACTGCTTCCATGTTGTAGATAAGGGAGTAAGGGGTTGCCCCAGTAGAGGTTCGGATTGAGGTTCGATAGCCCCAGAGGGCGTACGGGATCCGGTCAGCCCAATCTCTACAACTTTCGATCATCTTGTTGTTGATAGCTTTGAGGTTCTTATTGGTGGATTCAACTGCACCATTGGTCTGAGGTCGGTAGGGAGAAGATTTGTGTCTCTGAATCCCATACTCGTTGACTACTTCTATGACTTTTTGTTTGAAATGCAACCCGTTATCTAATGCCAGCTCGTGTGGGACCCCATATCGACAGATGATATTTTTCTTTAAGAATTTTGCCACTTTCTTAGCGTTTAATACTGGGCATGACTCAGCTTCGACCCAATTGGTGAAGTAATCAATGGCAACCAGGATGAACTCATGTCCGTTTGAAGCCTTTGGTGTAACCTTCCCTAAGATGTCGATACCTCAACTAGAGAACAACCAGGGAGAGGTCATGTTGTATAACTCTCGCGGAGGCAAGTGTTGAAGATTGGAGAATTGTTGGCATTTGAGGCATCTCCGGACATAGGCGGTGCAATCCTGGATCATGGTGGTCCAGTAGTAGCCTTGTCGGATGATCTTCTTGGCGAGCACGTGACCATTCATGTGGGAGCCACATTCCCCGCTATGGATTTCTGCATTATTTTCTCAATCTCAGCCCCATCAATACAGTGTAGATGAGTTCCATCGAAGTTCCTTCTGAGTAGGGCTTTATGACAGATAATGTACTGGGCGGCCAGTCTTCGGAGGGTCATTCGATATTTTTTGTTGGAACCCTCGAGATACCTACCATGTTTGAGGAGGCACCATATATCATAGTACCAGCAATCAGCTAGTTCTGGATTTTCGATGGAGACAAGCTCAATATGGTAGCAATGGGTCGGTTTGTCTTGCTTTTGAACCAGGATGGGGGTCATTGTTATTCCCTCGGGCATGTCGACCATGGAGGCTAAGGTGGCGAGATCATCGGCTAGGTTATTCTTTGCTCAGGGTAGGTAATGGAAGGTGATAGCTCAGAAACGGGAGGCTAACTCTTCTAATTGGGCATGAAAGGGTTGGGGCTTTTCGTCCTTGACTTTCCACTTTCTGAGCACTTGACCGATGATAAGGGCAGAATCCCCGTAGACATCAAGGTATTGAATACCTTTCTTTAGAGCGACTTGGAGACCCACTGTGCATGCCTCGTATTCCGTCATGTTGTTGGTGCAAAGGAAATCCAATTTAATGGCGATGGGAGTATGGGAGCCATCTGGGGCGATCAGGAGTATCCTAATTCCATATCCCTTTTTGTTGGCAGCACCGTCAAAGAACATTTTCCATTGAAGGTGGTCTTGAGTGGTGCAGAGGATATTTTTATCTAGGAATTCGGAGATCCGAACCTCCGCTTCTTCTACAGGGTAATCGGCGAGGTAGTCAGAGATGGCTCTTCCTTTAATAGCTTTCTGTGTGACGTACACGATATCAAACTCGGTTAGGAGCATCAAACATCGGGCCATTCTACTGGATAAGGCGGGTTTCTCAAGCAGGTATTTGATGGGATCCATTCGGGATACAAGTTTGATGGGGAAGGCGAGCATGTAGTGTTGCAACTTTTGGGTGACCCACACAAGTGCGGCACATACCTTTTCTAAAGAAGTATAGTTGACCTCGTACTCGGCCAATTTATGATTGGCGTAATAGATGGCTCTTTCTTTGTGTGAGTCTTCAAGGTGTTGGGCTAACAAAGCCCTAGTTGCAGTGTCAGTTATGGTTAGGTATAGGAGCAAAGGGAGACCCGACTGTGGTGGCATGAGCACTAGAGGTTGGTTAAGGTATTGTTTGATTTGGTCAAAAGCTTCTTAGCAGGCCTCGTTCCAAACCTTGGTTGAATCCTTTCGGAGGAGCTTGAAGATTAGTTCACAGATGGAGGTTAGATGGATGAGGAACCGACTGATATATTATAATTTCCCAAGAAAACCTCAGACTTCTTTCTCTGTTCGTGGCGGTGGCATCTCAAGTATGGCCTTCAGCTTTGCAGGATCTACTTCTATCCCCTTTTCGCTGACCATGAATCCTAAGAGTTTTCCCTCTGTAATGCCGAAGACACACTTCTGTGGATTAAGTCGCATCTGATACCGTCGCAGTCATTCAAAGAGCTTTCGAAGAGCGAGAACATGACCTCCTCTAGTTTTGGAGTTGATAATCATATCATCCACATAAACCTCAACCTCTTTGTGAATCAGATCGTACAAAATGGTCATGGCATCCCTTTGGTAGGTAGCCCCAGCATTCTTGAGACCGAATGGCATAACGGTGTAGCAAAAGGTTCCCCATTGGGTGATGAATGCGATTTTTTCTTGGTGGTCGGGGTGCATCTTGATCTGGTTGTATCCGGTAAACCCGTCGACAAATGACTTGAGAGCATAACTGGCTATGTTTTCCACGATCATGTCGATATTGGGTAGCGGATAATCATCCTTTGGAGAAGCTTTATTTAAATCTCGGTAATCTACACACATTCGAACCTTCCCTCCTGATTTTGGCACAGGTACAATGTTGGCTAGCCATGTGGGATATTCGATCACTCGAATGAAACCCATGTTCAACTGATTGGCCACCTCTTTTTTGACCTTGAGCGACCATTCAGTGCGGAGTTTTCTCAATTTTTGTTTAACCAGCTTACAATCTAGGAGAGTGGGGATCTCGTGCTGAGCTATTTCAGGATCAATGCTGGGCATATCATCATAGGACCATGCGAAGACATCCACGAACTCCTTCAGCAATTCTTTGAGTTGTGCACGCTCATGCTCATCAAGGGTGTCCCCTATCCTAATCTCGCGCAGTTGGCTACTAGAACCGAGATTAATAACAACAGTCTATTCTTCATTAACTTGAACACGATAAATATTGGGGTTAGGGGAGATTTCAAGAGGTATGACTGGCGCAGCATACTAGTTGAGGAGAGAAGTATCAACAGCTTTAATCAGACGGGATGGGTCTATTTATGTAGTGCTTGAATGAACCATCCAGAGTGTCAGCCCCAATGTCTATAAGTTGTAGGAATCTTCAGAATCACTTTCATTAGTCTCTTCGATATCTTTGAGGAGCGGTTGCACTTGGTGTGGGAAACTTTCGGCCCATGGGTAGCTATCTTGGAAAAAGATCTCCATTCCTGGCCTCATCTTCTTATCTGTGTGGTCATACCATAGTTATGGAAAACCGCAAAAGGGGAAGTCTTCTCCTTCTTTGATAAATCGTCCATTTAAGGAGTCTCCTGAGATAATTCGGATGCAGTCTAATCTTCTTTTTGGTCGAGACTGGCGAATCATTCGGAGCTCTTGTTCTGATGGTTGATACCCCAAGCCACAAGGAGAAAAAACTTTCTTCAATTTGAAGGGCTCAAGTATCCCTTACTGCCTTTTCCCTAGCTCCAGTCCGGGAATGAAGTGTATGTTTCTAAACATCTGAATCACATTAACATTGCCATGAGGGTCATATTCTGTACAAACCCTTTCTTTGAAATCGTCCCCTGCCGGGAGTAGGAGTGGCTCAACCCAGAATCCTGATAAGAGCATATCACTTGACCCGTGTTGTATCTCAAGAATTGGACTGCTGGTGCTTGCACCCTCGACATTTCCGTCATCGCCCAAAATTCTGATGACTCGCCCATCGGCAAAAAACTTCAATTTTTGATGGAGTGAGGAAGACACACCCTTGATACCATGGAGTCAGGGGTGTCCGAGCAACAGTTTGAAACAAGCTGGGATGTCTATGACTTGGAATTCAACGACAGGGTTTATAGGGCCAACCCCTATTACAAGTTTTATGGATCCCATCACCTCACGACGGGTATTATCGTAGGCACGCACAGCGGCGGAGGTTGGAGCGAGGTCGCTTTCTTTCAGGCCTAAACACTTGAAGGTTCTTAGAGGGCAAACGTTCAAGGAGGATCCATTATCGATAAGGGAGAGTGGCACGTCCGTCCCCATAACTTCGACGGAGATATTGAGTGCATGATTGTGATTCGGCCCAATTCTGGGGATTTCTTCTTCAGAAAATGATAGCATTCGGGTAGAGGTCAAGGATCCGACCAGATTTCCTGCTTCTTCTGGTATGGTAGAGGGAGGAACTATGGGTCCAGTGAGTAACTTGATTAAAGCGTTTATGTGCAGCTAGGAAGACATGAAAAGCCCCCATAGAGTGATGTTAGCTTGAGTTTTCTTCAGTTAATCTAGGATCTTTCTCTCCTCGATGGTCATTTTTGGCATAGGAAGGTTTTCAATGCTCGTCCCCTTGTCATTTGCTGGTAGTGAGCTCGGAACCTAGTAATGTCTCCCTGATCTGGTCATGTGATTTACTGAAGAAGGGAAGAACATGAATCCCGTTTCCTCATCAATCTCAGGTTGTTCTTCCACCCTGTTTATTTCTCCGAGGAGTTCTTCAAATGAGATCATCCCACATAAGTAGGCTATTGGGTCAGCTCTTCTTAAAGCTTGTTCTTCACTCGAATCTTCAAATTCTCCCCCCATCCAGCGGTAACAATTCTGTCTTTCCCTATAAAGTCGATGCATTCCAAAACTTCAACGGCTTCGTCATACAAGTCTTCCCATTCTGTGGGGATATGTGTGATTGAAGGGACCAAACGCTCTTGTAACTTCAAAGTGTTAAGTAACCCGGTGATACTGCAAATGCTGTTAGTTGGCCTGAATAATTCTGCCATAATCTGGACAACATCATCTAAGCTGACTTCATCGGTTGGTACCACCCACTTTTCTGAATCTCGGGCCCATTTTCGTCCTTCCAAAAATAATGTACTGAATCTCTGGAAATCGATGACCACCTGTGAGGGTAATTTCAGCCCGAACTCTAGGAGTTGGTTTAACACCTCTGACAATTCCATACTTCCATTTTAAGAACGGGTACGGACAACGATTCATGCTCTAGTAAGGAGTGACAGTGCCTGATGAGTGAGGCTAGTAGGGTATAGGAGGAAATATGGGCAAATTTGAAGAGGTTTAGGAGAGTATATAGGTGTGATTTGAGTTGAAGGATCGAAATCTGGGTTTTCTTCCCAAAAGATGGCATTGGTGTGATTCAGGAGTGGATTGTAAGTAGTGTTTGGCTTAAGATTGGCTGGTGGGGCGATGGTACCCCGGTCAATGAGATCTTGGATTATATTCCGAAGGTGAAAGCATTGGTCGATGGTATGGCCAACAGTTTGGTGAAAGGCGCAATGCGCATCACTCTTGAAGTTTCTTGGGAGTGGATTTGTCAATGGAGGTGGATCCAAGGGTTTGATAAGGTTTCGGCTTAACAGGGCTTGGTAAACTTTGGAGAGGGGAGCATGGAGCTCAGTGTATTACCTTTGGATGGGGGTAGGGAGGCTTTTTAGTGCCCATGATATGGTTGGTTGAGAGATGTTGTTGATAGTTGAGACTGTAGCACTAGCAGGTTTGTCATACTTTCTAGGCGTGAACTGTCTGGACACCTTCTTCGGTTCAACCTCTGTTTTAACGAGACTTTCTTGGATTTCTACTCCAGCCTCTCTGAGAGCTCAAAAGTGGGGATAGTATTGTCCTCCCATCATCGTTCGGACATGGGTCAAGAAATTCTTCTTCACTATGTTGACCTGTTCTTCTTCAGATGGCCGATTGGTCATGGTAGCGGCTTGATCCCTCCACCGGGTTATGAAGTTACTGACTGATTCTCCAGGATTCTGTTTGAGCAACTCTAAATCACGACAGGTGACCTCAAGTTCTTTGTTGTATTTGTACTGTGACATGAATTCTCGAGCTACATCCTCCCAGCTACAGATTCTGAATTCCTCAAGAGATAAAAACCACCGGAGGGCACTATCCTTAAATGTTTACTGAAATAATTGGGCCATCACCTCCTCAGAAGCCCCTAGTAGAGCCATGGAACGGTGGTAACTGTGAAGATGAACAATTGGGGGGTCACTCCTTCCAAACTTCTCGATATTTGGCATCTTGAACTTCTCGAGTAACCTCGCTTTAGGATAAGGAGACATGTGGGTGTAGTCCATGTAATTTCCAGAGATCCTGACCTGGTCAAACTTCTTGGTGAGCATCTTGAGATCCTCTTTGACTTTATTCAACTCCTCCTCTTTTGGATCAACGACCACAGGAAGGTTAGCCATAAGCTGGGCAATGTTTGGCATTGGAAGCTGGGTAGGGAGCGACCCATTGGTAGGAGGGGCACGTGGAGCGTGCTGATATTATTTCGGAACCCAGATAGGCTCAGGTGGACCCATAGCACGAGGGAATAGGGCCTCGGGCTCTTGAAGAATTAGAGCTTGGTTTCGTTGCATCTCTCGGACCTCGGTTTGGAGGTTGTCAATCTTGGACACGATATGAGTTAGGACTGTCATTAGATCCGACTGCATGACTGGTACTTGATCTGTATTCTCCATGGAAAGTGGATGGATTCTGGACTCGAAACAAGTAGTAGAGGAACGAATGAAACTCCGGGGTGATTTGACTGAAGACCAAATCCAATAGGGAGCCAGGCCAAGGGCTTGTATTCGACCTGAGAAGGCGTAAAATGGGATTTATTTTTGAGAAAGGAAGAGCTATTTTTGGATTTTTGATAAAGAAGGGAGAAATATTTTTGGATTTTTGATAAAGAAGGGAGAAATGTTTTTGGAGATGGAACTCAGCATAATTATTATGATTATTATGTTTTCACTTGTATTTAATTCTCCTAGATGCAATACCAGACGGGACTCGAGCCTGGAAAAGTGTTGTTCTTAATATATGCAAGGCTATGGTTTGGACTTGTAACCAGGCTCACGGACAGGGTCCCGTTTTAAAGATGCGCGAAAATTAGGCGGCAGATCGACCCGGAATTTCCGCAGAGTTTCGGGTTAAAACTGGCAATCTAAAGTGCGTGTCCTAGGTTTGACACTTATATGCGGGTATGCAATTGGTTGGGTGAATCGGAATGGGTTACCCCATTTAGCATGACTTCCAAGATATACGTCTTGCTCTTGCGGGCAATCGGTACGTGTGGACAAGCCATTTAATATACCTGAGTGTACGTGAATTGCCTCACCATATACCTCGTGGGGACGGTATGTGTGAGAGAGAATTTAATATACTCGACGTACGTGAATAAATTCCCTACGATATACCTCCCATAATGACTTCAGTTAAGTGGTACGATGCGGGGGAACCGTTCGAAATACGTCGAAGGTACTTGGCCAATTAAAGGTGAGAGTCATATCGCTTAGGCTAACTGCGACCTGCCGGACCAGCGCCCATCACGAAGTGACCCTTCAGTTACTGGGTAAAAATTTGGTCAATATCAATGCTCTTTGGTGATGTTGTGTGAATCATGCATGATTCCCTTATTAGTATCTTATGATGAGAATGCCTTTCTTGATTATGCCAAACTGGGAGCAAAGTACAAGTACCCCAAAAGGTACACCATGTATGGAGGGGGTGATGCGTGCAACATGGGGATATATGTGATCCTAGGTGCACGTGGTGTGAGGTGTACATGGAGAATTTCTACAAGTGTGTGAATATAAGTATAAGCATGGGATACACATGGAGAAGGGGAACATGCGGATATGGTGGGGGAACATAAACAAATATAGCATCCATGTAAATAGAGTCAAGCCCTAAAAAAAAACAACACATATCCCCAGCAGAGTCGCCACTGTGGCCATCCCCGATCCTCGTCGTGTATAGGAAAAGGATCCCTCGGGTCCCGTGCGTCCCACTCGGGAGCGCTTCGGTCGGCGTCGTTTGAGATGTGGTGTAAAAATGTAGAGAGATTCAGAGTCGCCAGTCTATTTTACTCAAAATAGACAAAAGAAAAAGGGGAAGCCACCCCAAAGGATGGCATCCAAAGACATACTGGTGCATGCGAAACCAAATGATTCGATAAGGGTTCGGAGGCTTAGTTACGAAATGGGAAGGTGTTAGGCACCCATTTCGCCCTTTCGGTCTCTCATGGATATTTGCTATTTTCCTTTATATTTCCCCCCGTGATATGTGTGCATGTGTATATATAGAATGGAGGTAGGAATCCTCGACTTGTATCATGGAAAAGATAAAGTGAGTCATCGTAGGAAGGTATAAGAATAATATTAGAAAAATAAGATTTACGCGATTACCCCTACGTTGATCATTATAATGGAACGATAACGCATATAGAGTGATACGTCACTAAGAGCAAGTATATAGAATATAAGGAAAATGTATTTAGAGAAGATAGAAAATAGGAGAAAAAGTGAGAAAAATGACTCGAGTCTCGGGTTTCACCCCGAGATGCCTACGTAGCCTATAAAGGCATCAAAGTCCATGTAGTTCGCATACAAAACGAGGGGTGGGGTCCCATAAATCCAAACGGGGATCTTTTATTTGAGTGTGTGTGTGTGTGTGTGTGTGTGTAGAAAAAGTGTTTTAGTTGTGAGAAAAGTGTGGAAAAAGTGTGAGAATCCCTACTCGGAATTTATGAGCAAACCCTCTTTTTCTTGTTTTTTGGGTTTTATGAAAATAAAAGATGTGCAATAATACTAAATAAAAAGTATATTAGGATATGTAAGATGAGATAATAAAAAATGCTAAGTAAGAAAACAAGTTATTGGAAATTTAAGAGAATTTAAGAGAGAGTTTGAGAAAGTTGGACCTTCTTGAAGATCTTGAGCTTGATCTTGAATGTTGGAGAGCAGCCCTTGCACTTGGATGATGATGGAGAGTGGTTAATTCACTAAGTTTGATGAAAAGGATGATGAAAAGTGGAAGTAAAAAAGGGATTTGGGAGTTGAAATCACGTTGCCTTCGAGAGAGGTTTTTGGGATTCGCTGAGAGAGATTTTTATCAGATCTGGGCTCTTCCTTGCAAATGAGGTGAAGGCCTTCTTTTATAGGCCCAGGTAAGTGACAAATGGCAGGTGCCGATAGGCAGGGTCTGGAACCTGCCATTTGGCAGTGCACTTCAGGCTTTTTCGGAAAATCGACCATCGAGGGCAAACCGTTGGTCAGAATTGTGCACGGGGCATACCGTTGGAAAGGTAATTCAGAGACCTTTAAAAGTCCTTTGGCTTGCTCCCGGGTTTGGGAGTTTACTTTAGGTCAAATATGGCTCGGAAGCATTTTTCAGTCCGTTGGACGGGGAATCGTTCGGATGCAAACGGATCGGCCGTCCGCATGGTATGTCTGAATCGCGCACGGGGTGGACCGTTGGAAAGGTTAGGAGATGTACTTCGACATTTCAAAGAGTTTGACCCGGTTTGGAGAGTTGACTTTGGTCAACCAGGCCCTAGAACCTTTCGGTGACCTCTCAAAGTCAAACGGATCGTTCGTCGACATGGAAAGTCGGAATCGCGCACGGGACGGACCATTGGAAAGGGTATTCAGTACCCTTCGAAGATTCATTCAGCCTCGGTCGAGCTGAAGAGTTGACATAAGTCAAACAGATCCTGGGAGAGCCCGGTGGCCTCTAGGTCAAGTTTCGGACGCAAACGGATTGTTCGTCTGCATGGTAAGTCGGAATCACGTACGGGGAGGTCCGTTAGAAAGGGTATTCAGTGCCCTTCGAAGATTCATTGAGTATCGATAGAGACGAAGATTTTGACTTTTTGGTCAAACTGAGCCGGGGAGTGCCCGATGGCTTCTAGGTCAGTACTCGGGACATGACCTTGGTTTGTAGTGATGAGGGGAGGTACTAGGGACCTATGGAGAGTTAGGGGGGTAACAGAATGGGGTGTCTACATTATGATTTTTCTGAATCATTATTAATCGCAAGTTCCATAATAGCTATTTATTTTCTAGCACAAGTAATTTAATTAATTTAGGAATTTTTACATAAACATCAAAATTAAATTACTATGGGTTCCTCTACATGTATATGCCCACAATATCACCAACTAAGTAAATTCAATCCAAATAACAACAAAAATATAATTATTTGGTATTATTAATTATTTTCACAAAACAGCCTCGCAATTAATTTCTTCAAAATATTATGTTCCTTAATTTATTTTAGAACACATGAGTTTTAATGGAGGCTATAATCAAGACACATAAGACTAAAGGAAAAGAATAGGATAAACATGTCTGATTTTTAGATGTACAATTTGACGAGAGATTCGGGTTCTCCTCGAAAAATTGATCGAAAAACCCTCTTGAACCACCTTGAAATATTTATGTTTTGATCCCCAAAATAAAGCTTGAAAATCTATTTTAATGGAGGTTTGGGCTTGGAGGTGGAAGATGATGAGAAATTAGGTGGTTGGTTGCTAAGGGTTTGTAAGGGAATGTGTTTTTGAAAGCTAAACCCGAAACTCCTTTATATAGGAAAGTTTAGGGGTTAAAAATAAAAATAAGATTCGTTATTTCGTCAAAATGACGAAGTGCAGCGGGCAGATTTTGGGAGCATCGATCGATCGATGAAACTGATCGATCGATCGATTATGGAAAATATCTGATAGTTTCCCTTAAAAATTGCATAAGTCAAAATAATAAAAATTCTATTAAAAAATCGTTTTAAATCCGATTTCAATTTCGCTTGAAGTTTCATTCTTCTAAAATCATAACCAAAAAATTTAACCAATAAAATTTAAAAATTTTAAAAATTTATTTTTCTCGAATATTTCAATTTTTATTTAAAAATATTCATTTAAAAATATTCATTTAAAAATCCGGATTGTTTTATACTTCCCCACTAACAAGAAATTTCGTCATCGAAATTTGACGAAAACCCAACCGGATAAAATAAAAATAAGGCTCACATATGCCTAGCCATAAAGTGCCAAAAATCATAAGCCCATATGCCCAATCCTAGTCACACAAAATTCCACGGTCGAAAATATAGTGCATATCATATATATATATATATATATATATATATATATACATAACTATGAAAATAACGGCGCACCATGCGCTCTCACGAATCATCACCCTATTAAATTTCCAAAAGTCATCTAAACACCAAGATCCTCAAATTTCTTTACATCACATAAATCGATACTTACAATAACCAATAATTGCACTAGCAATATTCAAAATAACGTTCATCTCTAAATCACCTCTAACGATACTCGCATAGAGATTACTAATTCTAACATCAATTACAACGAATCACCACAAAACTCCAAGTTATCCAAATGCTAACGCGTCCTTCTCATCGACATTCCTATTTCCACACTTTGCTAACACGTATGCTAGGACCACTATTTTTGGAGGTACGAATCAATAAAGGGAATCAAATATCGGTAATGAGAAAGTTAAATGGACTCATAACCTACAAGACCTAAGACCATGCTCTGATACCATCTGTAACACCCTGCTAAATTCTGGCGTCGGTCGCCACCAAAATTAAGTCGTCCATTAATAAATTAAATATGATCCTTAGCATGTGAGATGTGAGACATATTAATTTTAATCCACAAGATGAATATTTTAAATCAATCCCAAATATTAAGAACATCCAACTGATTTATCACCAAAGTGCGATATAAAGTCCATCACATGAAATCTCCAAGTCTCTCAATTATTACAACAAATCAAATCAAACTGAAATTTTAAGACAACTTTGGAACCGAAAGGCCCAATAAAAACCCAAATATAGTCTCATAGTAAGTATGACTGAATAGAGGAAAAAATAAACTACTAAACAATTTTATAGCTCCAGTTGCACTTTCGAAGGATGTTCAATAATTTCTATGCAGCTACTCCAATTAAATCCCTGAAAATATTAGTCAACGCATGTGTCAGAGCCAAGGCCCTAAGCATCGATACTGGCTACTCCTTTCAATTAGGGTCCTCGAACCCAGACAATAGTGCTATACATATCGACCATAACAATAGAATCTTTTAATTAAAAGAAAGTCCATAATCCTTGACAATAAATTTCTAATTACCCGCAAAGTTTAAATGTGCCACACTAATATTATTTTAAATTAACCCAAGTCCCATGATGTTAACGTGTTTGAATTAAACAGAGTGATTTGTTCTCACTTTATTAATTAGGTATAAAGTTCCTCCCTCCGTGGGTGATTTACACCAAAATATATTATAATAGCGGTCCTCCAGCCACGGGTGATTTTCTCCACCAAAATTTGGAAGGTCCACCTGTCATGGGTGATTTACACCAAAAATACTTCCCCTTGTCATACTCTCCGTGTGACCCCTTTTTATCCTACGATCCTCGACATATGACAAGGTTACACACACGACACGATATAAATCTCCCTCTGACCCGGTTAAACTGTCGGCCCTGGACATATTATGTCGTCAATAAATTTTAATACCAGTTTTAGTCTTGTGGTATTAACTTCCCAAAATTTCTCATCCTAGTTATTCACATAAATTTATCACACCCTTAAAAGTGAGGTGAAAATTCTCAAAATATTCCGTAGTCCCAATTTAAAAGTTCCCAAAATAAAATTTCATCCCGTCATTAATAAATGATGATTATAACAATTTTACTTCACCTAGATATCAATCCTAGATTATCACAACAACGATAAATATAGAGAATTTTCCCCCACCCCAATTTATATAACCCGCATAGGTTTATATTAATTAGTCACATACGTAATTAGTATGAATTGCAACTAAGGACCACTTACTAGTCCTACACCTAACAAGTGTACTATAACAAGGGGTGGAAACCAATCATCTAAAATACCAACGTTCCTGAAATATTTACTATTGTAATATTCCATAAGTGACACAATCAACAATTTATGATAATATTCTCAACGACACTAAATTCCCAACTAGTGATTTCTAATCTAAATATGGGTAAATTAAGATCACGTAATTATTATGATTTTTCTGAATCGTTAGTATTCACAAGTTCCATAATAGCTATTTATTTTCTAGCACAAGTAATTTAATTAATTTAGGAATTTTTACATAAACATCAAAATTAAATTACTAAGGGCTCCTCTACATGTATATGCCCACAATATCACCAACTAAGTAAATACAATCCAAATAACAACAAAATTATAATTATTTGGTATTATTAATTATTTTCACAAAATAACCTCGTAATCAATTTCTTCAAAATATTATGTTCTTTAATTTATTTTAGAACACATGAGTTTTAATGGAGGCTATAATCAAGACACATAACACTAAAGGAAAAGAATAGGATAAACATGCCTGATTTTTAGATGTAGAATTCGACGAGAGATTCGGGTTCTCCTCGAAAAATTAATCGAAAAACCCTCTTGAACCACCTTGAAATATTTATGTTTAAACCCTCAAAATAAAGCTTGAAAATATGTTTTAATGGAGGTTTGAGCTTGGAGGTGAAAGATGATGAGAAATTAGGTGGTTGACTGCTAAGGGTTTGTAAGAGAATGTGTTTTTGAAAGCTAAACCGGAAACTCCTTTATATAGGAAAGTTTAGGGGTTAAAAATAAAAATAAAATTCGTTATTTCGTCAAAATGACGAAGTGCTGCGGACAGATTCTGGGAGCATCGATCTATCGATTAAACCAATCGATTGATCGATCATGCAAAATATCTGACAGTTTCCCTTAAAAATGCCGTAAGGCAAAATAATAAAAATTCTATTAAAAATTCGTTTTAAATCCGATTTCAATTCCGCTTGAAGTTCTATTCTTCTAAAATAATAACCAACATATTTAACCAATAAAATTTATAAAATTCAAAAATTTATTTTTTACAAATATTCTAATTTTTTTATTTAAAAATATTCATTTAAAAATCCGGGTTATTACATTTGTATTGTGAAAAATCCATTTAATAATCTTCAAATTGCTGTCCTGTGTTAACATGATACAAAAAATATTAGGTTGCATAGTAAATCACTAATATAGTATCAAAGAAAAGCACTAATATTGTCAACAACGCACCTATCAACCAAACTATGCAATAACTTAAATAGAAGAACACACCCATCAACGATACTACAAAACCACTTAAACTCAAAATAAATAAATTAGTTTATTGATATTATTACAACATAAGAAATATGTTACTACATCTACATCAAGTGATAAACTAGCCAAGTGGTAACAAAGTCTACATAATTTTTCTAAAAATTCCTTTCTCCACTGTTGACTTCCGCTGGAACAGTTTCATAACCCTCATATATTGTATCAACCACGATCTGACACTCACCCTCCTACAAAGGTAGATTATGTACTAAAGTTCCTACGACAGTGGACATGAGTATCCAGATCCCAACGAAAAATTTACTGCTTAGGTCCTATATATAGTATTTCTCTCCATAGTAACCATGGGTTGCTGACGATGATCGAAAACATGTTCCATGCTGAGGTGCAGAGAAAAGGAATGTTGAAGGAGGAACCCAAATGTGTGGGGGGATGGATAATGAGGAAAATTTTGAGGAATCCACGGCATCTGTGGAAGTAAATCGAGATGCATTGGGGGTGCAGGGGCATATGACCAGTTAAAAGGGACACAATCTATGCAAGTTTATCATTCACACCTCCCAATTCATTTCGAAGCCCCACTATATCCCCTCCAGTCCTAGATTGATGATTAACGCAGGATGCGAAATTCTTATTATTAGAAGAAAGCTCGTCCATGAGAGGTACAGTGTGTTTGAATCTTATTTTTGACATATACAACCCCAAACCTCTCGTTCTCCCGTTGTGGTCCTTCCCAAAGGTTTTTGCTGTGGCATCATTATCAATATCCTCGATTGGGCTTGACTCTGACTGATTACTGATAGACTCTATTTATTCTAGAGTCTTGGCCAAGTGAGGAGGGAATTTATTATCTTTATCCCGTCTAGCATGCATGCACAAGTTGGCCCTATTCGGTGTCTTTCCTTCATTCGGGCTACCGTTGCTAATGATTATCCACTCGTTCTTCAAATCTTTATAAGATTTTGAGCCAAGCCGACGAACATCAGTGTTTTTGGGCCTATTCTACTTATTTTTCTCCCTTTGCAGCATTTTGGAGTCATTCACCTCATTCTAAAGAAAATCATTCCATTGAAAGACTGGCATCTCAACAGTCGAAGGGACTTTGTCTTTGAGCACCAAAATGTAGGAGCATGATGCTCCCTTAGGGAAATGCTTATGCCTAAGGTTTCTACGATATGTTCAGAGTTGTTCAACAACCCGAGAAAGCACCTTATTTTTTTAGTAGGAGGAAAATGAAAACTGTTTGCTGAGTTTCTCATAGATGTCATCTTTAATAGCTTTATCTACGAGGTTCTAATTGTCATCTCCTCCCACTCCCACATTCATTTTTGCCAAGGATAAACACTGGGATTTAAACTGTTGAACGTGAATCTTATCCCCCGTGAGGTTATTTTACAAAAGAGAGAACCCAATGGGCTTCTTCTCAACTGACCCTACAGTTTCAGGAGCATTGGGCATGTCTATTGGATTAGTGGGACGAGTACCTTACCTACTGCAACTTGAAGTAGGGAAGTGAACAGTTTGTGGAGTAGGGGAGTGAACAGTTGGTGGAGTTGAGTATTGCTCACCAATTAATGACGAGAATTCTCTTTGTGGTTGTTGGTTGGAGCATTGATTCCATTACCATCCGACATTATCTACAAAAATAATAAAAGTAAAATGTGTATCTATAATAATAGTAATAGATGCATAATTTCAAAGTTGAATATGAAAATATAAATAAAAAGATAAATTTTTTGACCATATATTATAATATACCTGTTCATGGTAAGACTTCAACAAAATTTTAATGTGTCCGATCTCTATCCATTCTAGATCTGTGCTTAAAAACCTACAGATTTTTACACATGGCCAATTAGCAGGAGGCGTATCAATAATGTATGCATAGATGTCGACGACATGAACTCAAAATCTCATCCTTTTTAGCCTATTGGCAAGATCGAGTTTGACGTGCATATGTCGTTAGTCATCACAGTCTTCGTTAATGCTCTTTGTACGTAATTCTATCCATAATGGGTGAATTTTTTTTAGCCTTCTCTAATAGGATAAGCAAGGTCAATGCTCCATTAGAATTATGTATGCGATATATATATATATATATATATATATATATTGTACATCTTCATCCCAACATTGTGGCAGGAAAAACAGAATACGATCGAACAAGTACTCTTGCTGGAAATGAACTCCACGATTTACAAGGTAGTTAAATTGTTCGATCTTCCTATTCCCATACCAATAAATCGGAGTACCCACTTTATGAGGATCATTAATGAAAGAGGTATGAGTGCGGACCAATTGCAACCTTTCATACTCTTGTTTCCATCAATTATCACCGTGACTCATTTTTCTTGAGAATAATGAACGATGGAGCAAATATGATTCCTATAAATAATGTCTCTAATGAATCATTAACTAGTTATTGTGTACAAGGGCATGTATATGATTCCTATAATTAATGGCTCTAATTAATCATCAACAGTTAATTTATTATGTTTTGAATACCTACTTTTATCATTTAACCCAACAATCCTTAAAATTAACCCTTATGTTTGGTATTTTTTTAATGGTCCGTTTTTTTTAATGGAGAGGTATTTTTTTATATTTCAGCCCCAAACTTAAACCAATAATATCCATAAAATTAAAATTTGCCCTAGTTTGAAAATTAAACCAATAATATCCATTAAATTAAAATTTGTCCTAGTTTGAAACTTAAACTAACATTAACCATATATATGTATTTGTTTCTAGAATACATGCACAATACACAATGATAATTTATACACACCTACGTACACAATATACACATGTATATACACACACACAGAAATAGACACACGTATACACACACATATATACACACACACATAGAAATATACACACACGATGAAATAAATAATAAGGGTTTGAAAATACACACACATAATGAAATAATAAATAAGGGTTTGAGATTATATACACACGTATACACACACACAGGGAGAGAAATACGCACACGTATACACACAAAAATACACACACACATATATAAACACACACACATAAATAAACACAAAAATACACGCACACAGTGAAATAAATAATAATGAAATAACTAGGGTTTGGATTACCTTTGAGATTGAGAGAATGGGAGAGCTTGAGATTGGGGGGAAATGAAATCGCCGGAGAGAGGGAGGGAAAAGTTTTTAGAAGTATTTAAGGGAAATGAAAACATGTTCTGTGTTTTTTAAGTATAAAGACCAAGGCCATGACTTAGGGTCGTGACCCCATGACGTGAACCATTTATTTTTAACACGTCAGTGTGGAAACACGATGATGGTCACGGTCAAAATTTGTGACTCAATCCTTAGAATGGTCACAGTCCTAAGTCGTGACTATAGTGTGAAAAACTTGTTCACAAGGTTAATAACAAAAGGTTATAATTTGTGTAAACTCCGAAATAAACTCGTTGAAAAAAACTCTTTTCAAAACAAACACTAGATGTGTTAAAATGTTTTTCTGAATATGTTATCTAGACTTGTTAGTTTGATTACCTTAGGTTTTTAAAACTAAAACGTTCAATTTCAGTCTCAAGTACGATATTGTTCACCAAAGTAATTAAGAAGATTTAAGCAAATTAGACACGTGATTTTTAACGTGGTAAAACCCCTAAATAAGGGAAACATCCACGACCCCCTATACGGAGTAAAATAAAAAATACACTAATAATCATACGGCACAAGTTAAAGCACTAAGCATGCAAATACAAGACCTAAATCTAAGTTCAGAATGCTACCTACACGAGTTTCCTCCACTCTCAAAGGCTTCTGACTTGATGTAGTCTTCCTTCTCGCAGCTTTCATGCTTTGTCCTTGCCCTATTTGATTATAGCAGGTCCAACAAATAAAATATCTCTCCAAGAACCACAACTCCTAAGTGTTTGTGTAAGAGTGATAGTGTTTTTGAATTAACTAAATGCAACAATTCTTCTCACCCTATCAATCAATAATACACGCAATATCATATGAATCACAAGCCACTTCTATATGAAATGCAAATCATCTCAAATATGCTTTGAATACAAGACTTTAAAAAAAATTTAGATTTGGAATAAAAAATTTTTTAAATCAACACTTGCTTTAAAATTATTTATATTCAATTTTATTTCACCAATATGTGAAATTAATTTTTGAAACCAAAAATATTTTTATCAAATCTGATCATATGCACAACAAGAAGTCTTGTGTCTCAAATTTGTTTGAAACTATAATCTTGCATAAAATAACAATAACAACAATATAATGATGATCAAGGAATCAAATAAAGAACCCTAGAAAAATCTTCTATGTGAATCAAATAGGTTCTTAGGAAGATATAGAGTTGCAGAGGTCTTCAACATCATCAAACCAATAATACCCCAACATCAAACAAACACCCAATATATTTAACTCTCAAAGTGGGTTTACTGTTTGTATTGGACAATAAAAAGGTTGTGGGTATTTGTGTTGGAAATAGAAACGTTTTTCATTCTGGAAGAGGGTTTCTCTCTCTCCACTACACCAAAATGTTAATTTTGTGACTGCCTTTTTGTGACTGCCAATAGGGGTGACAAACTAGTCACTCCCGGGAGCAGTCACAAAATTATTTGTGACTGCCATTAGGGGTGATAAAATTAATTGGTTAAAAAAAATTTGAGTGCATTAGTTTGTTACCGCTAATGGGAGTCACAAATGTTACCATATAATTAATTTGTGACTCCTATAAGCAGTCATAAATTTATAACTGTCACATGCTTATTAGTAGACATAAGTTATGACTCTAGCAGTCACAAATTTATAACTGTCACAAGCTTATGGGACCTTATCTGGGTGCAATGTACATGGTTACCTAGGTTGTCCTATATGTGGAGAGGAGACTGAAGCCAGCTGGCTTAAGAAAAGTGGTAAACTTTTTTATCATAGTCATCGAAGATTTCTGCCCCAAAGTCACAAATTCAGGTCAATACGAAGTAATTTTCTCCCAGAAGGCACCGAGACGCGACCACCTCCACCAAGACTTTCTGGTTTGGAAATTGAAGAAAGGTCATTAAAGGCTGATCAAAAGTTGAGGGGGAAACACCCCATAATTTTGGCCCAAAAGCGTAAAAGAAAGGATGTTGATGTGAAAACGGCGTGGTCCAGGAGATCAATAATGTTTGATTTGCCATACTGGAAGGAACATCCTGTCCGACATGTGATAGACATAATGCACGCTGAGAAAAATATCATTGAGCATCTCGTAAGCACATGCATTGGTGGTTCTCATTCCAAGGATGGAGAAAAAGCCCGTGAAGATCTTCGTGATTTGAAAATTAAAAGATCATTATGGTTGAAAGAAGATACAAACACTAGAAAAAAGCATATGCCAGTTGCATCTTATACTTTGAGCATTGAAGGAAGAAATATGTTCTTAGAAACATTAAAGGGCTTGAAGGTCCCTTCTAATTTCTCATCCAACTTACGCAGGATTGTCTGCGACGCAACAAAAGATTTGAAAAAGTGCAAGTCCCACGATTGGCATGTGATAATGCAACTTATCCCTCTGTTGTTCGGACACTGTTTTTCGGAACACAAGGATCTTCGAAGGGCCATTCTACAAATTAGCTTATGTTTCTCCCTATTGTGTGAGAAAGTTGTCAACAAGACGCACATAATGGCAGCGAAAGAAACTTTGGTCGAGGCTATATGTGTTTTGGAGAAGCACTTTACTCCCTCATTCTTTGACATAAGCATCCACCTTTTAGTGCATTTGTGCGATGAAGCACTTTTATGTGGACCAGTAAGGTACCGATGGATGTATCCGTTCGAACGATTAATGAAAACTTTTAAAGATTACGTTAAGAATACACGATACGTTGAGGGGTCCTTTGCTGAGGAGTACATTATGGAAGAGGCTTCCTTGTATGCAAAGGAATATATGCCTAACCCAAACGTTGGAGGTCGTGAATGCTTTATTGATGAATTAGAAGACTTTGCTGATGAGGAGGCCCTGGGGAAACGTAAGGTAGTGAAGCTAACAAGTACACAATATAACCAGGTGGCTCGATATGTATTCGAGATGCATGAAGACATAGATAAATGGAAAATGTGAGTTTATTTAAAGTGTTTTGTAAAATAATGTAATATGTTCGATGTTATATTCATTAGAAATTAATATTTTTAGTGTTTTAACGTAGGCAATATAATGAGGGCGGGCATGCCAAGAGGAGGAAGGGAGGCGCGAGCGCAGACAATGACTTTAGGCATTGGGTAGCTTCCGAGGTGAATACATTAATACCTCACTTTTATTTACTGTCTTTGCAACATATTCACAATGAAAATACTTTCTTGGTTTCAGTTATTGAAAGCTGGTGAAGTATCGACGAGGCTTGCACGTCTAGCAAATGGGCCTAGTTTTATAGCCAAGGAGTTTGGACAATATCGGGTCAATGGTTTTGTGTTCTCTTCAAGCACACACGAGTTAAAACTCATTGGAAAACAAAACAGCGGCATTTCATATAAAGCATTAACTCATTTCAGGGCAAGCGCTAAAGATAAAAACTTGATAGAAGCTGAGATGACATATTATGGGATTATAAAACAAATTATCCTATTAGATTATATATCTTTCAGCATACCTGTATTTTACTGTGATTGGGTGAGAGTGGAGGACAAGAATGCATGTATGGTCAACCCTGACACCCACATGGTGAAGGTTGATTTGGCCAAGTTGAAGAGTAAAGATAATGTTAATGATGAGTCATTCGTTTGTGCATTTCAAAACTTAAAGCAAGTGTTTTATGCAAACAGACCCAACAATGATCCATGGTCTGTTGTTTTACATTCTCCTCAGCACTTGACTACATCGGTAGACGATATAGAGGCACCTATCGAGATTCAGTTTATTCTGGATGACAACCCAGAATTAAAGAAATTATTAAACGCATTAGAGGAGTAGATGTTTAATTGTGGCATGTTATGTTGGTTTCAGTTATCAAAACTTTTAGAATATGTTGAAAAGGTATAATTTATATTATATTTTTTATATTATTTCCTTACTCTTGTATTAACATATGAACTAATGCATAAATATAAAAATGCAGAAAATGGCGTCCGAGAATACAATTCCATCATCTAGGCCAGAAAGTTCAAGTCATGATGAACATTCTGCCATTGATTCTCGTGCTAACGTTTCCCTTAACCTATTTGGTTTGCCAATAGTTGGCAAGAATCCTTTTAAAGCTCGAGCCTTGTCTTTGTTAAAATCTTGTATTGGCTTAAAATATGAGAGTTGGGATACAGTTGAGCAAGTATTCAATCTTTCGGCCGACCAGAAGGAGGGGCCATGAAAGCCATTGGTATTCAATTAAAGACTTTTAAAAGTAACCTCCGCTCGACTTATTTTAAGGGATTGGACAGTGATGGGATAAAGGCCCTGAAGGATCAAGTACCGGAGAAAGAGCATATCCCTATTCGTGAGTGGAATGAATTCGTCTCGCGCAAAGCATCTGAGGCAAAATTAAAACAACGACACCAAGGCCGGGTGAACAGGGCTAAAAAGACTGACGTCCATTGTCTTGGTCGGATGTCGTATGCTGAGAAAACTGAGGAGATGGTATAAACCCTTTCTTATTTAAATGTGTATATATATTATATGTCTTGCTCAAATAGTTATTGGAAAATTAATTTATAGGTGCTTAACAATAAACGACCTGTTGATCGTTCGGAAGTGTATCTCGAAAGTCGTAGGCGGAAAACTGGGGAGTTTCACCCAAAGGTAGCTGATGATATGGTGAGTTTCGTAATCTCAGTTGTAATAATTAAATTCCTTTAAGTTTCGTCGTTCAATGGTTTTAATCGATTCATAAATAATTTTGCAGCAAAATTGAGTGAGCTGAGAAGTAGTCAAGGTTCTTCAAGCCAAAACAGTATTGATACAGATGCATTGACTGCCTTTAGAGGAAAAGATACTAGGGGGGCGACTCGTGGTGTTGGACCCGTGTCCAAAAGTAAACTTAAGGCAATTGCTCCTATAGTATCACAGTTGACTAGAGCAAAGACACGAGAAGAAAAACATGATGAGGATATGGCATTTCTCAAATCATCTGTTACCATGCTTTTAAGTGCTTTTGAATCGAATGGATTGAAAATACCAAATCCAAGTCCTCGCAATTATACTCCTGTCCCACATCTAAGTCCTCGTAATTACACTCCAGTCCCGCATTCAAGTCCCCATGATTACACTCCAGTTCCGAATTCAAGTCCCCATGATTACACTCCAGTTCCGCATTCAAGTCCCCATGATTACAATCCTACCCCCCCGTCAACTGAGCCAAACTTTGGAGATTCAACTGAGCCAAACTTTGGAGATTTAACTGATCCTCCACATGATCCATATGTAGATTTATTAGATTTTTCAAATCAGAGAAAGATTGCAAGTGGACAAGTTGTTGCTTCAGCTGCTACTGGAACGGTGGTGCATGGCCATCAATTGCTGATATTTGAACGTAAGGTTTACGTTAGTAGTGTTGATCCAGGAGAAGAGAATCATCCGTTGTATTGTCGAAGTCATGGGGCGGACACTATTAAGGATGTCGAGAAATCTTGGGTGGTTTGGCCGTTGCATTGTCTTATCCTTAAGTGATCCAAAGTAATTTGTATTGAGAAATTTGAACAAATTGTCAAAGTGAACAATTAGTAGTGTTTGAACTCTATTTTAAATATTAGTAATCTGTTTTGAATCAATTAGTAATCTATTTTGAATGTCTTCCGATCTAGAACCCGACATAATTATTAAGTGTGTGAATTTTAGTTGGTGCCGAGCATCCCCCGGCACGTGTGGGGTTGCATTTTTTGGTTCCGGACCTGTTACATACATTAGATATACCATATGGGTCCAAGAAATCCAGTTGAAGGTGGCCCAATGATCAAATTTCATGAGATTAAGGAAATCATCAAAGCAGAAAGTTTGATCCCAGCATCCGAATCGATTCGGGGTACTTTCGAATCGATTCGACCCCATCCAGTAGCCAATTAAGGGTTTGCGAATCGATTCGGGGTACTTCCGAATCGATTCGGAAAACCAAAAGTGTCAGGTCTCTACATCCGAATCGATTCGGTTTATCACTGAATCGATTCGCCCTTAGACAGTGTTGAATTCGAGAGTTTTGAATCGATTCGGTTTAACTACCGAATTGATTCGGTTCACCTGGTCACTTAAAATACCCTCAAAATCAGCAAATCAACTTCTCATTCTCTCTTCTCCCTTAGCCGAAGACCTCTTCCTCTCCCATGTCATTTCCTTTATTTTATTCATTTTCACCCTCATGGCTTCCTCATCCAGGGCATCCTCATCTAAGGTTACTAATTCAACTCTCTTAAATTGTTTTCAAATCTTATTTAGTGTTCTTTGTATAAAAGTAGGGTTAAATGCATTCTTGTAAAATACACATTTTCTGCAGGAAAGTTCATATTTTCTCATTGTTTGTGATGTGAATCCAACAAATACAACTTGTTTATGTTGCTTTGATGATTAAGTTGTATTTGTTGGGGTTGTTTCACTTTGGAAATACCATTTTCACCCTACTTTCTATACATTGTACGCTATATGTTCGATAAAATGCCTCTGTGAAGGTTTTGTGCGCTAAAGCTCCATCTTCACACCTTTTATCGCACATTCTTGTTGAATTATCCTTGTTTGAGTGTGATGTGCGTCGGTTACGTTTACTCGACCAATTTTTCCCAACGCGCACCCTCCGAACCTAGTTTCCCCAAATTTCACAATTACTTTGATTTTATGCATCGCACTTATGGTGTGTGTATTGAATTAATGTTTTATAGGTTCCTTCGATCACCAAGCCATCATCCAATGCGGTTACTGGCCGGGGAGGCGCTGGTTTTGAATCTTTTCGTTCCAAGGATGAGATGGAGTGGTATCGGGCCATGTTCAAAACCAGTCGCCCGATTGCTATTGAGAAGGAGGTGATTTTAGATGAGATGCCGGCTTCTGTAAGACGGTATTTATCCAAATTCAATTGGGAGGCCCATCTGTCCATGAGAGGGGAGGTCAACGAGGACCACGTGCGCCGTTTTTATGCTTCTCTAGTATCTACGCACGGCGGCACGTATGAAGCGTATGTGAGAGGGAGGCGGATTACTATTTCTAAGCCCATCTTGGTTGCGCACCTTAGTGGGGCTTCTAACCCTGAGCTCTATCATTACCCGGTCCTCGCAGATGCGCCTCAGCTTCCACAAGAGGTACTTATTGCGCGTCTTGCACCCGGTAAGATTTGGGCGGGGGAGACTTTCCCCACTTCGGGCATGCCCGATGTACATCGTATCCTCCATCTCATCGCCGTTAATTCCATCATTCCAACTCAGACCAAGGCTGTCCTCCATTACAAGCAGGCCCTCTTGTTATACAGTCTTTTAGGGGATGACACGGTCATCAGTCTTCCCGCCCTCATGTTGCATCAAATAGTGAACGTTGCCTATAGCGAGAAGGGAACCACAACTCTTCCTTTTGCGCGACTGATTTCCCGGATTTGTAGGGATGCCGGATGTGAGGTCTTGGGCAGCGACAAGACACCTAGGTTGCCCAAGGTGTTTAATGACAAGACCATTTCTAAAAGCTTGGGGCAAGATTATTGGGAGAGGAGGAAAAAGCGTATGTTGGATGCTCCTGATGCCCCTGATGATGCTATGCCGGATATTCCGGAAGTGCCTCATCCAGTCCCACCTCCTGTGCCTCCTACTGTTGACCCCATTACATATCTCGGGGTGCGGATGGATGAGTTACAGGCTAATTTTACTGAGTTTCGGGGCACCTATATGGCAAACTTCGCATCCTTACGGGCTGACTATCAGCGAGATACTTCCATGATTGCCCGGGCACAGATGGATTTGTTTGCTCATATTCGTGGGGGTGAGGCTGTTGTGCCTCCTTACGTTTATGATCCCTATGCCCTTCGTGACCCCACCGCACCCGAGTCCTCGAGCCGCCATCCGGACCATATGTAGGGCGTTGTCATCCCGCTTTCTCCGCTGCTAACTTTTGTGGTTCTTTATTTTGATTTTTGGGTTTGTAACTTTGTAGTTGTGTAGTGGTGTGGGGAAGAGAGAGTACATTTTGTCTATTTTCTAATTTTGGTTTTTGTGCCCCATGTACACAACTTGTGATTATTAATGAAATTACTCATTTACTTCTTCTCTACTTGTTCTACTAGCTTTAATTTGCATTTAATTCCATCTCTTGTATTGGTTTGTGTTTAAACTAGATAACTAACTTAATTATGTTGTTAACTAGCATGTGTAGTGTAGTTTCAATTATGAGTAGCTAGACTTATGATTGGGGATCATAATCCCACCTTGGATGCTTGAACTTCATATTTAGGGTTTGGTTTATAATGCATTGCGATTGATTTTCACTTGAATCACAAGCTTTATTTAGAGCGCACCAATGTGAATTACTATTTCATAAGGTTTATTTGATTGTTGTATTAATAGTCTGGGGGACTTGATTGAAAATATTCAAGAATGGTTTTTTTGTACCTATAAATTGTCACATATGCATATAATGCTTCTGTTTTACAATGATTTTTGTATTCAAGTAAAATGGATGGTTTTTGGTTCAAGTTGTGCTATCATTTTTAATTATCAATTCACATGTCTTATTTCAGGTGAAGGAGTAGGTAAGATATAAGTGAAGCTATCATTTAACGACGAGAAAAGGTAAGATGATGGTAATGAAATTCATATATGTTTACCCAACTTTGGGGAAGTTGTTTGTTTGTATCATTCCTATCATATCCACCACCACCCCTTATATAGATTACTTTGTAGTTATTTGTAGATTCAAAGTTTTGGGATTACTATGTAGTTGAACGGTGATGCGTGCGGTTCTTGATTCAACATCCTATTCAATAGTTGTCAATATTATTGTTAAATTGATGAAGTGGTTGAAATAAGGTTCAATATGGACCTCGAGTATTGTAGTATTGTTGTTGTTGAGTATTTTTATTTTTTTAAACAGGGTGGATAGTCCTATAAATAAAGGGAACTCTGCCCAAATTTTTTAAAATTAGAACAGAAATATTGTACATTTATTTCACTTTGTTGTTGGTTTTTTTTGCAATTTTCGTCATGCCTTCAGGCACGGGCATACGCTAGTATGTATATATATATATTAATCACATTTTATTATTTGCAGGCATACACATGGCATATCCGGCATACGTAGTATTCAAAGGCCTAAATCCAAGTGTTTACACTTCGTGGCAAGCAACACAAGCACAAGTTAATGGATACCAAGGCGCCGTATTCAAAAAATTTGAGTCCATTGAACTTGCTCAACAGGCATACTCCGAGTACACGAGGGAGGATGTCACCGCATCAATACCCCCCACGGCTGATATACCTAGACTTCACGAATCGTATCCACTGCGTGGTGACTCCTGGTCTAGATTTAGAATGATTTGTTACATGTTCATGGCATTCCATGTCATCGAAGTGTTGTGTCGTTACTTTTTTTAGTTTATTTTTTATTCTATGTTCATTTTGTACTTGACGCCCACTTAGGGGTTGTTTGATGTTAAATTAAGTTTAACAAGTTTTATGTGTACTGGATATTTGGAATATGAGAAATATAAATGAAATGTTGTCAAAATTTTTAGACTTGTTATCATGATATTTATTTTACTTTCATTATTTCATCATTTTGTGAAAATATAAAGATATTTGTAATAGCTTTTACAACATTTAACAAATTTAATTTTGTAACTCCTAATAGGAGTCACAAATTTGTCACTACTATTAATTTTGTAACTGCTAACAGCAGTCACAAATATATGATTCGTAACTGCTGTCAGCAGTCACAAATATAACATTCGTAACTGCTCACAACAGTTACGGATGTTATATTTGTGACTGCTGATAGCAGTTACGAATAGCAGTTACAAATTGGGGTCACCAGTCATAGGGGTTATAAAAAATTATGACTGCTGTTAGGAGTTATAAATTTTCTTTTGTCACCCCCTAAATTATGACGGTAAATAGCAGTTATAAAGGTCATTTGTGAGTGCTAACAGCACTCACAAATTTCCCATTTGGGTGTAGTGCTCTCTCTCTCTCTAGGTTTTTTTCTCTTGGAAAAGAGATGAAGTTTCTCTCACTCTCTCTCTCTCTCTCTCTCTCAGCTCTCTTGGAGACGCCAATAATAGCTCTCGATTTTTCTCTCTCTGCCGCACTATATTCTCTCCAACCCTCTCTATTCTCTGCAATGCCAATGAAAAAAAGAAACCTAATCAATATATACTCGGCATCGAAATAGCGGTCGCAATCCAATGGTGCAGATCGGTTTGTTACAAACAAAATGTGAGAATCAACTTGCATTGAACGAACTGAAACTAAGGGTATATCAACAACGATGGCTTAACAGAATTTTTTTAGGTTGTTTTAGAGTCACCCGAATCGTGAGTAGAAGGATTCTGAACCATCGATGAGATTTAAGGGATTAAGGGCCACGATGTAAAATTTAACCTGCCATGTCAGTTGGTAAAAGAAGAGCAATTAGCTGAGATTTTAAAAAATGCAAAAAGCATTCAACAATAATATGACGCGAGATATGATTTTAAAAGGTTTTGAAAATTTAATATGTAACCACAACTTTTTCCACAAAAATTAATTTTAAGATTAGCCTCAACCATTTTAAAAACCAATTTTAATTAAATGAAAACTTATTTAAAATGATTTTGAAAAATGATTTAAAACATTTCACTAAAAATATGTGCACACATAAAAACATATATGTAGTGTATACAGTGTGTGTCCTAATTGTGGTTCAAGTACTTCCCTTTGAAGTTCATCGAGGTGTTTGGACTAGAATGCCTTTTTGATGAAGCTTGGAGCCTTTTTGAGATAGAGTAACTCAGAAAAATCTAATCCTATTTTGTCTCGATATCCAAACTAATTAGAACTCCTATATGACATAGACTCAAGTAAGTCAACCATATAGTGTGTTCTCAATCTCCCCCTTTGGATATTGCAGACCAAATTCCCTTGAGTATCCTGAACTCGAGGGTGTAAATTAAAAATCCTAGATTTCCTATACAAAAATCTATATCTACCCATTCCCATCCTAGAACCGAAAATAAAAGAAGAAAATACAATACTCAACTAGAATACTGACCGATACCCTAATAAATAGGACAAGCTATACAACCGGGTCCGAAAAAATGCCTAATAAATATAAACACTCAATAGAATATTAGTTGAGTTAGTTCCATAAAAGATATAAATTGAAGCACGGGTACTCAAGTCCTTCTCCTCCAATTTTGCTCAAATATACAACGGGTAAAAAAAATATAAATCAAGAGAATATGAGATAATATGTCAACACAAGCAATAACATATGCAAGGGCAGATAAAAGGGTCTCCTATGTTAAATAGATATTAGGAAGTATTTTTTATCATTTGAGAAACAACCATGCCCTAAATAATCATAAACCAATTATAAGCATGCAACTACCGAGGATATGCGTGAAGTGTTGAATTAAGTAAGAACTATCATACCAATGGCATTACGAAGATACTCATATCGAATATCATTAATAGATTTGAAATTCTTCCTAAGGTATACCTGATCCATGATACGACAATCCATTTGAACAGCTTCGGGCCAAAGATACTTTGGTAGAATTTTCTCATGTAGCATAACCATAGCCATTTCTTGTAAAGTTCTAACTCTCCTTTCAGTAATGTCGTTATGCTGAGGTGTCTTAGGTGCACTAAATTCATGTTTTTAGATATTTCCTTTGCAATATTTCGCAACACCCGAATCTTTGAATTGTCCACCTCTGTCACTTCTGATGCGACATACTTAGGTATGCTTCTCATTCTCTATTAGTAAAAATATTTTTAAGAACTCATCGAAGTTATGGAATTTATTTTTCATGAATGCGACCAAAGTATATCGTGTGTAATCATCCACAATAACAAGTATGTAACTGTTACCACAGAAGCTGACAGTTTGAGAGGGACCTATAACGTCCATGTGGATTAATTCTAAAGTTGTTGTAGTTAAAACGTTTTTAACATTCTTATGAGAGGGTTAACTTATTTTCCCTTTCTGACAAGGGCCACAGACAAGATAAAATGAATTTTTGACTTTAGGCAATTCTCTGACAATTTCTTAGGAGCTTTTGTCACGAAGAATTATCAAAAAATTTATGTCCTAATCTTTTACAAGATTCACACTTAGGAAGGACTGTGTAACAGTTATCCTCATTTATGTTTCCTGTTAAAATACAATTTCCCTTTTCATTAAGGATTTTGCAATCAGTTTTAGAAAAATTAACATTATGATTAGAATAACAAAATTGAGATATACTAAGCAGGTTAGCCTTTAGACCTTTAACTAGGAGGACATCATTTATCTCGGGGAGACCTTCCTCATACAATGTTCCCTTACCTATGATCTTAGATGAAACTCCATCACCAACCACAACACTACCTCCAAGGAAGTTTGTTTTGTTTATTAATTTAGTTTCATATCCGGTCATATGTTCAGAACATCCGGAGTCAAGATGCCCTCCAGATGAAGTTCTTAGTGCCTTAATAGCAGATATGACAATGTTGCACTTGACCTTGGGTAACAAGTCATCTTTTCTAATTGAAATAGGCCTAGTTTTAACAGTTTGATTGGCCTTGGATTTAGAAAAGTTTTATTGGGTCTTTAGAAATGATTTCTTCTTATTTTTAGGTCCTCCCTGCCTTTTATAGTTAGAGTTATGAGTGGTCTGTCTTAGGAGAACATAAGTATTCCTAATCTTTCTAGAATAGCTAAAGTTTGACTAAGTAGGTGTATACACTCTCTTTTGAAAACATTCGGCAATGTAGTGGATGTCGACATCATAGTATGAACAGTACTGGTGTGTGGATGACTTGATTTTATTACTAAAGTCTTTGAAGATTGGTTTATCTCTAATAGGAATGGTCATCCAAGTGTCATTAGCTTTGGGTTTCTGATAATGATTTCTAACAGGTGGCATACGTACTTAGTTGGACCATTAGATTTGGGCAGTTGAGTACAATCACTTTCTTTTGCCTTAAAGATAACTTTAAAATAATTTTCTTTCTGAGTGTTCAAAGGATTCTGACCATGTTTTACAAAAATAACATTTTCAGGAGAAATATTTTTGCTAGTATAAGGTTTTTCTCCAAATCCAAAACTAGATTTGTCATCAGAATCAAACTTTCTTCCTATAACAATTTCTTCATAGGATTTAGATTGAGTTTCAAAGTGTAAGCATTTTTAAACACGTTTGAAACCTTTTGCTTACATTCTTCAAGTTCTACCAAGGTAGACTTTTATTTTTGTTCCAAAATATTATTTTTCCCTGAAAGATCTTCTATTTTTGCGAAAAACTCTTCAATTTCAGTCTCACGGGCAACATATTGTAATGTAAATTCTTTAGCTTTCTTCCTAATAGTCTGGTTAAGAAAATCAATATGCTCATTCAGAAGCTTAATCATTCTTTAATGACGGGCACTTTTCTTATCCGTTTTAGTGTATAGCTTATGGAGATTTGGAAGATCATCATCGGACTCACTAAGTGTGTCGTGTCAAGTGTCACCTATATCGCTCATTTCATATGTGTAACTCACACACACTTCAAGTATAACGATAATGCTTCCAGTTTGACACACCCTTAAACTATCACTAACGGTATTGTTTTGATCTTCAATAGTCACATCATTATCAACAACATATTCAATAATATGAACAATAAAATTATGATTAGACACACATTCATCATCGTCATGGTATATGATCCTAGCATAAAATGACATATAGGACTCATAATTATGGGTTGACTCAATTTCATCTTTATCAGAATCACTAGAGTCGTCCCATGTCTTACACAAATTATCCCTAGTATTGTTGGTAGGCTTATTTGGGCATTTATTAGCAATATGTCCCATTTTGACACATCCATAACGTTTGACATATTTCATGTCTATCTTAGGTCTGGTATTGTCATAGGCCCTTTTGTTGTCATGTCTTTCATGAGGTCAGTGATTTTGACTTCCTTGATAATTTTGTCTACCTTGTTTATAGGCTAAAGCATTTTTGAATTTTATAATCTTTTTAAAATTCTTGCTCATAAGAGCTATTTAATTGTCAAGGTTATCCAAACCACAATCATCATTCAAGTCAAGTTCAAAGTCGAAGGGACTGACTTTGGGTGAAGTTAATTGTGATGAAAACACAACATTAGATCAAGTGAGTCTCTTGTTTCAGGCAGCCAATTATTTTTTTGAACTTTAACTCCATCTCAGCAATTCTTAATTTGCTACTTAGCAATTCATGAGTCAAGTATGGGTCATTCATTTTTTCTATGGCATATCTCTTATTGTCAAACTTAGCAGGTAATGACATAAGAATCTTTTGAACGATTTATTTTCTACTATAGGTTATACCATTTGCATGTAATTTTGTAAAAATGTCGGTTAACCTAATGTAGAAATCATTAAAGGATTCATTGTCATCCATAATCAGTGTATTGTACTATTGGACAAGCATTTATTTTTTTCTGGCCTTAACTCGTTCATCACCCTCATGTGCAGTGACTAGAGTGTCCCAGGCCTCCTTAAAAGTAGAGAAAATAGATATTCTTTTTAAACTCGTGCTCGTTAATGGACATAAAGATAGCATTCTTGCCCTTATTATTATTATCGAGAGACTTCTTTTTCTCTACAACAGTAAATTCGCTAAGAAGTTTCTTAACCCTTGTGGGATCATTATCAGATGAAGACTTAGTTGGATGTTCATAACCATTTTCAATCATATCAAAAACATCATCACCAAGAATTCCTTGAATGAAAGCAACCATTCGAACTTTCCAATAGGAAAAGTTGTATCCATCAAATAGTGGTGGTCGGAAAAGGTTACCTAACTTCTCAAATCTTTCCTCCATATTCAGAAATAGATTTCGAAAACAATTTCTGGAGTTTTAAGATCAAAATATCTTTTGATAAACCCTCTGATACCACTTGAAAAACTTGTTTACATGGTTAATAACAAAAAGTTATAATTGGAGTAAACTTCGAAATAAACTCGTTGAACAAAAATCTTTTCAAAATAAACACTACATGTGTTAAAACGTTTTTTTGAATATGTTCTCTAGACTTGTTAGTTTGATTACCTTAGATTTTTAGAACTAAAACGATTAATTTAAGTATCAAGTACGATATTGTTCACCAAAGTAATTAAGAAGATTCAAGCAAATTAGACACGTGATTTCTAACGTGGTAAAATCCTAAAATAAGGGAAACATCCACGGCCCCCTCTTTGGAGCAAAATGAAAAATACACTAATAATCATACGACATAAGTTACAGCACTAAACATGAAAATACAAGACCTAAATATAAGTTCAGAACATCACTTACACGAGCTTCCTCTACTCTCAAAGGCTTCTAACTTGATGTAATCTTCCTTCCCGCAGCTTCCTTGCTTTATCCTTGCCCTCTATGATATATCAGCTCAAACAAACAAAATATCACACCAAGAACCACAACTCCTAAGTGTTCATGTGAGAGTGATAGGGTTTGTGAATTAAACTAAATGAAACAATGCTTCTCACGCTCTCAATCAATAATACACCCAATATCCTATGAATTACAAGTCACTTCTATATGAAATGCAAATCATCTCAAATATGCTTTGAATACAAGACTTAAAAAAAAAATGCAGATTTGGAATAAAAAAAATTCGAATCAACACTAGCTTCAATTGTTTATATTCAATTTTATTTCACCAACATCTGAAATTAATTTTTGAAACCAAAAATATTTTTATCAAATCTGTTCATATGCACAACAAGAAGTCTTACATCTCAAATTTATTTGAAACTATAATTTTGGATAAAAACAACAACAACAACAATATAATGATGATCCAAGAATCAAATAAAGAACCCTAGAAAAATCTTTTATGTGAATCAAATAGGTTCTTAGGAAGATGTAGAGTATTAGAGGTCTTCAACATCATCAAACCAATAATACCCCAGCATCAAACAAACCCCTAACATATTTAACTCTCAAAGTGGGTTTACTGTTTATATTGGACAATAAAAAAGTTGTGGGTATTTGGGTTGAAATTGGAAAAGTTTTTTTATTCTGGAAGAGGGTTTCTCTCTCTCTCTCACGATTTTTCTCTCTTGAAGAAGAGATGAAGTTTATCTCTCTCTCTTAGATCTCTTGGAGATGCCAATAATAGCTCTCGGTTTTTCTCTCTCTATCTCACTATATTCTCTCCAACCCTCTCTATTCTCTACAATGCCAACAAGAAATAGAAACCTAATCAATATATACTCAGAATCCAAATAGCGATTGCAATCCAATGGTGCAGATCGGTTTGTTACAAATGAAAGGTGAGGATCATCTTGCTTTGAACGAACTGAAACTAAGGGTATATCAATAATGATGGCTTAACAGAATTTTGATAGGTTATTTTAGAGTCACCCGGATCATGAATAGAAGGATTCTGAACTGTCGATGAAATTTAAGGGATCAAGGTCCATGATGCAAAATTTAACCTACCATCTCAGTTGGTAAAAGAAGAGCAATTAGCTGAGCTTTTAAAAAACGCAAAAAGCGTTCAGCAAAAATAGGACGCGAGATATGGTTTTAAAAGGTTTTGAAAATTTAATATGAAACCACAACTTTTTCCACAAAAATTAATTTTAAGATTAGCCTCAACCATTTTAAAAACCAATTTTAATTAAATGAAAACTTATTTAAAATGATTTTGAAAAATGATTTAAAACATTTCACTAAAAATAGGTGCACACATAAAAACATATATGCAGTGTATACAATGTGCGTCCTAATTGTGGTTCAAGTACTTCCCTTTGAAGTTCATCGAGGTTCTTGGACTGGAATGCCTTTTTGATGAAGCTTGGAGCCTTTTTTAGATAGAGTAACTCGAAAAAATCTAATCCTATTTTGTCTCGATATCCAAACTAGTTGGAACTCCTATATGGCACAGAATCAAGTAAGTCAACCATATAGTGTGTTCTCAATCTCCCCCATTGGATATTGGAGACAAAATTCCCTAAAATATCCTGAACTCGAGGGTGAAAATGAAAAATCCTAGATTTCCTATACAAAAATCTATATCTACCCATTCCCATCCTAGAACCGAAAATAAAAGAAGAAAATACATTACTCGACTACAATACAGACCAATACCCTAATAAATAGGGCAAGCTATACAATCGGGTCTGAAAAAAATCCTAAAAAAGATACACACTCAATGACATATTAATTGAGTTAGTACCAGAAAAGAAATAAATTGAAGCACAGGTACTCAAGTCCTTCTCACCCAATTTTGCTCTAATATACAACGGGGTAAAAAAATATAAATCAGGGGAATGTGAGATAAGATGTCAACACAAGCAATAACATATGCAAGGGAAGATAAAAGGGTCTCCTATATTAAACAGATATTAGGAGGCATCTTTTGTAATTTGAGAAACGACTATGCCCTAAATCCTCAGAAAGCAATTATAAGCATGCAACTACCGAGGATATGATTGAAGTGTTGAATTAAGTAAGAACTATCATACCAATGGCATTACGAAGATACTCATATTGAATATCATTAATAGATTTGAAATTCTTCCTAAGGTATACCTGATCCATGATACGACAATCCATTTGAACAACTTCGGGCCAAAGATACTTTGGTAGAATTTTCTCATGTAGCATAACCATAGCCATTTCTTGTAAAGTTCTAACTCTCCTTTCAGTAATGTCGTTATGCTGAGGTGTCTTAGGTGCACTAAATTCATGTTTTTAGATATTCCTTTGCAATATTTTGCAACATCCGAATCTTTGAATTCTCCACCTCTGTCACTTCTGATGCGACATACTTGGGTATCCTTCTCGTTCGCTATTAGTAGAAATATTTTTAAGAACTCATCGAAGTTATGGGATTTATTTTTCATGAATGCGACCAAAGTATATCGTGTGTAATCATCCACAATAATAAGTATGTAATTGTTACCACAGAAGCTGATAGTTTGAGAGGGACCCATAAGGTCCATGTGGATTAATTCCAAAGATTTTGTAGTTAAAACATTTTTGACTTTCTTATGATAAGTCTTACTTATTTTCCCTTTCTGACAAGGACCACAGACAAGTTAAAATGAATTTTTGACTTTAGGCAATCCTCTAACAATTTCTTAGGAGCTTTTCGTACAAATATTATCAAATTTTGTATGTCCCAATCTATTACAAAATTCAGACTTAGGGAGGACTGTGTAATAGTTATCCTTGTTTATGTTTCCTGTTGATAAAAATTTCTCTTTTTATTAAGGATTTTACAGTTAGTTTTAGAAAAAGTAACACTATGATTAGAATCACAAAATTGAGATATACTAGTAGGTTAGCCTTTAGACCTTTAACTAGGAGGACATTATTTATCTTGGGGAGACCTTCCTCACACAATGTTCCCTTACCTATGTTCTTAGATGAAACTCCATCACCAATCACAACACTACCTCCAAGGAAGTTTTGTTTGTTTGTTAATTTAGTTTCATCTCTGGTCATATGTTTTGAACATTCGGAGTCAAGATACCTTCCAGACGAAGTGATTGGTGCCTTAATATCAGATATGACAATGTTGCACATGAGCAGGGGTAACAAGTCATATTTTTCTAATCCAAATATGCCTAGTTTTAACAGTTTGATTGGCCTTTGATTTAGAAAAGTTTTGTTGGGTCTTTCTAAATGATTTCTTCTTTATTTTAGGTCCTCCCTTTTTTATAGTTAGAGTTGTGAGTGGCCTGTCTTGGGAGAACATACGTATTCCTACTCTTTCTAGAATAATTAAAGTTTGAATAAGTAGGTGTATACACTCTCTTTTGAAAACATTCGGCAATGGAGTGGCCGTAGACATCACAGTATGAACAGTACTGGTATGTGGAGGACTTGAGTTTATTACTAAAGTCTTTGAAGATTGGTTTATCTCGAATAGCAATGGTCGGCCAAGTGTTATTAGCTTTGGGTTTCTGATAATGATTTCTAATAGGTGGACAGACGTACATAGCTGGACCATTAGATTTGGGTTGTTGAGTACAATCACTTTGTTTTACCTAAGAGACATCTTTTAAACAATTTTCTTTCTGAGTGTTCTGAGGATTCTGGCATTGTTTTACAAAAAACAACATTTTCAGGAGAAACATTTTTGCTAGTATAAACTTTTTCTCCCAATCCAAAACCAGATTTGTCATTAGAATCAAAATTGCTTCCTACAACAATTTCTTTGTAGGATTTAGCTTGAGTTTCAAAGTGTAAGAATTTTTTAAACACATTTGAAACTTTTTGATTAGATTCTACAAGTTCTACCGAGGTAGTCTTGTATTTTTGTTCCAAAATATAATTTTTCCCAGAAAGATCATCTATTATTGTGGAAAAGTCTTCAATTTCAATCTAATGGGCAACACATTGTAATGTAAATTCTTCATCGTTCTTTCTCATAGTCTGGTTAAGTAAATCAATACGCTTATTCAGAAGCTTAACTATTTTTTCAAGACGAGCACTTTTCTTAACCGTTTTAGTGTATAGCTTATAGAGATCTGAAAGATCCTCATCGGACTCGATAAGTGTGTCGTGTGAAGTGCCTCCTATATCGTTCATTTTATATCGGGAACTCACACACACTTCAGGTTTAACGACAATGCTTTTAGTTTGACACACCCACAAACTATCACTAATGGTGTTGTTTTCATCATCAATAGTCACATCATTATCAACAATAGATACAATAATTGGAACAATAGAATTATGAGTAGACACCTATTAATCATTGTCATGGTATATGATCTAAGTATAAAATGACATATAAGACTCAAAATTATGGGTTGACTCAATTTCATCTTCATCAGAATCACTAGAGTCCTCCCATGTCTTACACAAATTAGCCCTAGTATTGTTGGTAGGCTTATTTGGGCATTTATTAGCAATATGTCCCATTTTGCCACATCCATAACATTTGACATCTTTCATGTCTATCTTAGGTCTGCAATTGTCTTAGGTTATTTTGTTGTCATGTCTTTCATGAGGTCAATGATTTTGATTACCTTGATAATTTTCTCTACCTTGTTTATGGGCTAAAGAATTTTTGAATTTGATAATCTCTTTGAAATGCTTGCTAATAAGATCTCTTTGATTGTCAAGGTAATCCAAATCACAATCATCGATCAAGTCAAGGTCAATGTCTGAGGGATTGACTTTCGGTGAAGTCAATTGTGATGAAAACACAACATTAGATCCAGTGAGTCTCTTATTTCGGGTAGTCAATTGTTTTTTGAATTCTAACTCCATCTCAACAGTTCTTAATTTGCTACTTAGCAATTCAGGAGTCATGTTGGGGTCATTCATTTCTTCTATGGCATATCTCTTATTTTCAAACTTAGCACATAATGACATAAGAATCTTTTGAACGATTTCTTTTCTACTATCGGTTATACTATTTGCATGTAATTTTGTAAAAATGTCGCTTAACTTAATGTAGAAATCATCAAAGGATTCATTGTCATCCATAATCAGTGTATTGTACTGTTGGACAAGAATTTGTGTTTTTTCGGCCTTAACTCGTTCATCACCCTCATGTGCGGTGACTAGAGTGTCCCAGGCCTCCTTAGAAGTAGAGAAAATAGATATTCTTTTAAACACATGCTCGTTAATGGACATAAAGATAGCATTCTTGCCCTTATTATTATCGAGAGATTTCTTTTTCTCTACAATAGTAAATTCGCCAAGAAGTTTCTGAACCATTGTGAGATAATTAATAGACAAAGACTTAGTTGGATGTTCATAACCATTTTCAATTATATACCAAACATCATCACCAAGAGTTCCTTGAATGAAAGCAACCATTCGTACTTTCGAATAGGAAAAGTTATTTCCATCAAAGAGTGGTGGTCGAAAAAGGTTACCTAACTTCTCAAATCTCTCATCCATATTCAGAAATAGATTTCGAAAACAATTTCTGGAGTTTCAAGACCAAAATATCATTTGATAAACCTGTTCTGATACCACTTGAATTTTTTTTACAAGGTTAATAACAAAAGGTTATAATTTGAGAAAACTGCAAAATAAACTAGTTGAACAAAAATCTTTTCAAAATAAACACTAGATGTGTTAAAAAGTTTTTCTGAATATGTTAACTAGACTTGTTAGTTTGATTACCTTAGGTTTTTAATACTAAAACGTTCAATTTCAGTCACAAGTACGATATTGTTCACCAAAGTAATTAAGAATATTAAAGAAAATTAGACACGTGATTTTTAACGTGGTAAAACCCTAAATAAGGGAAAGATCCACGGCCCCCTCTACGGAGAAAAATGAAAAATCCACTAATAATCACACGGTACAAGTTATAACACTAAGCATGAAAATTCAAGACCTAAATCTAAGTTCCAAACGTTACCTGCACGAGTTTTCTCCACTCTCAAAGGCTTCTGACTTGATGTAGTCTTCCTTCCCATAGCCTCCTTCCTTTGTCCTTGCCCTCTTTAATTATAACATCTCCAACAAACAAAATATCTCATGAAGAACTTCAACTCCTAAGTGTTCGTGTGAGAGTGATAGTGCATGTGAATTAACTAAATGCAATAATACTTATCACCCTCTCAATCAATAATACACGCAATATCCAATGAATTACAAGCCACTTCTATATGAAATGCAAATCATCTCAAATATGCTTTGAATACAAGACTTCAAAGACAATTCAGATTTGGAATAAAAAAATTTCAAATCAACACTAGTTTCAAAATTATTTATATTCAATTTTATTTCACCAATATGTGAAATTAATTTTTGAAACCAAAAATATTTTTATCAAATCTGATCGTATGCACAACAAGAAGTCTTGTGTCTCAAATTTATTTAAAACTATAATCTTGGATTAAAAAAACAACAACAATATAATGATGATCTAAGAATCAAATAAAGAACCCTAGAAAAATCTTCTATGTGAATCAAATAGGTTCTTAGGAAGATATAGAGTTGAAGAGGTCTTTAACATCATCAAACCAACAATACCCCAACATCAAACGAACCCCCAACGTATTTAACTCTCAAAGTGGGTTTAATGTTTGTATTGGACAATAAAAAGGTTGTGGGTAATTGGGTTGGAAATATAAACATTTTTTATTCTGGAAGAGGGTTTCTCTCTCTCTCTCTCTCTCGATTTTTCTCTCTTCAAGAAGAGATAAAGTTTCTCTCTCTCTCTTAGCTCTCTTGGCGATGCCAATAATAGCTCTCGGTTTTTCTTTCTTCCGCACTATCTTTTCTCCAACCCTCTTTATTCTCTGCAACGCCAATGAAAACTAAAAACCTAATCAATATATACTCAGCATCCAAATAGTAGTTGAAATCCAATGGTGCAGATCAGTTTGTTACAAACCAAAGGTGAGGATCAACTTGCGTTAAACGAACTGAAACTAGGGGTATATAAATAACGATGGCTTTGCAGAATTTTGATAGGTTGTTTTAGAGTCACCCGGATCGTGAATAGAAGGATTCTGAACCGGCGATGAGATTTAAGGGATCAAGGTCCACGATGTAAAATTTAACCTACCATCTCAGTTGGTAAAAGAAGAGCAATTAACTGAGCTTTTAAAAAACACAAAAAGCGTTCAGCAAAAATAGGATTCAAGATATGATTTTAATAGGTTTTGAAAATTTAATATGTAATCGCAACTTTTTCCACAAAAAATTATTTTAAGATTAGCCTCAACCATTTTAAAAACCAATTTTAATTAAATGAAAACTTATTTAAAATGATTTAGAAAAATCATTTAAAACATTTCACTAAAAATATGTGCACACATAAAAACATATGTGCAGTGTATGGAGTGTGTGTCCTAATTGTGGTTCAATTACTTCCCTTTGAAGTTCATCGAGGTGCTTAGACTGGAATGCCTTTTTGATGAAGCTTGGAGCCTTTTTGAGATTGTGTAACTCAAAAAAATCTAATCCTATTTTGTCTCGATATCCAAACTAGTTGGTACTCCTATATGGCACAGACTCAAGAAAGTCAACCATATATCGTGTTCTCATAGTGGTGTGTATTTGGGCCCCTAGTCACGTTCATAAGCTGTGACCCCATCCTTGACCAAACTTAGCAGAAAAATTTGCGCCATAATGGTCATGGCTGGGTCACGACTGATAACCATGACCCATAAGAGTCACGGTTAAAAGGCCGTGACCACCTACAATTCGATCCATGACCACACTGGGTCTTGGAAGTGGTCACGCTTAGTTTTTATGTCGTCATGTCTTTGGTCCTTGACCAACCGGTCACGACTCTTGGTCGTGACTCCAATTTCGTGACCATTTCTAGTTTTTGGTGTAGTGCCAACTGTTTGTGCTGAACTCTCCTCCTGTGAATGTTGCCTAGTACGAGTTGTTCGTCGAATATCTGATTTAGATTGGGCTGAGACTTCACATTGATCGGTTGGTCATCGAGTATTTCTCTACAATGCCCTAGAAACATTTTTATTTCCCCTAGGTTCCAAACGATCAAAGAGATATGCTCAACTTAGCCTTTTTAAGGCGCTCAATCTTTCAGGAGTAAAAGATTGAGATTCAAAGGCTCTGATGTTCTGAGCGAAGAACTTACTCCTGGGCGATAGTAAGTATCTCTAGTAGTCCTGGATTGGCTATGTCTATTGCTTCTTGGAAGTGGTGGTGGCATATTTCCACGAGCAGATAAGGAAAGTGGCCTGGCTTGCAGGGTGTGCACTAACTAGCATATGGGATCTTGCATAGCCTCCTCTCCTCTGGCGAGACTAGTCAATATTCCATTTAACTCATTGTTAGTTGGTGGAGCAGAAGGAACAAGCGTGATGCCATCATTTCTGGTACTTGACTCAAGAATATCAGGCATGCTTGATAAATGAATGAATGAAAATATTTGGAAACACGTTCTTCCCACAGAAGGCGTCAATCTGATGTTGCAAAAAAAAATATATCTAATTATTTGATCACAGATAAGTAAGTAAATAAAATATATAAGTATGATTTTTAAATTGGTTATGTTGAAAGGGAAAGCCTACGTCCACCATCTTGTATTGCCTATTGAATTATTTTTTGCTCTCCTTTGTTGTAGGGATTACAATGAATTTATATCCCTCTAGGGGGATCATGAGTCGTAATGTAAAATGATGGAATGCCTTTGTGAATTAGACATTTACATCATTACATATTGTTCATAATGCGTATGACTATTGGCGCTTTACTGACCACGTTGGTGGGTCTTCCTTCTGTTGGTCGGCATTCTAGGCCTTGGTCGGATGTTACTCCTTGTTGACAACGATTATTGCGATAGTGGATGACACATGTCTAAATCTAATTGGTCCACGTGGGTGGGTAAATTTTGGTATCAACAGTTGGGTTGGTTAATTTTGAAAGTGGCACGACTATTGGATTACTGTCCAAATGGGAGGGGGGAGTTTTCAACTTTTTTCTAAAATTACTTTGTGTCACTACTCGTTCGAGAGTTGCATGACCACGGACTTTTGAAAATTAAATGAAACATACTTGAAATTACATATAGTTCACATAGATACTAGCCTTCTAATTCTTATTCATACGCCTTCAATAGCCCTTAGACCCGTTCGAGATTCATTACCCTTGTAATGAGATCGCTCGAATTATAATTTAACATTAATTTGCATTACTTACTAATTCTATATTATTTTATTTCAAGAGACGGGGAGTGGACCTGGGGGTAGGCCACATAGCCTCGAGTCCTATGTGGCAATTTGGACGAAAAGGGGAAGGACAAGGAGGTGGCCCCGATTGTCGCGACCACCATTGCAAGTTATAACTGTTTAATATCTTCAATTATTTTATAATTTTTTATTTACTTAATTAACTAATCGTGTACTTTTTGTTTTTTAGGCAAAGCTTAAGGAAGTGCATGGATCGTAGTCTGATGCTGACAAAGCATCTTTAGCTGCGGATGCACTCAGCCAAGTCCTCGTCTCGGATCGAAAGGGGAGGACTAGGGGATGAGCTCATGAGTGGGGAAGTCCAGGATCATCAGCATGGAGATGAGCAACAACGGGTTGTCCCATAAGGTTGACTACCATGACGATAATCTATCAAGCTTAGAGGCGACAGTCCTAGATATGTACGCCTTTATGAAGCGTCATTTGGTCAAGGTCAAGGTCAATGGGAAGGAGAAGGTGATAGATGAGGAGGAGGTCCAAGATGCCGGCATTAACGACATTGCTTCATCGTCGATACGCACGAACTCGGTGCCATATGATGAACCATTTCCCATCGTGAAACCCATCAATCGACGTATGTCAACACTCGACATGTATTGTGGTAGCGAGGGGGTTGAGGGATCTGAACTTTCGCTCGAGTATGCCTGTTCATGGACGTCCCCTCTAAGACATTGAGTCAAGAGTGCTCATCAGGCATGTGGTAGAGGGAAATTAGAACTCACCTGTGTGGTTGCGTGAACAATGTGGCGTTCAACATATTGGGGGGGTGAATTTATATATTGTATGGCCTTCCTTCCTCCTTTGACCTACTGAAGAATGACATTATTTCAATCTCTTTTGATTTCAAAAATGGGATTGTATTTATATTCTTTTGATTTTGGTACAGTTTGGTTTGGATATGATGGATATTTGCATTTCTATTTTATTTGGATATAGATTATAAATGACTTAATTTAGTATATGATTTGTATTTTATTTGGATATATATGTTATTTGAACAGGAACAATTTTGTTATAAGAGGTACAAATATATTGTTGGGCAGTGACAGTGGCCATACTGCCTAGCATTTTTTTAAATTCTGCCCAGAATTGTCACGGTAAAAAACAGTGATAATTTTTTTATTTTGTCATAGGTTTGTCATGGTCTTTGATCATGACAAAAACTTGTCAAGGTTAAAGACTGTGACAGGACCGTGATAAGTCTAATGAACTTATCACGATCTTTGACCGCGATAAGTCCATGACAACAGTAGTTTTCACGTCCATACTTGTCGCGATCATTAACCTTGACAAGTTTGACTTGTCACAGTCAATGACCATGGCAAGTCGATAGTTTTGGTGTAGTGCCTTGTGTCTCTCTTTTAATTATCTCATTACAATTTTGTATTTTATCTATGATTATAAAATTAAATCAAGTACATTTTTTTACATCAACAGATTGGCATCGTCTGTGAGAAAGTAGTTTTAATTGTCTTTCTCAATCTCGTACATCCTTATTCAAGGAAAAATGAATCATCCAGAACCTAGTACTAAAAACGAAGGCAACCCAACCTTTCCATCTACTCCGCCTACAACAGCCGACCTAAATGGGATTCTTGCCAGTATTGCTAAGGGTTAAGATGTTATGCAGGAAATAATTGGATAATTGGCGCAGTCAATACAAGCCAGACCTGCAGCCCTATCAAGTCAGCATGCAATTCCTTCACCAAGGATAGAAATGCCACCCCACCTCCTAGGCATAGCCGACATAGCTATTACAGATAATCTCATGATAGTACTTATCACCTAGGAGTCAGTTCATTGGTCTGAGCCACAGAGTTTTATGATGGACACTATTTCTCTCCTAAAAGGCCAAGAGTCCTGGAAAGATTGAGTAGAGCTTCGCCCTTTGATCGTTTAGGACCTAGAACAAACAGGAACCCTCCTAGAATGTCATCTAGAACTACTCAACATTTAGCTAAGACCATTATGAATCCTCAATCAGGTCAAGATCAAGCATCCGACGATTTGTACATAATGAGCAGACTTCTCATGAATAGAGATCAGCACAAACACATGGTCGGAATAGCCAAGCTACTTTGAACAAAACTGATGCAGGAAATCCATCATGGAAAGGATCAATCCAGCGATTAGAAGATCAGCTTGGAGAAATGGCAAAAGCAAAGAATCCCTTGCAGAGGAATTTTATTAAAGGATCTCCATTCATTCAGTCAATTGTTTATTTCCCAACTCCATCCAAGTTTATAACCCATGTGATCACCCCAAAGTGTGATGGTAAAATTGATCAAGGTTTACACATCAAGTAATATCAAGTTATTGCTGACATTTATGTAATACCGCTTATTTATGAGTAATTATTTTTTATAGTAAATTGCCATGTGGGTTAGTTATATGAAATAAAGCAAATTGAAGTAAATATTAATTTAAGTAATTCAAGAAGTTAATATTTATGAGTATTGCATATTTACCTTTTAGCGAATGTAAATAGTGTAATATTATGATTATGTCGTGTCGTTGGGCTTTAAGCGACAATTATGGTTTATATTCCAATCAGATTATTATTAGAAAGTTAATATGATGTTGGAATAAGAAATAATGAATGATATCCCGGATGCCAGTTTAGAGGGCACGATTAGTCCGGGAATGGTTGAGATAGTCAAAATAAGTGTAAGGTGTGCTTTTAGGTTCCGGGGTACTTTTGGTTAGTTATGACTTAAATATTATGTTAGAGTAATTTTAGGTATGGAGTATCATTTAATGTTAGACTTAATGTATTTGAGCTAAATTAGGCATTTAATTCTTGCAAAAGCATTTAGAGCTCATAAAATGTGTTTTAACCTAGAAAATTAGAGAGAAGTGAGAGCTTGAGAGAAAGAAGAGAAAATAGGAGATTTTGCCATTTCGAGCCCAAAATCATTTCAACAAAGGATAATCCGAGAGTACGATCATGAGGCAAGTTATTAAACTTTCAAAACCTTATGATTATGCTGAATAAATTGCATTTATAGTTTATGCTCTTGAGTTTAAACCGTTATGGCTATAAATTGATTTGGTTATTTAATTATTGAGATATAGGACCTAGAATTGATTAGAAGTTGTTGGATTAGTTAGATATCATATGGAGTGGTTTGAAGATGATGGGTTTTTATGAGGTTAGGTGTAGTGGAAGAAATGAGATTTGGGGGATTTAGGATTTCTATCAACCCGTAGCCACAACTGGGCATCTCGACTAGGAGGAATCGATTCGCCCTTCTTAGTGAATCGATTCACTAATATGGTGGCAGTAGCTCTGAGGAATCGAATTGATTCGGGTAAGGTTTAATCAATTCCGGCTTAGACAGAAGGTTGGTTTTCTCAGCCAAACCGATTCTCTTTTTGGGCGAATCGATTCGAAAATCCTGTTGTTGTATGAAATTTTTCCAACTTGGTTTTTACTCCTTTTATTTTGGGTATAAGGCTTAGGAACCTTCTCTTAGGATGTATTAAGGAGTATTATGACCTCACATAAGGAAAGTGGTATGCTAGGATATTAAGGGACTGTCCGGGCTTATTTCGGGGACGAATTATAAGGGTGTAATGTCTTATTTCGTCTAGTAAATGAGTATAGGACTAGTATAGAGTTGGGTAGTGTTGTGTTGGACCATCGGGGGATAGTATGATAGTAATTATCTCTTATACCCAAATTTGTATACACATATGGTTTCAGAAATAAGAATCGTATGTTTAAATTAATAAATCTTGTGACTATGGCACGTTTAGACATACCTCTTTAAATGCAATTATAAGGGAAGTACGCCCTATAGGTGAATCCCCTGGCTAATAATGTAGGGAAAGTATAGTCCTCAGGCCATGGCACCGGTTGTTACATTGTATGATTATTTTATTCGAAGTGAGGTAATTTCGAGTATGGTTACATCTCACTATCGGAGGTGTATGGCCGCTTCCTATGCGTTGTGATTTAGGGTGCCCAGGTAGTCTTGATTATAGGCCCTGGAAGATGATAGCATTTAGGGACGCATCCAGTGGGGTGACTCCTAGAAGGATGGTCTTAGAACCGTTATTATATGAATGCAAATTTTCCTACGGAAATGATATTTCACATAAATGATTAAGTGAAACTGTGAAGCAACTTTAACTATGTATAGTCCTTATTGATTAATTGACTTATGAGTATATATTAAATTGGTAAACGTGGCATGTTAAATAGAGTTAGGTTACTCCTATAAAGTAGATGTGTAGTTTAACTTAACATGAATTATAAGAGTTAGGATGTGCACTTAGAAGAGAGGTGAGGATGATTCCTTGAATGAAGAGCGAATTTAACTTGTTTATGAAAGTTAGCATTCATAATTGTCATGAATTTTATTCACATGTATATCATATAAAACCGGGCCCTGACCCAATTACATTTCTTCTTGTGTGGTTCTTATATATGTCCAGGTGCTCCGCCGCATAGGCGCCCTCTTTGACTTTCCTTCCCATTGTTAAGGAGCTATGGCATTTTGCGGATGTTGTAGGATTTTTGTAGTAGACACATCAATTTCTTTTGATATTCTAGCTATGATACGTCTGTATTCTCGAGCGTGTTGCCCAAGTTTAGTATCTGTACATACGGTCACAGTTGGTGTAATATTTCATGTTTAGTCTGTTAACAGACAGCTTATTCGATTATGCTTTCTTGAATGGTTATTAAAATGTTATATATCTATATATCAACCTTTTGTTATAAATTGGTTAATGGAAATTGCTTTTATCAAATTTGCAAAATTATATATATGACATTCATTTTTAAAAATATTTGGTGGTTATCTTGTACTATTATTATGTGACAGTGATGCTAAGAATGGACCATTTAAGATTCCTATTTTTATTTGAATAGCGGGCTGGCACCACTTATTTTAGTAAGTGGGGTGTCGCAATTTATTCATCCCCTGATGAAATGAGATGTAGGGAATTTTTAAGTACCATTATGGGTTTATCTTAAATATGGTAAAATAACTTTCCCCGAGGATAAATTATCACCTTCAACCAGCTTAATGAGCTGTTTATTAGCAATTTTTGTTTTAAGGACAAGCCGGTGAAGAGAGTAGCCCGTCTCTTGAGTGTAAGGTAGCGAGTAGGGGAAACTTCCAGGGTGTACATCACTCATTTTAACAATGAAATATTGGACGTGGTTGATTACGAGGAGAAAATAACCATAACTGCTTTGATGAGTGGATTGCTTCTCAAGAAATTATATTATGCTCTAACCAAAGATCCTTCTAAAACCATTACTGAACTCATGGCTAAGGCAGGAAAATCATTAATGCCGAGGAAATAATGGTAGCAAAATAAGTCCAACCACTGGGCCTGATAAGAAGGACCAAAAAGAGCAGAATGAGAAGAAGCCAAAGAAGGATGAAAAGATAAAAAAGTATGGAACTTATACTCCATTGAATGTTAGCATTCACCATATCCTAGAGGAAATCAAACACAATAAGGATTTACGATGGCCTGAAAGATTGAGAACACTTCCTAACATGAGGGACAAATCTAAATATTGTGAGTTTCGAATCATGGCCATACAACAGAAAATTATATCGCTTTCAATAATCAACTTATTTGCCGAGGACAAATCTAAATAGTGAAATCACTTATTTATCGAGGAAAACTAAACAAGTCTATTAATCAACAAGAAGACAGAGAAGTAAGGGGAAGGTAAAATTCTCTATGTAAGGCCAGAGATGACAAGAAGAGAAACTATGAAGATGGTTATGAAGATTATCCTGACCTGCTAAAGAAGCCTAAGTAACAAGAGCATGAGGTAGATATGATAAGTTTTGGCTCATTTGATTGTCATGTAATTGCAGGTGACGATGTAGGGAATCTCACACTGCTAAGAGGAAAGCCTATTTGAATGAGGCACAAGCCTGTTCTTATATCTAGAGAACCAATCTAACCAAAGATGATCGGCCCAGGAAGGTAAACAAATACAAACTGGTAATTGGATTTTCTAAGAATGACCTCTCTGGGGTACTCAACCCCTATGATGATCCATTGGTCGCCAAGTTCAGATTTCAGGATGCCGTCATCACCAGGGTTTTGATTGATAATGGGAGTTTAACTGATATAATGTTTTACCCATACTTTGAAAGCTTAGACTTGAAACTCAACCAACTAGACCTTTACCACAAACCATTAATAGTCTTTTGAGGTGAAAAAGTTTACCCACTAGGCACAATCAAGTTAGAAGTGTTGTTCGGCACCTAGAAACAAGCCGTAGAGAGAAAATACGCTTTTTGTGATGGATAAAAATGTTCAGTCTACCTATAATGTGATCCTCGACAGGTTAGGATTGAAGAAGTTTCAATTTGTACCATCCACGGTCCATCAATGATTGAAGTTTCCAACTCACTTGGGGGTTGGTATTGTAAAAAGTGACTAAAAGGTAGCCAGAGAGTGTTATTACTCCTAAACTGAGTAAGAGGACTTGATTGATTTAAAGAAGAAGACCACCACTTATAAGGTAGACACCACTGATCCCAACAGTGATTCTAAAGTTAAAACTTTAGATCCCCAAGATGAGACAGAGTTAGTCAAAGGAAAGATTGTGGAATCTACTAAAAGCATTATCTTGGATGATGATTAACCAGAGAGGACTACACAGATTGGCTCAACACTATATCCAATCCTTAAACAGGAATTGATTATGTTCCTGAGGCAGTGAAAAATTGTATTTTCTTGGAGCCATGAGCATATGCCCAGGATTGGCCCCAACTTCCTCTCTCATGAGCTCAACATCAATAAGGATGCCAAGCTGATAAAGCAGAGACGTAGGGTTTTCAATCCAAGAAAAATCAAGATATTCAGGAAGAGGTGGAGAAACTTCAAAAAGCCCACTTTATTAATGATGTTAAGTATCCATCCTCTCTAGCCAACATTATAATTATCAAAAAGAAAAATTATAAGTGGAGAATGTGTGTGAATTTTATCCATCTAAGTAAAGTATGTCCAAAAGAACAATTTCCCTTGCTCAGAATCGATCAATTGGTGGATGTTACATCAGGACATGGGCTTTTGAGCTTCATGGATGCTTATTCTAGGTATAACCAGATAAAGATGAAACCAGAAGATAGAAAAAACACAACTTTAATCACCAATTGAGGAACCTACTGCTATAATATAATGCCCTTTTGGCTAAAAAAACACTGGAACGACGTACCATAGGTTGGTGAACAAGGTAATTGAAGAGAAGCTAGACAAGAATATAGAGGTTTATGAGGATATTATGTTAACAAAAATCAAGAAGGCCTAATATCATATCAACGATCTCAGTCAGATGTTTGACCATTTCGAAAAGCTTCAAATGAAGTTGAACCCAACCAAGTGTGTATTCGGGGTGCAGGAAGGAATGTTTCGTAGATTCATAGTTAATTAAAGGGGAATTTAAGCTAATCCAGCAAAGATAAAATGTTGATAGCAATGAAGTCGTCGACTTGCAAGAAAGATGTACAAAGTATAACTTGTAGACTGGTAGCTTTAAACAGATTTATTTCCCGAGCAATAGATAGATGTTAGTCCTTCAAGGTGTTGAGAAAGACTTTTGCGTGGAATGCATAATGTGAAGAATCATTCCAAGAATTGAAGAATTACCTGGGATCACGACCTTTGTTATCCCGACCAATTTAGGGAGAGAATTTGAACTTATACCTGGCTATTTCTGAATCTCCTATTAGCTCGGTGTTGGTTAGATTGGATAGTGGGATCCAAAAACTAGTTTAGTACAACAGCAAAGCATTCAGAAGAGCTGAGATCAAGTATCCACACTTGGAAAAGTTACCCTTATCACTCATTGAAGCCTCCAGGCATATGAAACCCGATTTCCAAACACACACTATAGTTGTATATAATGATATACCTCTTTGACAAGATCTCCACAAGCTTAAAAAGTTAGGAAGATTAATGTACTGGGCTTTAGAACTTAGGGGTGTTCGCGGTCCGGTTCGATCTAGTTTTTAGTGATTTTAAGGACCGTACCGATTAAACCGCTCCTAAAAAAAGGACCAAGACCGGACCGATTAAACCAATTTTTCGGGCTTAGTCGGTCTGATTTTTTATATGGTCAGTCTGGTCTAACATGTTGTTCCTAATCTTATTGATGAAAGAAAAAGAGTGCAGGAACGTATTATTTTAGAAATAATGAAAGCAAAAGTTTCTAGACTATAAAACATTACTACTGTTAAATCTGAACATATCAATACAGAACGTACTCGACATAAACTTGCTGAATGATATCAACATTACATCACATACCAGATGTAATGATTCCAATATTATCTCTTCAAAATTGACTATTAACAATTTAACTAATAGCCATGCAAACCTAAAATAAAATTCACTCATCTATGTGCTACATTGGTAAAGCAACAGTATTTCTTCAATTATATAAAGAAATTAAGCATATGACCCCCAACAGTAATAGAAACTTTTATCAGAGACAAGATCCCACAATGTAAATAGAATCCTCAAATGTTTAATAGCTCTTCTATCTAGCAAATGTTGTTCCTTTATTTCGTTTAGCACAATAGGATAGGATATTTGACTTCCATGTTTTGGATTAGTAAATTTTTACACCATTAAATTAACCTTTATGGTTAAATTCACAGATTAGAGAATAACTTATTAGTACAAAGAGACCCATTAATCAATAATTCTCTTACAATTTCTTCAACTCTTTTTTAACAAAAATAACTTGTGAGTGAAAGAAATATTGTCACAAAAAAACTCTGTTTTGTTTGGTAACAAAAAATGGGGGGATCATTGATTTACCTGAGTGAAAGAAATGAAATGAGAGCAACGAGAGCAATGGCAAAGGCCATAATGGGAAGAGGGAGAAGGAGAGAGAGTGATAGAGAGAGAGAAGGCTGAGCAGAAGTGAGAGCGGTGGTACAAATGAAAATGTGAAGCAGGCTAGCAGCTGCAGCAGAACGAGAAGCACCAGAATGAGAGTCTCACTTAGAGAAAAAATTTGAGAAGAGGAAATGAAAAAAGGCAGCACAAATGAAAATATGTTGTGAACTTATGATGTGAGAGAGATTAGTGAATGCATGTGTTTTAGATAGATCTGGGGTTTCCTTTTTTTACGAGCGTACCCCAAGTTAGAACTTGTGTTGTGTGCGTGTTAATATAAATATAAATGCATAAATATAATTAAATTCATATATATTAATAGTAACCTATAAGGACATAAATTTTCAATTGAGTCCCTGTATTGTTTGGACTTAATTCTGTGAACAAAACTGTGTTTGTAATATGTCATAGGGAGAATCCTATTTTGTCATGATCCCACTTGGTCTATAACGTATTGAAGAAATTGAAGACGTTGCGACAAAGCTTCAAAGATTTAATCATGTCGATGTTTATTTGGTGCAAGTTTAATCGTCTTCAAAGTTAATTTCATTCCGAGATCACTCAGATATGAATGCGTATAATTTATGGTGCTCCAAATTATTTTATAAAAGATAAGGATGTAATTTTTATATAGAAAAATGATTTTAAATGTTTTAAAAGTGTTTTTAATGGATTAAACTTCATTCTATGATGATAAGCTCGAAATAGAGTTTGACTAATTTGTATCTCTTTGTTAAGAGACGTTTTTATCTAAAAGTCAAAGAAAGTCAAACTTTCGCAAGGTCGCTCGAATGACATTGGATCTCGTTCGAACGAGATACAATGTCGCGCGAACGACATGCTTAAGTCGTTCGAACGACACGTTTTTTGAGGCGGCATTTAAATCATATTTAAACAGTGTTTGCATCATAATTTCGTAAGGGTGCTTTCTGGAAAACAGTTTTACAAACCAGAACCTTGTTTGCACATGTTTTCTAAGGTTTAAAAGTCTTAAAAATATCCTTAGAGTTTGCAAAGATCCGAGTTATCATTCTTATATGTTTAAGTGATATTGCGGCACCAAAGTTGTTTGTTCTACACATTTAACACAAAGGGTTTTGCGGTGAAGAAGCGACGGACATCGTGTTCGACATCGTAGATGTTTCAAAGCCATATCGGTGGACACCAAGATATACATGGACGCGTGTGTTGTGGACAAAGATTGTGAAAGACAAAATTTCTACTTGGGCACTATTGAAGAACGGTTGAAGATCAGAAGGAGCGTCAAGACCCGTGGGGATCGAGTCTTAGTGTAAGGCTAATCTGTCTTTGTAAAACCAATGTTTATAGTGATTGTCTGGCTTGGGCCGTCCGAGGTTATTTTCCCATTTTTGGTTTTTTCCTCGTACATCCGGCGTTGTGAGTATTCTTTACTTTACTTTACTTGCTTTAATCACTAGATGCATGTTTAGGGTTAATCAAGATAAAATTAGTTTAAAGTGAGAATTGGGATTTCACAACATGGTTTGGTGCATAATTAAAAGTTGGATCTTTTTGGAAGAAAAAATTTATTTTTGTTTTAAACACACATATCGGGCCACTCACACTTTCAAATTGGTATCATAGCGAGAAAACATTTTTATTTGTTTTGTGATCCCGTGTGTTTTCAAAGATGAATTCTGGATATAATGAATTTTCTCGAACTCCTGTTTTTTATGGCACTAATTACACTTATTGGAAGATGAGAATGAGATGTGCTTTAAAATCTATTGATGAGCGAGTTTGGCTTGCAATTGAAAAAGGTTGGACACCCCCTGTCAGTATTGTAGGCGAGGTCACTAGTTTAAAGCCTGTTGAGTCTTGGACCGAAACTGAACAAAGACATGCACAATGTAATTCTAAAGGTCTGCACGTTATTGCTTCACATGTCACACACGAAGAATATAACATAATTATGACTTGTAAAACATCAAAAGAGGCTTGGGATATTTTGGCACTCACTCACGAGGGCACTAGCACGGTTAGGGCGTCAAAACTTCAAAATCTCATTACACAGTTTGAGACCATTAGGATGTTAGAGAGTGAGACTTTAGATGAGATTTATGCTAGGTTGTCCAATATTATCAACTCATCGTTTAACCTAAGTGAGAAAATTACCGGCAACCGTGTCATTAAGAAAATCATTAGGTCGTTGCCTAGTAGATTTGATGCGAAAGTGACCATTTTAAACTCCTTGGGTAGGTTAGAATCAACGAAACTAGAAGAGATTGTAGGTGACTTACAAACCGATGAAATATAAATGATTACCTCCAAGAAAATGCCTAAGAAAGAAAAGGGTATTGCTTTGAAAACCTGGAAGGAGGAAATTAAAGTTTTGGATTCGAATTCCGATTCCAATTTTGAGTATGTTGCTTTGTTGGCAAAGAAATTTAAAAAATTTATTAAGTTTCAAAAGCAATCGAAAGATTCCCAGAAATTTGAAAAATTTAGGAACAACAAAGTAGATCCCACCTCTAAGGATAAGTTTGAGAAGCCTAAGAGATGAGCCGGATAAGTGTTTTGGGTGTGAGGGGTACGGTCACAAGGTCAAGGAGTGTCCCACTAGACTTAAGAAAGAGGGCAAGCAACCTGTTGTCTATAATTCCACCTTAAGTGATAGTGAATCGTAAGAGGGAGAGAGTTCCCCCATTGAGCGTAACTTTCTTACGTTTATGGCATGTCATATGAGCGACGACGACAATACTCGTATGAATGAAACTTCTGAGGAGGTTTTGAGTGTATCCCATGTTAGTGAGAGTGAAGAGAGTGACGAGGAGGAGATTGATGTGAAATAATTGCAAAATGCGTTTAATGAGTTGTATGCCGAAACGGTGAAGGTAAAAAAGGCTAAATCAAAATTGCAATCTAAGTTGAATGAGCGTGCCATAGAAAATAATGATAGTTTGATTGAGGATCGTAGGGCACGAGAGAAGAAGTTTAGGGAGAAATTAGAGTTTGTGGAGAAAGAGAGAGATAATCTCCGTGGATTGATGGAGTCCTTGAAAAAGGAGAGTTTGAGGAGTCTAGGCGTTTGCTCGAGTCTAGGATTCACGAGTTGGAGGAGAGATTGAAAGACTCATCTAGAGTCAAGTTTGATTTGGAGGATAGGTTGGAGAAGTTAGATAAGATCTTAGACAGCGTACAAATTAAGGGAGATAGGGGAGGTATAGGTTTTGGTGAGAGAGTTGTTCCCATTCCCCCCGCACGTGTGAGAAACACTAGGATGGTTAGAAAAGGTCCACATAAAGGTAATCATTCCCACCACCTCTTCACTTGCACATTTTGTGGTAGGAAAGGTCACCTTAGGCGTTATTGTTACGACCTTAGACAAGCTCCTAGGAAGTTTAAGAATAAAGTTGCCCCGATTCCCAAAACCCCCATGCGCCGTTTTACACCTACTTGGGTTAGGAAATCAAATTTAGTGGCTTTAGGAATTAAACTTCATGATTCTCGTTTGGGTGCACTTGATTCTTCCCATGCTAAATCAAAAGGATGATAGTGTTGACATGTTTATCATATGCTAGTTTTCTTCATGATATATTCATTGCTAGTATTATGACATGTTTATCATTTTGAAAAATACAAAAAGATTTTGTTTTTGAGAAAACTTCTGAAAATCCAAAAAGATTTTTCTTTTCTTTGAGTCAAAATATGTTTGAAAAGCCAAAAAGATTTTCGGTTTTTTGTTTTTGAGTTTACATATTTGATGTGACATATTGGTGTGCTTGGACCCCCCCCCCCCCAATCGTTACATTATCCATGTGGCTAGGACATTTGGTCATTATTATCGATGCTTATAATGATCATAACCATTGTTTATATGGGGTTGTTTCGAAGTTGATATGCATCTTGATTCGACTTTGTATATATGACAACATTGCACACATGCACGAGTTTATATGGATGTTTGACTTCTCCTGCATATTTGAATTTGGTGAGGCGTTCTTATCTCAATCTTGTCATCTATGCGTAAGTAAACTTAAGGAGAAGTGTGCATGTAATAACCATTTACCGTGAGGATTTGAATTGGTAAAAATGATGAGTGATTCACGGGAAAGGGCTGCGAGAGTTCAAATTTAACTCGTCGTGAAAGCCACCATTTAAAAGAGCCCAAAAGAAAATGCAATATGCTAAGATAAGGGCCAATAAGATTTTCTCTAAGTTGAGAATGCTAGAAACCTCAAAAGAACTTGAAAAAGTATGTTTATATGAGGGTGTTTGGTTGGAAAAAATTTAAACGGGTTTGCACAACTAATCCTAATGTTGAAATATTGTAATTTGATGCTATTGTTTGTAGAATCGTCAAAATTATGGATTTGTGTGCATGTAGTATGTTTAGTTCATTAAGCTCACACTTTAATTGTCATTTGGCTATGATAAAGTTTGATTATTTATCGCTATCAATTAGAGCTTCTTGATCGTTTCGATATGTTGGAATTGTGAATCATTTGTTGTAGTTTCACGCCCATTCATTCCATCTCCATGTTTGAGCACATCGGTACTATGTTTGCATCTAACTCGCATTTTAAGTTTTTATGAGTTTTTGCGTTTTGTGTTAAAAGCTTACTGCTTTAGCACTGTTTTGCTTCTGTCAGCCCCTTCCTGAAATATTTTTGTGGAAATTTTTTCACTGGGAAATACTTTATAATATTTCTGGGAATCTGGGATATTTTGGCAAGTCGTGCGAAGTCGTTCTAACGACATCTCATCTCACGCGAACGACTTTTGTACTTCGTTCGAGCGACTTCCTCATCTCGTTTGAGCGAAGTCCCTGGCTCGTTCGAACGACAGGGTGAAAAATGTCTTCTAGTTGGTTTGCAGTCCTCTGGCTTAATTTGATATATTTGTGGTACTGCAGGAATCATTTTTTTTTTTGGATTAATGAGTTTATATGCAGGTTCTTCTGTGTTCCAATGTGGTCTTTTGGCATATATAACCGTTTATCACACTTGATTTGATTAGTATACTCTTTGTGGGATTCCTTGGTTTACTAGCTACTGATTAGTCATCTTTCAATCTTTTTTACATGGTTGATTCATGTTTATCTAGCGATTTTCATTTTACACAATTAGTATCAACTTGATTCTATTTGGTATCATATTCTCATGCTAGATATTTCATATTGGTTTATCGTTTCACTGGATTGTCTATTCGAGATAAAAAGGGGGAGAGATGTATGTAATGTAGGGGGAGATTTGTTGAGCGCTTGTATTTGTTTCAAATTGGTAATAAATTGATATCAAATAATTGCTCACATGTTTCAAATGATATGTTCTTATTGACTATATAAATTGGTTTCATTTGTTCCTCCATACTTCACTTGTTATTTGTTTGTCTATTTCGTGTGTGTAGGTATGCTTCAGAGATTCGAGATTTCAAGTCTACATCACATTTAGACAATGCATGCTTGCCGGTGCTACATATTCTAGTCCATATCCTGTATTTTTAATTTTGGGTTTATGGGATGGGATTTAGGCATCATACGGCTTGACGAACCGGTTAGGCATTTCACTGGTTTAGTTTTGTCCCAGAATAGTCAAAGGGGGAGATTTGTAAGGACATAAATTTCCAATTGAGTCCCTGTATTGTTTTGACTTAATTCCGTGAACAAGACTGTGTTTGTAATATGTCATAGGGAGAATTCTATTTTGTCACGATCCCACTTGGTCTATAACGTATTGAAGAAATTGAAGACGTTGCGGCAAAGCTTCAAAGATTTAATCATGCCGATGTTTATTTGGTGCAAGTTTAATCGTCTTCAAAGTTAATTTCATTTCGAGATCACTCGGGTATAAATGCGTATAATTTATGGTGCTCAGAAATATTTTATAAAAGATAAGGATGTAATTTTTATATAGAAAATTGATTTTAAATGTTTTAAAAGTATTTTTAATGATTTAAACTTCGTTATATGATGATAAGCTCGAAATAGAGTTTGACTAATTTGTATCTCTTTGTTAAGAGACATTTTTATCTGAAAGTCAAAGAAAGTCAAACTTTCGCAAGGTCGCTCGAACGACATTGGATCTCGTTCGAACGAGATACAATGTCGCGCGAACGACATGCTTAAGTCGTTCGAACGACATATTTTTCAAGGCGGCGTTTAAATCCTATTTAAACATTGTTTGCATCATAATTTCGTAAGGGCGCTTTCTGGAAAACAGTTTTACAAACCAGAACCTTGTTTGCACATGTTTTCTAAGGTTTAAAAGTCTTAAACACATCCTTAGAGTTTGCAAAGATCCTATTTATCATTCTTATATGTTTGAGTGATATTGCGGCACCAAAGTTGTTTGTTCTACACATTGAACACAAAGGGTTTTGCGGTGAAGAAGCGACGGACATCGTGTTCGACATCGTAGACGTTTCAAAGCCATATCGGTGGACACCGAGACATACATGGACGCGTGTGTTGTGGACAGAGATCGTGGAAGACGGAATTTCTACGTGGGCACTATTGAATAACGGTTGAAGATCAGAAGGAGCGTCAAGACCCTGGGGATCGAGTCTTAGTGTAAGGCTAATCTGTCTTTGTAAAACCATTGTTCATAGTGATTGTCTGGCTTGGGCCGTCCGAGGTTGTTTTCTCGCTTTTGGTTTTTTCCTCGTACATCCAGCGTTGTGAGTATTCTTTAATTTACTTTACTTGCTTTAATCACTAGATGAATGTTTAGGATTAATCAAGATAAAATTGGTTTAAAGTGAGAATTGGGATTTCACAACTTGGTTTGATGCACAATTAAAAGTTGGATCTTTTTCGAAGAAAAATTGGTTTTGTTTAAAACACACATATCGGGCCACTCACACTTTCATAACCAGTTCGGGTCGGTCCAGACCGAATATTTAATAAGGGAGACTGAGGATCGGACCGGTTAGACCGGTATGTAAAAAAAAGAACACGGACTGGACCGACTAAAAAAATCGATAAAATTAGGACGATCCGGTTCGGTCCGCCTGTCCATTCGGTTTTTTAGACACCCCTAGTAGAACTGGGAGAATATGATATTATCTATGAACCAAGGTCTTCATTGAAAGGTCAAGATTTTGAAAATTTTATAGCTAAGTTCACCTATTTAGAGGTTCCCGTCTAACAACACTTACCTCCCGAGTAGTCTTCTAAGGAAGAGAGGTTAGCTCAAAAGCAAGCTGAAGTTGCAGGCGATCAACCTGAATCGTTCACAACTCAGAAATGGATCTGAAATATGCAGATGAGACTAAGAAAATATTCCACCATGGATTTATGTATGTATAAATCTTTAATGGTGATATCCCGTTATGGAATTTGTACGTGGATGGATCTTCATGTGCCACTGGAAGTGGAGCATGTATAATACTCAATACTCTTAGTGATATTAATATTGAGTATGCATTTAGGTTTCAATTCAAATCATCAAACAACGAGGCAGAATACGAAGCTTTGATAGTTAGAATAAATTTGACCCATTCATTAGGCGTCGTTCAAGTATTGGCGCACAATAATGCATAGTGATTTACAATTAGTGGTCAACCAAGTGCTTAATTTATATGGAGTTAAAGGAGAGTTGATAACCAGATACCTTGCCAAAGCTTTGAAAGTCATTGCCAATTTTCCCACCGTACAAGTGAATGAGATACTAAGAATAGTAAATGCCTGAGCTAATGCCCTTCTCGGCTAGTATCAGCAACAAGAACTGAGCTTAGGAGAACAATTCCAATAGAAATCTTGGCTAACCGAAGCATTGATGAGGATTTAATGGTTAATTTCATTATTGTAGATTTGGGACCTTCCTGGATGGACCAAATCAAATCCTTTATTGAAGATGGAATCCTACCACCTGATCCCAAAGAGGAAAAAAATCCCCGATGTAAAGTATCAAGATATGTGTTGGAAAAAGGGATTTTATACATAAGGGGATTAACGATATCCTAGCTACGCTGTGTTCATCCAATGGTGGTGGAAGAGTTGATCAAAGAGGTTCATGAAGCTTTATGAGGAGCTCACTCAGTCAGTCGATCTCTGCTCCAAAGAATCAACACTCAGGGATACTACTGGCCGACTATGTGGGAAGAGTGTAAAGCCTTTGCAATAAAGCGTGACAAATGCCAGAAGTTCTCTGTAATTCACAAAGCACCCAACGCTGCTCTAGCCCCAGTAACTTCTCCTTGGCACTTCGCTAGTTGGGTAATTTACTTATGAAAAGACAAGAATTACGTGTGATAATTGATTAACTTCGAAACTTTCTAATATAGCACACTTATTTAATTTCAGCCCCTAATCATTCATCTAAGGTGCGTGTGTCAACCGATAAATAAATAAAGCATGTGACACAAAAATATGCTGAGACACAGAATTCAGGAAAAAACCCCTTTCGGGTAAAACCTTTATTTCACTATGAATATACAAGACGCAACTTACAATTACATAGAGAAATCTGCAATGGATCAACGCGCAGCCAACCCACAAAGACACGCAGTCTTGAACTCAGCAAGAGAATACACGCAGCACCCTCCAAGGACTCGCAGCCCAAACAACGAAGGAAGAATCGCAGCTCTCCTCAATGACACGCAACCATAAAAACTTTGTAGAGACTCCCTCAGCAATGACACGCAGCCCTCGGTTGCAAAGATCTCTCCACAAAGATGAACAGTAACAAAGTTTGTGTTCTAGGGTTCCAAAAGATTCACAAAAGTAATTGGGATTTTTGTGTGAATCAAAAAGATGTTTTGCACATCAAAAAGGTGAAGACTTAGAGTATTTAGGACTCTGAAAATCGTCTTTAAAAGTCTTAGAAAACCACTTCCCGTAGTGGGTTTTAAATAGGAAAACTTTGAGCCTAAAAAATCTCTAACAGATCTGGCCGAATTTATCCCAGTCGGATCGGTCCGGCTTGGAGGCGGATCGGTCCGATTTGACCGGATCGGTTCTTTTATTAAGAGGCGGATCGTTCCGGATGAGGTCGGATCGGTTCGGTTATTTCTGCTTCATCGGTTTGCATTCGATCCGGGGTCTACTGGACCTTGAGCAAGGCGGATCGGTCCGAGTAGAGGGCGGACCGGTCCGGTCCGGTTTTCCCAGAAAAATAAAAACTTTAAAAAGCCTCATTTTGCTTTTTAAAAACATTTTTATAAAAATTTCCCAATACTAAATATGAACTTTAAGGAACGTAAAAACAAAATTTTACCAAGTTCATTCTTGCAGAGGCTATGATGTTGAAGACGCTTTGATATTCGGATCCGTTGATGTAGATGCGATCTGAAGTTTCTTCAACGGTGTAACGGCGTACGACATACAAATTGATAATGGACAAAAATGTCCTTACAACTTAGTCGGTCCACTACTGACCACCAAAGATAGGTTTAAGTATTTGATCATTGTGGTTGACTACTTCACAAAATGGGTGGAAGCAGAGCTGTTGATTGAGATGCCATATGAGAAAGTGTATGAGTTCCTTTGGAAGAACATTATATGTAGATATGGGCTTCCCTATGCCTTTATTACAGACAATGGAGCCCAATTTGACAATGATGAGTTTGAAGCATATTGTGTTCAGTAAAAAATCCAAAAATTCCATTATGCACTAGGCCATCCACAAAGCAATGGTCGAACAAAAGTCACAAATCGAAATTTATTCAATGGATTGAAGAAAAGGCTAGATGATGCTAAAGGAAATCAGATCCATGAATTGCATTTTATTCTTTGGGCCTACCGAACAGTGCCACTAACAACAACTGGAGAAACACCATACATGCTTGCATTTGGGACCGAAGCCATGGTGTCAGTCGATGTAGGCCTACCAACTCATAGGGTCCTGAATTTTAATTATCCATCAGGTGACTTAATGCGAAGATTAGACTTATATATGTTGTAAGAAGTACGATAAGACATTGTTCTAAAAAATGTTGTGTACCGATACAGGACTGCTTGATTCGATAACAAAAGGGTCAACCCGACCAACTTCAAAAAAGGTAACTATGTCCTTAAGAAGTTCATTAAGAAGAATAATAGGCATGAGGATAATTTTCATGGCCCATATCGCATCTTAGTAGTCATCCGACCAGGAACTTATCAATTTGAGGCCTTGAAAGGAGACGAATTCAAAAACCCCTGGAATGTCGAACACCTCTGAAAGTATTATCAACGATTTAAGGGATTATCATAATTGTATTTATCTTGCTTTATGTTCAAGATAACTATTGTTCAAGTTTCAATAAAAATTTGATTTTATCCCCTTCAATTTTTTTGATTTTGTTTTGGATTACGGTGATATACATCCCCCAGAAACAACAAGTATACATGTCTCTGAATCTTCAGCTTTGGCCCATGAACAACACATACATACTTAATCAAGTAGAACTTATCTATCGATCTGCCGATCAGCAAAAAATAATCAATCAGGTTGAATTTATCATATTCCAGATGCACCAACAACTTAAGTCACAATCGTTGTTTGCCCAAGATTAAACTTTATGAATGACTTCGTATGTACAAGTCATGAACTAGAAGTAATCATTACTTCATGTATGACTCTTTATTAAAAAGTCACGAATAAGAAGTATTATCCGACCAGGTTAGTTAAAGAACACTTGGTCGGCCACAATAATTTACTTTATGTATGACTTCGTCATTGGCAAGTCAAGAATAAGAAGTCTGTAAAACTTCGTATACAACTAAAAAAATTTACAAACAAGTTTTAACCAACTAAGTTAAATCCAGGAAAACATGTAAACATTCCTAATCATTGGAATATAAACATATATTCCTCATACACTTGGTCACTACTAATAATTAATTCTAAACTTGGATCAATAAATCTAAGTGAATTAGTAGAATCTGTGGCCTTACGATTACAAGTTAATAAGTACTTATTAGATAATAACTAAGTTGACTGATTGATTAAGTAATTAAGAGTTGACAACATAAAAATATGGATGTATATTCATATATTGAATGCATTACATTCAAATAACAAAATACATAAAAGTTATTAACCAGGACATTTTACTTGAGCTTTGGAAGTTGGCTGAGTAGGTTGCACTCTCTCCATTCCAACAGGAGGATCATCCAAAAAATATGGAGAATTAATAAAGTTGAAATCTCTTAGCACTATCCTGTTGTTGTTGCTCAATGCATTGATTAGATAAGGAGGATCAACTATCTTATGAACATCATGTAAACCATAATCTCCCAATTATTTAGTCATCAATAACTGAGGAATAACATTATCATGAATCCATGATAGTCCAACTTAAAAGGAGGATTGTTATAATCTAGCGGATTAGGCTCATTCTAGTATCATAGCTCACTGTTACTATCATGATTCAGTAAAGTCAAGCAGTTAGTCCACCCCCACTTATAACTTTTGCGGTGGCTTTGGGCAAGGTTATCATCAACATGTCCAAGAGATTCATTGTAGCCTTCCATCCACACCTATCTGTGTTGTTTATGAAATTGAAAGGTTAAGCTTTCAACTTGATATTGAAGTTTCTTCAGAACATCACTCTTCACCTTCAAATGCACAGATTGGTTGGCAAGGGCCTTATACTTAGCTTCCAATTTTGTAGAGAAATCATCAATAGCTTGACTCTTAGCTTTCAGTTAGGAAACTTCATCGGATAATGTTTTCGTAATCCTGACCTCATCAACAGTTGGTTACCTCATCCTTTACTGTCTGGAAGTTTTTCCAGGATTGGATTTCTTCAGAGCTTCAAGCTACTCCATAAGCCTGGTATTCTTAGCCTCCAAGAAAGATGCCCCTTTATTGGCACTACTGGAAGAAGACTGTTTCAAAGTATCTAACTCATTTATGAGTTTGTTATTTTCCTCCTCAAGCAATTTGGCAATTTCCCTGGCTTCATATATTTTTCGATTCAGTAAGAATTATTTTCTCCTATACATGGAAGCGTAATCTTTAGATTTCTTCGCAAAGCCCCATACTTCACTCACAGCTTTGTATTTATATTCGTAGTTAAAGGGAAGAGAAGCCAAAGAACATTTGTGAACTTCCTGCATATCATCAATCATCTTGTAATAAGCTTCATTATTTAGTACAGCCCTGTCCAGTAAACAATGGAGATGAACGTACGACTTTTTCACTTGTGTAGATGCCTCAGGTCTAAGAAATATGACCAAGTCTTCATCAGTCAAAGGAACATGGCTAGCTTCCAAAAGACTTATATTCCTCTTGAGTAGGTTGGATTTAGCAGAAACTATTACATGCTTCCTGAAATCAAACTAAAAATAATAAGTGCAAGTGAACAAGTATAATTACTGAACAATCATGACACAAGTATGAGAATTCGTTCAACCAAACTAGAAAAGAAGAAAATATGATAAACACAACGCACAAATAAGGAAAGATGAAACTATTTCCTTGATAACCAAAAAGATGTTATAACTTTTTGAAACTATTGGTCCTATTATAAACAGATGAACACAAATAGAAAAAGAAAAAGAACAAAAAGAGTTAAACCTTCTCCTTGTCCTGGATATTTCTTTCAGAAGGCTGGTCAGTACGAGGGGTAACTTCCTCAATGGTCTTTAAATAAGACCCAGAAGGTTGAAGGGAATATTCCCAAGATTCGTCATCATCATCAAACTCTTATTCCAAGTTAGGAGGAGAACCTAGATCATGCCTCATAAATAATTCAGATTCTTCTTGGGTGCTAACCTCCTTAAGGGCCTCAAGATTTTTTTTTTCACGAACTCAATCTAAGCAGAGTTCACTTGAAACTCTTTATACCAGCACTTCTTTGAAGGAGTCCTCCTTAAGTTTCTTATTTTTAGCCTTCTCTGCGATGAATTTAGAGATAGACCAGTAGCTTTCTCCTCAAAAGATATTAAGAGACTTTCATTTTTGGCCATTTTTTCCTCGGTCAACTTGGATTTATTCTCAATAGAGGATAAATTGGCTTTAGTAGTGGCCAATTTTCCTTCAACATCTATCAAACTAGTCTCGACAATAACCAACTTTCCTTCAGCAAAAGTAGCTCTATTAACATCCTTTTGCATCTCGTGATCACAAGTATTCTTCTTGGACTCTAATAATTACCTAAAAGCCTCAATAGACATCCTCATAACCTCAAGGGCCTCTTCTACTCCTCCACCATAAGAACAGATCTTTTCATCCTTATCAAGAATTTGATTAAAGTTTGCTAAAAAATGCACAAAGAATAACTTCAAATTAGAGGGAGCATTAAGAGAAAAAGACATCAAGAGGAAATTAATGAAAAAGGATTACCATTGCCAAACTTTGGTAAGCATTTTCTGTCAATTTCAGTCTCGACAGAAGGGCAAAAGTTACTCTATGAGTAGAGTGAGTAACAGTCTTGATTAATTTTTTGGCAACTCCAGGATGAATGGAAATGGAGGATGACTCAGTAAATAGTCAAGTCTTCTTGAATTTTCTCGACCAACTCCATGTCGACAAAGCTTTTTTCACCTTGATCCTCATGCAAGCCTTTCTTCAACCTCCTAAAGTGAGGAACAAACATATTTACTTCCACATGAGTGATGACTTGGGGAACTTTCTTCTTCTGAGAAGCCTTGGATACTTTTTATGGTTTCCTAGCATTCCCAGCAGCTTTCTTGGCAGATGGAGATAAGGCTTCAGTAATCAAATCAGGGGTCTTCCTCTTTCCCACACCAGCAAGTGGAGAGGAAGGAATTGTTAAAATACCTAAGGATTCAAAGGAAGAAGAAGTCCCCAAATCCTTCTTTACACCAGCAGATTCTTGTAACAACTCGCGTAATTTTGGGAGTATTTTAATTTAAATTTAAAAAATATAGAGGAAAATAAAGTTTTTGATTGAATTGTTTTTCTTGCTCAAAACTGTTGAGAATTATTTTTGAAGACGATATTTTCAATCGGTTTCAAAATCGGAGTTAAAACGAATTTGTAAATATATTTTAAAGTTTATCCCTTGAAATAATTTTAAGTCGACATAATCAATTTTACCGAGTGATCGATTGATCAACTCCAGGGGATCGATCAATCGACCCATATAGTTTTCATGCACAACAAGTATTTTTGAAGAGTTTTTACTGGTTAAAATTCCTACTTTTTGCCTTATAAAAAGGGGTCATGGGTGATCATTTGTGAACAAACTTTTATCACAAAAATATGCAGTAAACATAGTTTTATTTCTCTCCTTTTTATATGCACTTATCCCCTTTATATTTAGGTGTTACTCCTAGTTTTGGAGGTGTTCTTGGGGCTGTTTTGATGTTAGAGCTTGGAGATGATTTGTGGATCTTTGTGAGATGATTGTGATGGTTTAATCTGAGTTTTTGGGAAGATTCACGTTGGTTCCTTTTTGGCGGTTTAAGGTACAGGGTTTTACACAATATGCTCTTAAATCTCTCAAGAGTTATTCCCTTTGATTTCATGTGATTATTGAACTCTTATTTGAATTGTTAAATTCATTTGGAATCTGGAAATTATTGTTGTAATTTGATTTTGATCCATGTGATATTATATTTGTGTTGAGCATATTGTCATGAGATTTTAATATGGCACCAAGGTTTGGTACTCGCCAAGGTTCTAATTTTTGGCTAGTTGATAAAGTATGGCGCGATATGGTGAGGATTGGTGACCCGGTTAATGTGTTGTTGAGAAATTATATTGATAAAATTGCTTGTGAGATTTGCATTTGATTTGAATATTCGTACTCGTATTATTACGTTTTATTCACCACTAATATTTGTTGAGCATCTTTCCTGTCGTATTGTGTACTTCCCCATATTCTTTCTTAGTGGCAAATTAGCGTGGATTTGGAAACTATGGATTAATTGGAGATTGATCTTTAGCTTTGTTATATTGGGAACAATATTCGAGAACGTAATGTGAAGATTTGTATTTATTTTGTTGTATAGAGCATTGACGATTTATCTTATTTCGAGTTAGATAGTTGTATTATTTCGAGAGACAATTATTGTATTTAATTTGAAGAATTGAGATTAGTGGATTCTCTTTTTATATTGTGGGATTTCTTTAGATGCTTTATACCTTGTTGATTATGGATTTGTTTAGTTTTATCGCAGTAGCACCTCCGCTTACCCCGGGCGGGGTGTTACAATTCTTCAGCAGAGGACATAAGGATTTGTTATTCCTAAATATTGATGGAGTCAACAAATAGTATGTACTATCACTAGTAACCCATTTGTAATAAAACATTAGTTCTAGGATACCAATATGGGTTCCATGTATTTTATTCAACCTATGAATCCATTGACCACTCTCCAAGTTCTGGGGGCTACCCTAGATGGAACGACATCAAAATACTGACAAATTTATTAACAAAACTAATGGGGGGAAATGTGAAGCCACACTCAGCAATGAGGAAAGAGGGACTCGAGTGACCCTCAGACAATGAAAATGCATCTACAGGTGGTATGGGCCTCTATAAATCAACCCAATCAGAAATATTCCGTTCCCGCCTAAATTCCTTTAAGTATTCCCCACTCAGCAATGAAAAGAAAAGGAATTCAGTGACCTTCAGATAGTGAAATATGTCTATAGGTGGCATGGGCATCTCTAAATCAACCCAATGAGGAATATTACGTTCTCGCCTAAATTCCTCTAAGGAATCCCCATGTACGATATAAACCATGGCTACAGTAAAGAGAAAGAATGAAAGAAAAATGAATGGTAAAAAGAAAGCTTATAGAAAAAATGATGATTAAGGTGAAGGAAAAATGCAAAGAAAAAGTTCAGAAACAGAGAACTTGGAGAAGAAGTAGAGTACGAAAGCCTGGAAAGGTTTGATAAAGAAAATTCGACAAAATCTCACTTTTTATAGCTTGCCTAGGAAATTATGTATAAAATGATTACCTACTTCGACGATTGACATCCTGACGGCTTTGCAGTTTTGATGAAACAAAAATACCAATTTACCCCTTGGCGGTTCGCTAATTTTGAAATTATTTACGAAAATGCCATTGCAAAATCAAAACATGGAAAATTGTTACAAGTCCCCCATCTCGGCATGCGCCGAACAACATTGAAGAAAATATACTCTATCCTTTCAACAAAAGCATCAAGTATGAAGTATTGGGGGTTTATGTTGATACCAGAAATTATCCACCTACGTTGACTAACCAGAAGTGGACAAGTGTCTCCCTACGTGGCATAAATCCTAGTTAGTAGATAGTTGCTTGGCAGGGATGCCGACTAACGTGAAGAATGCAGACCATCAATATAAATGAAAAGTCACCACATGGGAAGTACAACTAAAGGTCTTATCGCACATGGTTCATATAACCAACCATCACATTCATTATGTACGGGTGTAAATGGTTAAAAGTATAATGGCATTTCAACCCTTGATCTTCGGGTCACTATAAATACATTGTATTCCTTTCATCAAAGACAAGATAGAACGGATTCTGGGATATTCTTATTGACAAGAGTACCTAGCTTTCTGTAATCTAGGAAATCAATACAATAACAGTGGGCGTAGGCTTTCTTCCATAGCCGAATCACTTTAAAACCTTGTGTCTCTCTTTTAATTATCTCATTACAATTCTGCATTTTATTTGTGATTATAAAATTTAATCAAGTCCATTTTTTGACATCAACAACCACATTTAACTTTATCTATATTTTTAAGACATAAGTTAGGTTCCCATTAAATATAGTCAGTTTATTTTATAGACCTTAGTCCCATTCGTTTTGAGGTGATGTGTGTGTGTGTGTGTGTATATATATATATATATATATGTGTGTGTGTGTGTGTGTGTGTGTGTGTGTGTATGTAATCTCTCTAACAAGACCTTTATTCAGGGAATCTACAAACTTATTATTCGTTTAAACATAGTCAACTATAACTACTCCTTTGAGTAATTGCCTCAATGTTTGATGACTTAAACTAATGTGTTTAGATTTTTCATTATAGGTTTTACTTGAAACCTTGTATATTGTAGCCTGGTTATCAAAATTAAGTATAATGGTAGGAGATGACTTTTTCCATAAAGGAATAAGATAATAAGTTTTTAAGTCATTCCGATTCTTTAAATGTATCATCTTGGGCTATGGATTCTGATCGCATTATTGAATTGCGCGCACACACACGTTTGCTTCTTGGATCCCCAAGAAATAGCCTCTCCTCCTAGCGTAAATATCCAACCAGTTGTGGACTTGAATTTTCATTCGCGATTATTCCAACTAGAATCACTATATCCTTATAATACAGATGGATACCCTACATAATGTAAGTCATAATTCATAGTCCTTTTCAGGTATCTAAGTAATCTAAAAATTGCATTCCTATGTTTTAGTCCTGGATTACTTGAAAATTTACATACTATACCTACATCATAAGCAATGCCTGATCTAGTATAATGCACACAAGACTTCTAATGACACTAGCATATATAGGTTGACCCATAGTACATCCAATATTTTTCATTAATTTGATACTAGGATCAACTGGTGTGGTTGTGAACTTAAGTTCAAGATGATTACATTTCTTAAGAACCTTTTTACTATAGAGATTGAGATAATGTTAATGTATTATATCTTCTTACTATTTTGATTCCCAGAATCATATCAACTTTCCCAAGATCCTTCATATCAAAGTTTAATTATGAAAACCTCTTAGTTTCTTCCACACATTTGAGACTTGACCCAAATAAAAGCATGTCATACACATATATGCAAACAATGATGCCAACACCATTGTCAAAGTTACTATAAATATATTTATCGACATCATTTACTTTAAAACCAAGGGATCTTATTATCTTATTAAATATTTCATGCCATTGCACATGAGCTTGTTTAAGGCCATAATGAGATATAACTAGTTTACACACTTTATTTTCTTTACACGATAAAACAAACCCTTCAAGTTGTCCCACGTAAATATCTTTTTCTAAATCACCATTTAAAAAAGTTGTGTTTACATCTATTTGATGAATCACTAAATTGTGAAAAGATGGAAGAAATATTGAAAGCCTAATGGAAGTTATACGTGCAACTAGTGCATGTGTCAAAATAATCAATTATATGTTTCTATGTTTCTGTTTAGCAACTTTAGCAACTAATATCACTTTAAATTTATTGATTAAAGCATCAGGATTTAATTTCCTTTTAGTTATCCATTTTTCATCCAATTGGTTTTGCTTCAGGGGGGATCTATACAAAGGTTTGATTTGAAAAATTGAGTTGATTTCATCATTGATTGTTTCTTTCCAGAAAATAGCATCCCTAAATGTTACCGCTTCGCGAAATGTAGTCTGTTTATCTTCCACAATAAGAACAATTTTGGTTTTGTTCTTAGTTTTATTCACATCCCCATCAATAAGATAAATCATAATGGCTTAAATTTCTTCTCAGTTCTTTGCTTTTTACTGCTCCTTGGTTCAACGTTACCCATTGATTCCAAAGGTAATATTGGTTGTGATGAAATATTAGAAAGTGAGGCATCAATAGTCGAATTATTATTTTCCAATCCTTGTTTCAAAGTACTTGACTTTATTAGATGTTCAAAAAATTGCACGTCTGTCGATTTAATAGTTTCTTGAGTTTCAAGATTCATAAATCTATAAACTGTTCTATTGCTAGAGTACTAGATAAAAAATAGATTTTAAGTCCAGTTTTCTAACCTCGGTCTCTTAGGTTCGGTTATTCTTATATAAGCAAGACATTCTCAAACTTTGAGAGGTTTAAGATTAGGCTTATGATTAAGCCGTAATTCATATGGTGTAATATCCTTATTTTTTTTAGTGGAACTCTATTTTAAATATAACATGCAGATAAAATTTCTTCACCCATATACACAAAGGCAACCCAAAACTGATGAACATTTTGCATTTATCATTTCAATCAATGTCCTATTTTTCCTTTCGAACATTCCATTTTGTTGTCGTGTGTATGGTGACGTAACTTGATAGATTATTCCACGAGTATTACAAAAAAGAATAAAATCATTTGGGTAGTGTTCACCACCTCTGTCGGATCGTAGGGATTTATTGACTTTCTAATTTTGTTGAGTTTCAACTTATGATTTAAAAATTAAAAAATTTCTCGAACAGTTCATCTTTACTTTTAAGTAAATATGTATATGCATATTTCCAGTAATCATCTATAAAAGCTAAAAAATATTTATTTCCTCCACGAGTGACATTACTCTTCATATCACATATATCATTATGTATAAGATTAAGTATTCCGGATGTCCTCTGAACAGATTTAAATGACTTTCTAGTTATCTTAGGTTGAGCACAAATTTCATAATTATCGTAATTGTCAATTTTACAATCATCAATTAATCATAGATTAGTCATATTTTTAATGCCTCTATAATTAATGTCGCCTAATATATTATGTCATAAAGAATTAGATTCAGCCATACAAATGGAACTAATATTATTCATTATATTCAATTTGATCATGTCATTACAAGAGCACTATATGCCAATAAACTTATCATTCTGGGATAAGACAAGCTTATCCGACTTATACACAAGTTTGAAACCTCAATTATTGAGATGGTATATAGACACGAGATTTTTACATATTTTCATTACACGAATTACATCAATCAAATTAAGAGCCTTCCCAGATGTTATTTTTAATTCCATTATGCCCTTTTTCATTACTTTTATGCGGAGGTTATTTGCCATTTTTACTTCTTTTCCATCAATCTCTTAATAAGTTTTGAAAAGAGAACGATCTTTATAGATATGAATGGTTGTGTCAGTTTCTAACCACAGTACACTTTCATTATCCACATAATTTACATTTTACATCATTGCAATAAGATCTTCAATATTGTTGGTTTTTTGTCACTTGTTTTCCCATAAATGTCTTCTTTTAAAGTCAACATTCACGAACAAAATGACCCGATTTATCACAGAAGTAAAGTTTACCTTTATTCTTTCTATTTGCACCAAGGTTCTTGAAATTTGAATCATTCATTGCTTTGAGATTGGAATATATTGTATTCTTGGATTTTTGATCCTCAATAATATTTTCCTTGGAATGATTATCATTTTGATCTTCCTTCTTCTCCCAAATACAAGAATAATCTTCAATAATGAGATAGCGAAGAAGGGATTCAACTGTGTATGTATTTTCATTATGATTAAATTTGTTTTTAAAGCCATTCCAAGAATAAGGAAGTTTAAAAATAACTACCCACACTTGAAATTAATTTTGAAGATTTATTCTGATGGCATTAAGATCATTGACTATTTGTTGAAGTTCATGGGCTTGTGCAATGACAGAGATATCATTAGACAATTTATAATTCGTATAGTTAGAAATAAGAAACTTACAGATACTCGCTTCCTCATTTTGATAATTATTCTTCAATGCCTTCCATAATTTCTTTACCGTAGGAATCATCCGATGTGCACTATAGACAGTTTAAGATAATGCATTAAGAATATGTCCTCGACATATATATTCTTCTTCTTTCCTCTTCATATGTTTTCCTTGATATCTTCAATAAATTCGAGTGTGGGTTCGGGAAGAGGTGCAAGTCCATCATAAAGAATGTACACGTGTTTGAGAGATGTGAGAAACAACATGATTTTCTCTTGCCAACGGGTGAAATTTTTGCCATCAAAATGATTTAGTCGAACCAAATTTTGACTCATAACTTTGATAGATTGTGTCATAGTTCATTCCATATTTACTTTTAGAAGAATATTGCCTAAAACTCATGGAAATTTTTAAAATGAATAAAAATAATGAATCCAAGTTATTGCAAGGAACATTATAGGAACGTTGTCTTTTAGATAATATTTCTCCCCTTTCGGATAAAAGTTGCGAGTACACAATGGAGTTTGTAGTAAAAATTCACCTTTAGGATACAATGTAGTGGTGTTATTTATTTGATACAAACTATGTACAGTTTGATCAAACAAAGAGTGCTCTGAAATATTAACCTGATAATGCCAAAAGGTAAATAATAGAGAGAGGAGAATAGAACAATTTTTGGCGTCCCAAATAGAGGCATGCAACTTTTTTTATAGCTATTTTAGTGATATTTCCTTCTTTCAGGTGCACTATCAAAGCGCCTAATGCAACTTAAGTTGCCCAATTGCCCTTTCGTACATTGTGCGGACGCGCACCGCATGCCCCAATTAGTGGTGCTTTGCACCATCGCAAAACACTATACATAGTCTTTTTTACTATAACACTTATAGTCATCTTTTATCTTTTAGTTATATGGCATTTCACTTTCTTATAAACTTTCTATGTGGAACTTTCAAATCACAGTCACCTCATTTAAACCCATTTTCTTTAACTCTCTTCCTCTACAAGAAGACCTAATATAAAATCTCCAAAATAAAAACTCACTTACACAATATTAATGCCTAATATATTTTGAAAAAATTTCAACAGTTTTTTACCTTAATTTTCCTTTTGCTTTGTATACTCCCTATGTACGAGTTTTCGCCTGCTTAAGCGGATTCATTTATTAAATCATTTGCATGCAAAAAATATGTTAATACAAAAAAACACAAATTAAACACGAATAATATGACAAAACAAGTAAAAGTTTTTAATCAAACTTAAAAAATGATTTTATGTCTATTGCGCCACCATGAGAAAGGTTAGGATACTATAGCCGAAGATAAGGGCCCATTTGGTTTTATTTATAGAAAACTTGATTTAAACATTGTTTTTTAAGATAGTTTTAAATTTTAATTTTTTGTGTTTATAATTATTGGTACACGTTTGGCAACCTTCTTTTTAAATGCATTTTTTAGAAAATTTGACAAAATTGGCAAACATGTATATTTATATTATACATATGTGTGTGTATATAAATAAAATCATATACAAAAAACTTTCATACATACATGGTACATGAATGTATACACATACAAGATACATCATAAATTATATACATGTACATTTAATATCATGTACTTTTATGTATATTTAATATTTAATGAGGTGTGCTAGGGACTTTAACTCTCTCTCTCTCTCTCTCTCTCTCTCTCTAATGACGGCTATTGGAGAGGAAGAGGAGAAGCTCTCCAAGGAGTTCTAGGCCAAGAACAACTCTGATTGCACCGCCGTCACCACCAACGCATAGATCGCGCGACGGAAAATGCAACCACACCAAATTCAACACCAAACCAGACTTCTGAAAATCCCAGGCAAGTGTTTATCTTGCTTATTTCGTTGATGCATCTTTCATATTGGTTTAGGAATGATTATGATGAATTGTATGGAAAAAAACCCAATTTGAGATAGGAAATTGCATGTAGTGATGACTTAAATGATATTCTGGAAACCTTTTGTGATGTAGAGGATTAAACCACGAAATTTTGATGTTGTATAAGAAGGAAACCTTGGAGCCAAAATTTTGATGTTGTATAAGAAGGAAACCTTAGAACCAATCGAAATAAAGGAGGCAAATTCGCTAACAGGACCCTCGAACCGGTTCGCATGTACCCCGAACCGGTTCGCCCCCCAAACCGGTTCGCCCCTGGGTTCACGAATGTTTGCTGGCCTGGGGTGAGTTTTCTTCCATTCAACACTTAGAATTTTTTATTCTTGTTTTCTTTCCTTTCTTCCTTGGATTTTTCTTCAACTTCAACTGGTCATAACTCATCAACCGTAGCTCGGATTTGGGTGCCGTTTCTTCTAATGTTCTCGTTGTTCTGAGCTCCTCAACTTTCCAGTTGACTCCTCCTTCGGGATCTGGCTGAAGAATTACCAAAATACCCTTGAACTTGCCTTATTAGCTTTTCTTTCATTGTCTCGCTTTCTCTTTTGCGCTGCTTGCATGATTAACCTGTAAAACCAATAAGAGAAGCACGAAATACTTGCCAACGAAGATTAGTAGCATAAATGTGAGTCAAATCCATATAGGTTACATCACTCGGGTTCACAAATGCACTGAAATTAGGGGAATAAATATACAATATTTATGTCCAATTACGTAGTGAATTGGAAAAACCCTTCGAATTAAAGTGAGAAACGAACCATTATACGTGATAAATAATAATGGGAAAATAAGGATAAATGTTGTGAATGTGGGTTATGGGATAAACCTAAATTGATATAATAAAAGTGGTATATTTATATGATTGTGTATGCATATATTATATACTTGTGAAAATCATGCCCGTGCTACTTGCTATCCCTGAGGTTTCCGCGCTGGGACGATCTTATCTCGTGTGCCTTATGGGGGATATTGACTCGTACCCTAGAAGATAGAAATCCTTGGTACAGGCTATCAAATCGGTAGTCACGGTCCTAAGAGACGTGAGGGTATGTACTGACCTCTTGGACTTGGAATCTATGCTTCGCCTCAATATTATTTGTGTATGTATTGATACAGTTCGAGAGTGATTCCGAATTTGTATTCCCTTTAGTGCGATTGATACGGGGATTGGATAGCAGAGTATGCTCGCACCATAGTTTTTATGTGGGGTACTGTTATGATATATATATTATACGAGTAGTTAATATATATATGAAATTCAGAAATCTGGAACTGCCTACTGTGATTTAATATGTAGGACATGGTTGATGACTCAAATTATAAATAATTGCTTTGAGAAAGTATAATATGACACTGGAAAACTTTATTGATTAATAAAGTTAAAAGGAGAACCTTGGTTACAAATTGAAATCTTACGTTTTAAATACTTGTGTTGTTCAGTTGTAAATCCTGCGAATAACCTAAGATAAGTTAAATCATTGGGGAAAGATAGTGTGATATATCATGAGATAAATCATTGGGAAGGTTAGTGCGATAGGAGTGCACATTAGAAGAGAGGCGAGAATTTCTCAAGAGAGTGTCGCACTAATATGTTGTTGCATTAGCCTGTATCAATTTAAATACTTGCTAAACGAATTTTTAAATCATATACACTATCGGGCTCTGACCCGTTTCTATTTTCTCTCTTGTATATATATATATGTATGTATTATAGGTGCCCGCCACAAGGGCGTCTTACTTAGGATCCTTTGGAAGGAACGTGTTGCAGCTTAGGTGGGAGTTGCAGACCTGTTGTTTAGACGACTTCGTCCATTTGATTCTACTCCTAGTTCAGTTTTATCCAGCAGGGGCATGTGTCGCCCTCTTTCTATTATTTAGTTGGTATTGTCAGAGATTGAAATTTTTACTTTCAGTACCTTTATTTCGGGATTTATTACTGTCAGGATGTTTTCCTTTAGTGTTGTAAATGTTGGGATTTATTATTGATGATTAAATTCGTGTATGTTCAATTCTATTTTTATTCTTAATGTGTGACTCTTTAGATGTTAATGGCTTAAGGTTTTATAACTGGATCTAATAAAATGAGAATAAGGTTTTAAATGGTTTTGACACTTAGCTTAATTATTTAGGGTGTTTAAATTGGAAAAGTATTTTTACGACAGTGATGCTAAGAATGAACCAACTGTTCACCTTGATTTTAATTTAATAAAGGTGTGATCGCCCGGTATTTAATTAGGCGGGGTGTCACATGTGTGTGTGTGTGTGTGTATATTTATTTACAAACCTTATGTATGTGATAAGCTTAGCTTATGATGTCACAAGTTGTTTTTTTCCTGTATTGCCTCTTTTGCCCTAAATTATTTAGTTTCCCCCTCTTTTCATACACTCCAATTTATTTTCTCCTCTACATCAAAATTCAAACAAAATGGTAAATTAGTAAACATAGTTAAAACAAACTCACTCTCATACTCTCCAACCACACAAAACACTTAACACACAAAACTCTATCTCATCTTTCCCAATTTGTAAACCCTCCCTCCACCACACAAACCCTCTGGGCTCCCACGCGGCTGCCTTCAGCGTCGTCACCTCCCACGTTTCGCCAGTGCCAAGCTTTCACTAACGTGGTAACATTGTATTTATTTTGCTATTTATGTTTTTTTTTTTTTGCAAATTTGGGTTTGTAACTCTAGGAATACTTTAGTGCATCCCTTTCATAAATTTATCTTCACACATGGTTACATCTCTATATAGGTATGCCTTTTTGTAACTAATATATGCTTTTAACATTACATATGCCTTTTCTCTTTCTCCGATTGAATTTTTTTTGTGCTTTTAGGGTTGAGTTTACCTTTTGTAAACCCTAATTTTTACGGGGTTTTGTTTTTAACATTTTGGGAATCATGTTTTGTTGATTGAGCCTTTCCCATTCACGTTTTCTTCTTCTTTTGCAAGTAATTTCAAATATCGAACATAGTTTCTACTTCAAGGTTCATTATTTGTCATTTAAGGTATTCTTTCTCCCTCACTCTCATAATTTAGGGGGTTATGTGCATATGTATTTTCGTTTTCTAGATCTAGAATAAGTTTTGGGTTTGATTTTTCAGATTTGTTTTCTAGATCTGACAAGTTTTTTATTACTTGAGATAAGACGGGTGTTTTAGGCATATGTTTTCATCTTACGTTATGTTTCATGAAATTAAAATTTTAACGGTAAAGATATATGTTTCTTGGTAATTATTTGATGGTTGGCAATTATTTTTTAGCTTGGTAATTATTTTTTTTAAAAGGAATTTAGGTTGCTATTTATTTGATGTTGATCAGAGATCAATGTAGTTTCAGTCTGCTTATGCTATGTATCTATTTATTTGCTCGATATTTTTAGTTATCATACCAAAATGGATAGTTATTGCCTTTAAATTTAAGGGAATATAGGAAATAATCCCTCGAACATTTTTTAGTACACGTTTAATCCAAGCCTTTTTATTTTGCTCCCAAAAGTCCTTAACCATGCCGATGGCGCGAACCTTTAAAATAAGAGAATATTAGTCAAATGGGTGTTTGAGAGACTTTTTGGTACAAAATAAAAGGATTGGACAAAATATGTATTAAAAATTTCTTGAGGGATTTTTCGGTATTTGATCCTTAAATTTATCTATAATTATGATAGGTTTGGGGATTGTGATTGAATATTTCAGCAGTTATATATCACAAACAACCATCCAAATAACATCTTTAGGCGGCAACACAATTGTTACGAGCAGTCTCTTCTCTGCCTCAAGTACAGGTGGTGATGATAAGGCCAACTCCAAAAATGGAAATGGAACTGTGATTACTGTCAAAAAATTGAGTTATGAGAGCATGCAAGCAATTCAACAGTGGCTGGTAATTCAACTTTATTAACTTCTATTTGTACTTACTTTTTCAGTCCCTTTTCTTGATGAGCAAAGTTAAACTATTGGCTTAATTAGATGGGACTGTTATTTTAGTTGATAAGTACTAATAAAATGGTGACCATTGCTCAAAATATTGAGAAAACGGCCTTGTTTTGTTCATTACATTGTTCCTTATAAGGTGAAAGAATACCTTGATTCTATAGGGTTTCACATCAATTTTTGGAAAAATGAATTTTTTTATTTGAAATTTTTTGAAGCTATAAGGTTTCACATCAAAAGAGGTCCCAATCTATTGTTTACAGTTGAAAACCTTGAATCAATTTATAAATATCGTTTACTTTTAACGAGATTGTATTTCTTACTTTGGAGCTGGGGATATAACTGATGCTCAACCCTATTGTTTATACTTCTAAATTGTTTGAAAATAATGCTAAATATTACTCCTATCCCACTTTGTTGAAGAAATAGGTAAAGGGGGGTTGCTCAATTAAAAACATCAAGAAGACTTTGCAAAATAGGTGCAGCATGATACAAAATTGACACAACATGATGCAAAACGGGTGATGGAGCCTGGGGATTGATTTAGGTTGAGGTAAGGATTTGATGATCACATTAACATAGGTGCAACATGATACAAAACAGAGGAGGGGTCTGCTGCTGCAAAATCTAGAGGCCACTTGATTGGTACTATTTTTCATTCAAAAGTAGCATGATACAAAATAGAGGAGGGGTCTACTGATTTGCAATCTAAAAAAGTACCTTTTTATTAAGCAAATGCCTTGTAATAAGGAATTTTTTATTTTGTGAACAAATGCCTTTTTATTAAGGAATTTTTTTATTAAGCAAATGTCTTTTTATTCGTTTTCTGCTGATTTTCATTCTTTCTAGGCATAGTGTACTCTCTAATGTGTACCTCCAAATAAGCTTCGACTTTTGTATACTCTCTAATGTATAGTACTTCCAAATAAGCTTTGACATTTTTATAGTTGCAAGAAAGTTCCCGTGGAGATGCTTGGTAAACAAAAAACACTCAATACTTTTCATGTGTTGATGCGAAATGTGTATATTATGGAATTGTTTTTTGTATTCTAAGCGCTCAAAGGAGTTGTAATATTTACTGCAAAATATTTACTATAGAACTTGATTCTCGACCTATTTCATATGCCATTTCATCTGTTTGTATTTTTTTATCCTACTGCCATTTCATCTACTTATAATTACTTTAAAAATTTTATATTTTATCCTACTACAATGTCGATACGCTCACCTATGTTTCCATTTCATCTAATGAAGGGAATGGTGAACATTTAGCCAAGGAGAAAAATGTGCAGTGCGATCGAAACCCATGACAAGAAAGTAGACAAAAATATCGTGGCTCAAGAAGACACGAAATGGGGAGAATATGATGGATAAAGCATGCCAATGCTTTTTTTTTACTGAACAGTATGTACCCGAGTTCCCGCCTCACTTATGCATAATTTTTGAAAAGATGAAATCTAATTTTTTCCTTATTTAGTTTTCTTTTATCAGTTTCAGCTATAATATGTTTTAGTTTTGCATTCTTACTTATTTGTTCGACGTATTATTAGTTGTTGGCTTAATGTTATCATGACTGACATTACGATGATCTTTGGACGAAGGGAACATCATAAAATGATTTATAATCAGATTTTTCATTGTTAAATGAATTAAGCCTCTTATTTGGCAGAACAATGTTGTTGACCACCATAACTTCGTCTTCAACTGTCACAACTTCTCTAAGGATTGTAATTCCAAGCTTCGCATTATAGTCTCAGATATCTAGTTGAGAAGTATGTGATCAGAGTCCTTGAATCAGTAGTAGCCCTCTATTTGAGATACATGATCACATAATTAGTAGCAGCTATCTATTTGAGAAGAATGTGTAATTACAATTCTCAGGTATCTCAAATATGTACCTGATTACACAATTCACAGGTACCTCTATTTGAGATACCTGATTACACAATTCTCATGTATCTCAAATAATTAGTAGCAGCTATCAATTTTCAGGTAGCTCAAATATGTGATCACGTAATTAGTAGCAGCTATCTATATAAGAAGTATGTGTAATCAAGTATCTGAGAAGTATGTGATCAAGTATCTATTTGAGAAGTACTAATCAATCGAAGTATGTGATAATAATTAGTATGAGAAAAAATTATGGAAAATGAACAGGACTAGAGACACGGTGAAAAAACTTATCAGTTGCAGCAGTTATACCAAACCAATGCATTGGGAAACTCATGCAAATATTGAAAAAAAAACAGATACAATTGATTTGTTTACACTTTTTCACACATAAGATTATATTTGTTTTGTTCTTTATAGATTTTGTTTGACGGACAAATATTATTGATTTTTAACCCGAGCAATTGTTAAATAATACCTAAAGTACCTATTTTGCATTATATTCTCTTATATTATTTTTTTAGTTGAGGGCTAATTTTAATGTATTTGGCTTGCAATTGTCTTGAAATCTATTGGAGTACGAAAACTTCAATTCTTGAAGTTTGGACTTGAATGCAGGTTTTCTAAGTGAAAATTAGGATAGTTCCATTGATATATGCGTCCAAGATTTACTATTATTATTGTGGTGGTATTATGTATTGTCCAAACAAGGTAGATAGTCATATAAACAAATGAAGTTTTGTTCAATTTTTATAAAATATTTATATTATGAATAGAACTTGAGCAAGTTTTATTATCCACTACGTGACACCTTAGAAAATTATGCGTGCCTTCGAAAAAGTTGACGATTATAGATACAATAATACAAAACATTTATGATTTGAGCACAATTGATACTTTGAAATTTTGTCGTTTTGTGATTACGTACTTTGAAAAAAAATTCTTCAACGGTAAAAAATATTTTTTTACCAATCACAAACACTATACAAGTAAAAGCGGCATATCATAATGTTCTTTTAACCAATCACGAACACAACTGTTTTGCAGGATAGTCCTATAAATAAATGAAATTATCGCGGGGAATGGAATTTTGTTTAATCGAGGAATGAAATTCTGCCGAAGAAGAAAAAAAATTCATTTTACGATTATGTACTTTGAAAATTTTCGTCGTGTCTTCAGACACGGGTATATACTAGTGTGTGTGTGTGTGTGTGTGTGTGTGTGTGTGTGTGTGTGCGTGTGTGTGTGTATATATATATAGATGTGCACAGTGCATGTGTGTGTGTGTGTATGTGTATGTGTATGTGTATGTTTATATAATGGTATTGCATTATAATTCACTGTAAAATTGTATACATACATGAATTGATAGTATTTTTTAATACATATGTACTATATGTATATTTTATATTATTTCATACATTAATAATACATGTATAAAACTATATATAAGTATCATGTATCTATTGATAATATTATTTAACATATGGATCTTGGTATATTATATAATTTAATACTATAAATATACGTAATCTTGTTTAGATATACATATATATTTTTTATTTATAAAACTTATACTCATATTAATTTATTATGCATGTATATTATATATTAAAGTATAAATACATTAAAATATTAAAAATGAATAATTCTTAGTTGAAAAATAAAAAAACAGAAGTTATAAAACACTTTTTTCGTGTTTTCTGAACAATTTGATTATAATACAGAAATATTATAATTTACTGTTTAAAAACAGATTGTTAAATACAAATTTTTATTAAAATTATATTTAAACACAAAAAATAAAATTATAATTACAAATTAAAAAGGTCCAAAATGAGTTTATGTTAATTTTATTTTATTTGTTTTGTTGTGTGCATGTGTTTGTGAAAGAGACTGTCCAACAGGGTCATGAGACGTGCTTAATAGGGTAGAATACAATAGGCCAATATAGATTTGGTCTGATTGACCCACCTTTTCATTCAACTGTTCCCCTCGTTTTCATTCGTTTTAACAGCTCAGATTCGAAATCAAACCAAAGGACAATAAATCACTAAATGTCAAACACCTAATCACCTACTAACAGTTACCAAGGAATGATTATGGCATCTATAATTGTAGTGTATACTATTCCATCTTTATGATTCACACATTTTTTTTTCGTGTTTATTTAAGAAAGTGATTGAAGAGACGAATAACTCAAACACATGTAATGTCAATATTTTAATTAATATATTATTGAATAGGAATCTCTTAAGCTAAATAAAAAATATATTATTTTATTAAAAAAATGTAAATGTTATAACATTTAACATGTAATTTTTAAAACTTGGATGGAAAATATATTGATGGGACAATGTATAGTTATAGTGTATTTTTCATTTTCTTTTACAATTTATTGTGAGAGGAACGTCCATGGAAAAAAGTTTTTGCGTATTTTAATTTTCGTTGTGAATAAGCATAAAACGAGTGTTTAATATTCAATGTTGAATTGATATAAAGTAATGTCATTCCGGTCTTTTAATAAATAATTAATATCTCATAATAATGAAAAAAGAACTTTTATTCGACGTTGGATATAAAATAAATTCAAAAAATATTTTAAGAATTAAAATATTTTTTATTACATGCTCCTAGTGTAGATTTTATACTAAATTATCATTTCCAATAGCTTTGGATACGCTCTAAGAATATAGATGTGATAGGATGAGTTTCAAATTAGTTTAAGAATCTTGCAGGTTTACAATGCCCAATGCCCACTTATTCATGTTTGGGAACCCATCTTTTCAAGAAGTCACAAAAACTATTTATTAAAGTATTTTATTTTCCATAAAATCAAATGAGTGATAAGGGAATAATGGGTTCTTTCCTTTTTATCCTAACCCAACAATATTAGGGTTTTGGATTATATATACACACACATAACATAATAGAATTACTTATTTTAAATGGCTTAAAAAACAATAAAATTAATTTAGATTTCTAAATATTAGATACCTTTACAATATTGCGTCTTAATATGATCAAAAGGTAAATAGTACAGGTGGGGCTATACAATAATACAAAAGAAAAGTTAAGACGTTAGAAAACGTACAAATATTCTGAGTTGGCTCAATCAAATATATGAAAACAAAGAAACTAATAAGCATCATCAATTTAAGGTATACAAATTTGGTAATAATTTAAAAAGGGTACTACCTTGCTGCTTGGTTGTTGTGAAGAATAAGATCCTGCTTTATTCCTTGGAAAAATAAAAGCACAACTAAACCTTATATACATATCGAGAGAGGGAGAGAGAGAATTATTGTTTGGTTGCTGGGAAAATAAGAGCTTGTTTCCTAAGAAAACAAACCTGCCTCCTGAACCTTAAGAAGAGTGCGTGTGTGTGTGTGTGTGATAGAGAGAGAGAGAGAGAGAGTGATAAATATATATATATATGAAAATGATTATGTGCGAACTGACCCTCACATATATAATACAAATTCTTCAAATTATATTTATTTATTTATCTGTGAAATTATCAGTCCTCTCACTCTTTTGAAAACTCACAGTTGAGTGCCACATATTTAGTGGGGACCAAT